>CM042164.1:22575615-22590615 GCA_023376005.1 Doryteuthis pealeii
CATGCATATATATATATATATATATATATATATATATATATACTCATGCATACACACACACACATACATACACACATGTATATATATATACACACAACAAACGGATCTTTAATAAATAAAAAAATTAAAAGGGCATATACATCATTATTTAAAAGAAAACAGGAAAAATTATTGTCTCTTGAAATAGTCCATCTAGAAAACCGTTCAAAGGTCATTCCTCCAAGTTACCTTTTAGATTACTTAAGGAATGAAACAAATTGTAATTTACTTGGGATTTTCTTGGGTATGATTTTTCCATGAACAATTTCTTTTCAGGTAGAGCCATTTGGCACTTCTTTCGGCTGTGTCAGTGATTGATTTAAGTCCCGATCTTTTTTTGGCCCCGACTAGACCGATATCAGATAAAGCTTTACACACCGATTTTGTCGTGAAACCCCTTGCGCCCACTTCAATTGGAAGGCATGATGTCTTCCAACCACTGGTGCGACATTGTGCCACTAATTCGTCGTATTTTGATTTTTTCATTTCGTGTGCTTCCAATATATTTTCTTCCCAGGGAACGGACAGCTCCCACATTACAATTGTTTTCATCCTGTTTGAAAAGAATTTATATATATATATATATATATATATATATATATATATATATATATATATATATATAAATTTCTGCTAATTGATTAAAATTCAGAGATTAGATAAATTCATTAAAAGGGCGGAAAGTTGGAGAAAACAGGAGAGTAGAAAAAAAGAACAACGAATCTCCAGAATGATTGAAAAATTCGCCAAGTAAAACGAGTTGGTTATGTGAGTCTACACAAGTTAGAGCGATGAATATTAATTGCAGCCGCGACCAAAATGGCAACACAGAGAAGAACTCATCTAACTGTCATAGCATTGATAAAAGACACATAGATGTTCGATAATGGTTGGGTTGTGCGCCTGTGAGAGCCCGGATGTTGTTTGGGTATACCTACGTATACACCGTGGCATGTGCTGGCTTATCCGTACCTCCAGCCTCTGAATAGTCCTCCTCAGCTTCATACTGACACAGAAACTTATAAGTTATCATAATTTGTAAAATAGGGAGGAAATCCTTCTATATAAAGCCTGTCTGGTGGTAAATATAATTCTAACCTTGATAGAATTTAAAACATTGCAAGACCAACGAATGAATTCTGCCAGAAAATACCTGACTAGTAGGCCCAATCCACGGTAACTTCACATATACTTCACATTGATATTTTATTGCTGTTACATTTGTTTATCCTTGATGTAATGTTACCCTAAATAATAACTTCTGGATACCCGTTATTTAAGAAAATATCAGTGACTTTATTAAGTTCTGCTATGTCTCTCCGGGACTGGCCTAGTGAGTCATCTGAGAAAACACAAGGATACAGTGTCAAATGCTACTGGCATCCAACTATGAAAAAAACAACAAAAAAACAAAACAGGAAATGGTCTTACTCAAACGTGAGTTTACAGCCAACAGCATATATGTATGTATATTTATATATGTATGCATATTCATATATGTATGTATATCTGTGTATAAATATGCACACACACACGCGCGCGCATATATATGTCCCTGAGCATTATCCCTATACAGGTCGAAACATGAACCCGTTGAGTTTTTATTGTGAGAGCTGTCCATGATCATATGAATGCTTCTATTTAGGAAGGATTGAATGTTTCTAAGTAACTTTCCAAAGCTATCTTCATCATCGACCAGCAAACTAGAAAGAAAAATACGTGTAATTCTTCATTTTCCTCTTTCTTTCTTTTTCTTTCTCTTTCTTTCTTAAGTTCAAGTAACTCAGAGAGAAGGACTTCGTCGTCCATAAAAGACAACAGATTGTTGTTCTCCTTTTCTATATTAAATGACAAAGAGGGCATAAATCATTTAGGCATTCATAAAATTGTATTGCCTCGTTACATGAAGTTAAACAAGCAAGAGTGTTATGAACATAACGAAAATAAAAATTCGGCTTAGGATCCTTATCGAAAGGTTGTTGCCTCCAAAATGAGCATATATATATATATATATATATATATATATATATATATATATATATATATCGGCCATGCAAAACTATCTTACTATAGTGATGAAAATTTTATTGGTCCATAAGCCATTGCTTTCTGTCACTCGAAGTAACAGAGGGAAATATATAGAAATACTGGTTAAACTACGCTTCTTAATCTTTCTCTCTTGTTCTTTCTTCTTTTCTGTTAAGGTTTTAGGCGTCAGTCTTCTCTGTGTTACTTCGTGTTTTTCCCTTTTCCATTTATATTTCTATTCAATTTATTTTCTCTTCGCTCGTCCTTTCTTTCTTTCTATAACTATTTCTATAATTTAAAGACTTATGAGTTCTAATGTGGCAAACACATCTGAAACGACCATCGCGAACACAAATCATAAAAGCTACGATAAATATATTAAAGAAAATTCACTGGTGGTTTATAGCCGCCCAAAAATATTTTTATGCTAAACTTTATATCAAATTAAAAAAAAGTTTCCCATGTAAATTTATCTTATGAATTGAAAAGGACATTTTTATGAGTTTATCCAAATAAGAATGCTTACAAATCACGTCTGAAACTAAGCCTCTCCTTCTTAGTTATTTTTTTTCAATAATATTTAAATTTCAAAAGAAATTCACATGAATAGGTTTTCACTGAAATATAATTCATTAGATTCTTTGTGTATTGAAGACGAATGTAGAGCTTAGAAAAGAAAACTGGTTTTACATCTGCTTGCTCTATAATAAACTGTTATTTTGTGAGCAAATCGATGCAAGACTTCGGCTGGAGTAACAAAAGTATCTGATTTGCTACACTGATCTTATCAGTCAAATATTCCTGAAAGACCTGACAATTATTGTATTGACTACTGAATTTACCTTTTCACTTATAGATCTTTTTCTTGTTGTGTTAATTATAACCATGTATATATAATAATAATCTGATTTTTGTATGCATGTTATCAACAATACTAGTAAACTTGTTTCGTTACGCCGTGTTCGATCCCTAGTGATTCATTTTCATAAAGGGTTTAGAAAAAAAGTACTGAGCTAGTATCTCATTGCCTTGCTTAGTAAACCGGTTACCTTACTGTTATAGGTGATACACCCTATTGACCAATGGAATGTGCCGACAGGTTACTATAAGTAACACGGACAATTGTGGCTTAGCAGTAAGCCAATGCGAGCAAGCCAATACTCTATTGTCGGACGTAGTTTTCCACATCTCTCTATTGTATTTGTCTACTTTTTGTTAATACATTTTTCTACTTTTGTTACCCGTCGTTTTGTTCTTATTTGACCCCTTAAAACCTCACAACAAACTGGCGACGAAGGATTCGAAGTAATTTACGCAGGTTTATCATTTACAACAACAACACCAGCTAAGCAGGATTCAAAAGACTTCACACACAACTATCGTTTTGTAACGACACAAAACTTGGAAGAGACGATTAAGCATCTCCCAAAAGACTCTAAAAAGAACGTCGTGAAGTAATCGAACCTAAAAAGGGAAAAGAAAGTGAACCAAGCTACACGAAATTCGAAACCGCAACATCCAGATTACGAGAAAATTGTAGCAGCTCTGCAAAAGAGAATTTCTTTTTATAAGAACACGCCAGTCCAAATAAGCAAAAAGCAGTTTTTATTCAAGGATCTATTAGCAGAGAAAATAACACTTGCTGAAAAAAAAGTAAGTTGTACAAAAAAAAAAAAAAATGTTCTGGATTCATAACAGAATTTTTTTTATTCGGTTTCTCTCTCTCAAATTTTTTTTGGTTCGTTTCACATATTACTAAAATAGAGGATTTTAAGGAACAAATGATAGAGATGATTAAATACCAGCAACAGCAGCAAATTGACCTACAAAAGAGGCAGTTAGAAATTGAACAGAAATCTGAAAAACAGCAAAATGATTTGCAACAGCAGCAAATTGAGCTACAAAAAACTTTCCAGGAAAGACAATTGCAACGGAACAGCAGCAAATTAAGCTACAGAAAACATTTGAAAAAAGACATCTGCAAACTGAACAAAAGTTGATTGAAATAATGAAAGCTATAGCGGACAAGGGCCAAAACGCAGACAACGAGAACGCGTTTACACAGAATGTTATCTGGACAGCGATAGAAACTTTTACTTACGCACCAGATGAAGATATAAGTTTTGAATCGTATTACAGACGATACGAGGACTTATATACCACGGACTCGAAAAAGGTCCGCCTTCTATTACGCAAACTGGGTACGACTGAGCACACCAGATTTGTTGACTATATTTTGCCTTCAAAGACCAGCGAATTATCGTTTTCAGAAGCTATCAAACTCTTAACAGAATTGTTTAGCCCTAAGACTCCATTATTCCATAAACGTTGGAAGTGCATGAACTTAATTATTCAAGGAAACGAAGAGCGACGGAGTTTATCAACATAAACCCGAAGAGGAAAAGATACTAAGACTCCTGTGGAGTGAAATCTTAGGAGGGGGTGTTATAGTTGATACACCCTATTGACCAATGGAATGTGCCGACAGGTTACTATAAATAACACGGACAATTGTGGCTTAGCAGTCAGCAAATGCGAGCAAGCCAATACTCTATTGTCGGACGTAGTTTTCCACATCTCTCTATTGTATTTGTCTACTTTCTGTTAATACATTTTTCTACTTTTGTTACCCGTCATTTTGTTCTTATTTGACCCCTTAAAATCTCACAACACTTACTAAAGAGCCTAATCTACCCTACTATTTACCCATAAGTGACGAGGAGGGGAAGAGATAGATTCATGCCATACCCAAGGACATTAGTGCACAATGAAACATAAGCAGTCACATTCGGTTCATTACCTACGACAATGCCAATTACTATACATGCTCTTACGTTTTACATAAGAAAAACATTGTATAAAGATGTTGTTCACACAATGGTGTTAAATTGCTATAATTTAGGGAATAAAGCCATTTTCAATCCAGTTTTCAAATCAATAATAATAATAATAATAATATGTGCTAGGGAAAGAAGTGAAAAGGGTCTCGCCAACATTAAAGATAGTGTAGATACGACAACCCGAGCACTTGACGAATAAACTAATAAACGTAAGGAAATACTAATTGCAGCAGTCAGGAAAAGCAATTGCAACCCATTGACAAGAAGAAATATGTCAAAAACTAAAATACAGAAATGGGAAGAAAAACAACTACATGGTTACTGCAAGCGTCAAACTGAAGAGATATCACATCAGAAGACATTGACATGGCTAAGAAAAGGAAACTCCAAGAGAGAAACCGAATCGCTTATAATCGCAGCACAAGACAATACCATTAGAACAAACTATATAAAAGCAAAACTAGATAAGACGCAGCACAATAGCAAGTATATAATATGTGGATACAGAGACGAAATGGTTAATCATATAATAAGCGAATGCAGCAAACTAGCACAAAGAGAGTACAAGACAAAGGATGACTCTGTGGGAAAGGTAATCCACTGGGAACTGTGCAAGAAATTTAATTTTCACCATAGAACTAAATGCTATAATGCACAAACCTGAACCTGTCCTGGAGAGTGAGGCATAAAATTCTCTGGGACTTCGAGGTCCAGATGGATCAACTAATCCCGGTTAGGAGACCGGGCCTAGTAATAATCGACAAGAAGAAGATAACCTGTCATCTCATAGACTTTACCGTCCCGGCCGACCACTGAGTAAAAATGAAAGAAAGTAAAAAGATAGACAAATACTTGGACCTTGCCAGAGAACTGAGGAAACTATTGAACATGAAGGTGAAGGTCGTACCAATTGTAATTGGTGCCCTCGGAACGGTCCCCAAAGTTCTGGAAAAGAATTTGGGTGAATTGGAAATCAGAGGAAGAATCGAGACCATCCAAACTGCAGCAATATTGGGATCGGCTAGAATACTCAGAAGAATCCTGGAGACCTGAGGAGACTTGCTGTATCTCAGCCTCCAGTGAACCACTGGCTACGGCAGGTGTGATAAACTTATAATAATAATAATAATAATAATAATAATAAATGGATGATAAAAGGAATAACAAGCCTAATCCTGAAAGATCCACAAAATAGAAACCACTAGCAATTACAGGCGAATAGTTTATTTAAATGTGTAAAATGCTGGCAACACTTACGCTTGTGGGAAAAGATCGATAGATGAAGAAACATTTTTAAAAAAGAGTTCCTCGAAAGAAAAAGAAAACTTTTAGAAACTAAGCTCTGCAGCAGACATCTTATCAAAGTAATAAATACCTGGGACTTCCCCATTAAAAGTTATTCTGGACCATTCTTAAAATGGACAAGAGAGGAACTGCTACAAATAGACCATAAAACAAGAAAGTGATGATGCACAAGGCATTACACCCGACACACGGTAGAGTGGGTATATGTATCAAGAAAATAAGGTGGAAGATGTGTCACCAACATAGAGGATGGCATAGATGCATATGATCCAAGGCGTTGAAGTGTACACAAAAAGCAAGGACAGATTAATTACATCAGCCAATAACAGCAGTTACAGCATATGCATAAGTAGAAAAACAACAGAAACAAGAAAATAGAAATGGAAAGTGTAGCAGCTCAGTGATGCTTCTTCCGGTAGAAATTAAAACATAAGACTCGACTGTTGTGATGTTCACATCACACTTACACCATGCCCAGCAGCAGTTTGCACAAACATCTCGTATCGACGAGCACTGAATTCTTCATGCCTTCTACCTGGATGCCAACAACAGATAATGCTGTATTTCCTGACATGGAGCAAGGGTGGTGACACTACCTTGTCCCCGAATCCGTTTCCCGAACAGATTCGTGATATGTGGCCTAACTCATTACAGCGGTAGCAATGCATTATTCTCTGTGCTCTCCTATTTATGAGTCCAGGATTACGTTGACTTCGCCACTCCCCGGAAAGTGATTGGGACCACCATACGTATAGCACACGGGACCTCCACACTTATGAATTGTCTGCGGCGCTTGTGAATCAACAGCGTTATTTTCCCCTGGTTGGTATGCCGCTGTATCCAATTTTACGACTGCTACATCATTGGTAGCACTCTGGTTCTTGCTATCAGGTCTCCTATTTTCATGGTCTCAGTTTTTGGTGCTTGCTGGAAGTCGGTGGACGAAAGGCAGCTTTTGCAAGTCTATCTATCCCAACTCCCTGGAACCCCACCAATCCGACCAACCTGTTTGCGTACACATCTACTGGTTCGCCTTTCCACCTGACCCGAGTTTAGTTTTCTGTACGCTGGAGAGGTACCATCAGTAAATGCCTCTATTTGATCCATGTCCCGCTGATTCTTTTCCAACATCTCCAGATAGAGGGCAAATACAATGGCAACAGTCTCGCCATATTGTCCACAATCTGAAGTCACGCCACCTTCAGCCACGCTATCATATCTCCCTCACTGGTAAAATACTTTATCATGTTACGGCTAATCTGCACTTGTGCCTTTGGGGCAAATTGTAAATGCCGAAATACTTACGGTTTGCGAAACTGATCAGAACAATCGCTTTACCAACTTCAAAAGTTCGACGATAAAGCCTCTCGCAATAACACAACAGTCTCCAAAGTAAAACTCGATAACATATCCAAATCGTCCAGTCTCTTTTTCAGTCACGCCTGGTTTTATGCACAGCTCGATCTCGAAAAAAAATTGCATACATACTGAGATCGCGTGTCTTCAAATTACGGTGCTAAGGCAGTCATTTTTTTAATTTTCTTTCCAGCCCTCTACTCCTTTTGGAAGCAAGACAGGTTCGTGCCCGCTTCACTCCACGAGGTAAGTCTCCTCTTTCGCTACATTTACTTTTAGCTGCACCATGAGTAGGCCTTTATACTAATAGAGACTGATGATAAAAAAATTGAGAATTAACACTGACCCATGTCGACGTGTGTACGGGGTTAATATATTATAAATTGATGATGCCTGGAAGTCAAGAAAAAATCATGTTATTATATATATATCTCATATAGCTCAGCCATGCACATGTGTTGATTTAATTTTTTAGATGATAAAGAAAAGACCAAGCCTTGATACTTTTTGATCACACGTAAATTTATATAAAACAAATATATTCAGAATTATGATTAACAAGAAAATAAAACATGCTGAAAGAAAATGCACATAAAATTCACAATATACCCAACATAGAAAAAAGAAGAAACTCAGCTATAAGTTGTAACCCAATATAAATAATTAATCAAAGGGAAATTTAGTATGTATAAGTTCCTGGAGAAATCTTAGTAATGGATAAGAAATGGAATTACTTTAATGATTTATCAAAATGACAATTCTTGCGGTTGGCATAATATTTTTCTCTACATGGCTTGGTAAAAATCTACCATTCATTTCAATGATTTAATCTAGTTTTTTAAGGGATATTCTATAAGAATGCTAATTCAATAATTTTTTCCACGGCTAATATTATTTTTTGTATAAGTACATTAGAAATGCCATTCAAATATTGTTTTAGCCCTGTCGACTGCACCTCTACAGAGGAGTAAGATCCCCCAATGGGACCACCTGTTCGCCGTGGGTGGTGACATGTGATGCATAAGTGGCTGAGTATTCCATGTTATCCAACACTCCACTTTGACCCTTACTTAGGCTAGACGGACGGTCGGAGAGACCCTCTCTGATCAATCGGTTTGTCACGTCAAGCCCTAGCATCTATATGATTGTCCCAACCCTAGTGCCCTTATGGAAAATACTAAACCCTTCTTATCATGTATATGCTATAAGGCGGTGGCTGAGGACCTTAGTGTCCCGGGTGTGAGATCAAACTGCATCTAGTGCTGAAGTTCCAATTCTGGAGCTCTGGGGAGAGTGGAATACACATTCATCACTATTACTCCCTGGTCCACTCTGACCCGAATCTATGGGTTAAATACATAAAAAACGAGTTTGAAAAATTGTGGGAAATCAATACCCAACAAGAATGAATACAACAAAACGTCTTCGACATAAAATAACCCAAGTGTTGACAGGCCGTAAAATGCAACAAAACAACCAAACATAAAAATTAAATATTATTTGTTGGTTTTCTAAATAATTTATCTTTTCTAATTTTTATATGTTTACCTAAAGAAAATATACATTAATAATGGCTATTCGGTCTCCATTTGTCTGTAACTGAAACTACGTTACTGCTTACGTCCCAATGCCGAAAATACATAGAATAAAGAATAACCCTGTAATCAGTTTAAAAATAGAAGTTAACTAAAAAGTTTACAAATACTACGATTTTGTGTAAAATGTATGTGTAAAATATTGAAAATAATTATTTAATAAATAATTAATAGATGAACGCAACATTTTATTTGATGGATGAGAGAACTAAGTTTCCATTTCTAATTGTTTTAATTTTGTTTTTTACTCCTTTAATAAATTTGATGATTTTACTTACTTTTGATACAAACCCTCTGACATTGAATTTTTAACTCCCACCCCCTCAGGCAATATCTTTCAAAAATTAATTTTTACACCATCAGAAGGCGTTTTTTTTGTTGTTGTTGTTGCTGCTAGTATAAAGAACAACAAATCATCTTGAAGTCATTGACGTATTTAGGGTAAATGAAAGTTAACCAATAATTATAAGTATTGCTCTACATCAATAGGTAATTCTGAAAGCAAAGTTAATATCGGAGATCAAGAGGGAAATCTTTATTTTTGTTGGCTGTAAATTTCTGATTTATCAGATACAGAAAAACTTAATAACACGTTCATCTGGTATTGTTTGGGTTAATAAGGACGTATTTCTTTTATCTTCCTGTAAATGTTTTTATGTGTCAAATAACCAACCATTAAATAGCAACAAACGACAAAAACAACTGCTAATTACAAGCCTACATCTTCAAACATACGTGGATGTAAAACTTTATCTGATAAATGTTAAATGAAAGGCCCATAGTCACCAATAAATAAATGAATAGATGAATTAAAAAGAAGTAACAAAGAAGTTAACAAACTGTCACGCAAAAGGTTCTTTAAAGTCAGTAAATTATAGAAAAATAAAATCGGCAAGTTAGTTACTATATAGATATGAAAAGCACTAAACACACAGACGTAAACGTGAAAAAACGTTTTAAGATGTTGACAGAATATATATATATATACACACACACACACACACACACACACACACACATACACACATATATATATATATATATATATATATATATATATAAGACAGACTGACAGATAGAAAAGTGGTGCAGATGGCTCACTTGTTCGGGGCGTTTCATATTGCCTCGGAAACGGCACTCTCTCAAGCTAGAGATAAATTAGGGAAGTTTAGCTGTTTAACAATCCATTTTATGCATTGATAATATGTCAGCTCGTTTCTTGTTGCTGGTATGATCGAGCTAGTTTGTGATAATATGGGCAGTGCTAAGTAATGAGTAGTCAGACCATTGGTTAGTGTCCCAGGGCTTAAAATACGTAGCAAAAGTCTCATTCTCGAAGAAGGTTTGTAACTAGAATATTTTAAGTTACTGAATCACCATACTTCTCTTAATATAGTCCGATAAATAAGTTTATAATGATACTCCATAGCACTAGAAATAAATACGCCAAAAGATTTCTCACGGTTTTTACAAGCTTAGGGAACAACTTCCCACTTGAAGTTGTTCATATCGGTATGGAATGTATGACAATGTTGGGCAGTTTTGGGGCTTACAAAGAAGTCAGGGGCCAAGATAAATGTCAATGTCTCTGACGCTAACTAATCTTCATACCTACATAGATGTTATGAAGGAGAATTACTCGGTATGGTAATTTTCCAACTGAAATTAATACATTCACTTAATTCTATTAAAGAGCAACACTTTCCAGAAAAGAAAGGTCATTGTAATGCAAGTGGCTTGAGAGAGTAGGCCATGATGATTCATTTGCTCAATTTTTTATAATGCCAAGTGAAGCGTGTTATAATATCATAAATACGAAATGATGTACATTTCTACAACGGGTACATGATCAAGATTTGATTATCTGACACTGTGAAACTAACACACAAATATCAATGATCATTTCTTGTTTTGCTTTAATAAAATGTGTCTATTTTATTATCTTTGTTGTCAGTTAAAAAGTAACACTAATTGGTAATAAATGGTAATTGTTACTATAAAAGATAAATCCACTTAAAAGGAAAAAGATTCACCAATTATATTTTATATTATCGTATGAACTTAATATTCTTAATATATATATATATATATATATATTGTGAGTTACACTCATTTCTTAACTGGTCTAAAGGTTTATGTTTTTAGTTTGAATTGTTTGTCGTAGTGTTACGTAATTATTTTACACTTCTATTTATATATTGATCTCGTGTTCCTTAAAATTACGACCGTTATCATCTTACAACACCCTCTGCTTAAAAAGAAGACCATCCAACTCATCAAAGATGAAATGCAAAAATGTAATCCTGAGTATCTGGTGTTGCTTATCCGCCGATTTCTTATTTCTAATGAGTGTCATCTTCTCAGCCAAATAATGAGTAATTCCGTTTTAATTATATAGAAACAAACGGAAGAAAAAGGACATGCTACATAAAAAATATAATAAGAAAGAAAGTAGGGAAAATATACATACAGGGGTGAGCGCACGGAAGAGATAGAGCTAATCTGTTTCAATCGAACATAATGAAAAGATGTAAAGAAGGAAAGAAAGAAAAAAAAGAGTGAGAGAGAGAGAGAGAGAGTTAAATCAAGATTATCATGCTTTCTACATATTGAACTATTTGGCAATAGCTCTTAAGTAAACCTATCAAACGTTGTAATAATTAAATTATCATATTGTGGTATATCCACTGATCCTGCTTAAGTAATTAACTATATACCTAATTAGTCTTCTTTTTTTAATGTGACTGGGTAATTTTTTTCTTTAGACGTTTAAAAATGTAAATATTGTACTGTGAGTTATGCCTCAAAGCCTCTGGTTTTGTGCTGATTGTTGTTTATTCTTACAGACTTCTCAATGGGAACCATGAAATATTGTAAAATCTTCCCCCGGCACAATTTCCTAATGGAACCCTGCACGTGGTTTTAATAATTTCCGTTTCCCAATTTGTTCTTATCTTCTTTAGTATATTATATATATTATTATATATATAAAAGAATGTCGTGGTATGTATAAATCAGAGAAGAGTTGTCATCTAGATTTGAAATCTCGCAGACACCTTAATATGTTTGTAATTAAGAAACACACAAATCAATAACAGTAATTAAACAAAAATCAACCAATTTGTAGAACACTTTGCAGTAAGGAAAAATAAAGTAAAAATTCGGCAAAATGGAAATAAATTAGACTGATATATTTCATCATTTTAACTCAACGAGCTAGGTACTCTCCCTATCTTTCAGTCAGTTCGAGGAGTCTGTCTCTCTCTTTCTCTCAGTCAGTTCGGGTCTCTGTCTCTGTCTCTGTCTCTGTCTCTGTCTCTGTCTCTCTCTCTCTCTCTCTCTCTCTCTCTCTCTCTCTCTCAGCGTGTTTACATGTTTATGTCTATATTAGTTACCAACATTTCTGATTTTTCAAAATCCAATCAACCCCACTGAATGAAAAAATTAACAAAAATCAGGGAATTATAGGATTTTAATGACATTTTCAGTGTTGATTTATCAATGATTGAATTTTATAATGCATTAGTTATTATATTTCAAAACTTTCTGATCTTTTTTCAGATTACTTGATTTTGACCACCCTTCTTTATTTTGGGGGCGCTAAATATTGATGGGATTATATATAATCGAAACTAATTATAGTATGAATAAAAAGCCAAATTACCGAAGGTGTAAATAGAAAAAAATTTAAAGGAGCGATTTTCGTAGAAAATAACTAACAAAAATCTGAAAATTAAATGTTAAAAAAAAACTAAAAAAAGTTTTTTGAGATTTTTTTTACTCTGTAGTTTAAGAAATATAATTTTTTTTTTTAAATTATCAATTAAAATTTTTTACATCGATATTTGTTCTGTTTAAAAGGGAGGAGGCTAACTTTTAAACTGAGATTTCTCTATTATTTATTATATCAACCTACTAGTTAGTTTGCTATTAAATGAATGTTTCTTTTTAGAATCTAAATATACGAATTATAAAACTTAAGATTATGCGAATTATATTTTAAATGAATCTTATCAATTAATTAGGTACATAAATTAATTAGGTACATAATAAAGACGCTACTATGGATTACTCTAACGGTGATATTTATTTTAAAGAATTTTTGATTTATTTCCATTGAAACGATTCAGAAATTTAAAGGTACGTTTATTTCTTTATTAATGTTTTGATTAAAACATTAATAGTAATTCAAAATAGATTAATTGTAATATCTGTTAATTTCAATATAAAGACATAGCCCTAAATAGCATCAGTGTAATTAGTCCCCAAAAATTGGGACGCAAGTAACATGAAAGAAATCTGCAATGTTTGAAATAAAATAACTGATGAATTATAAAATTCATTGAATAATACGTCAGCACTGAAAAATGTATTAAAATCAGATAATTCCCTGATTTTTTTGTAATTTTTATTTTATCCTTCTTATCACTAAGATTATTTCAATTATTGCCTTTTATTGTTATAACCTATCTCGCTAAACTTAACTTTTCTAAAGGAAAACATTGTCTATCGAACCCATTATTTCTTAGTGTTTTTAATGAAAATGTTACTTGGCTAAAAAGTTACGAACGTGTGAGTAATTTTTCTGTACTGTGTATTTTATGTATTTTGCTATTTATTTCTAAGAAGAAACTTTCATGATTTTTTTTTTTTACTTTCAATAACAAGTTTTTAAGTACGTATCGTCAGATTTTGTAAATTTTGGGACTAATTTAATGTTTAAAATGTATTAAAAATTAATTATAGATGTAATATTATTTTGAATGTTTACTACTTTTTGAATAAAACAAAAATGTGATCTTAAATAATCGAATTAATTAATTTTAATTTGTTTTTAAGTGAAAATCGGCGCTCAAGTTGTTGATGCCTACAACAAACAATTAAGAATTGAATTTAAACTTAGCATATGTAAAAAAAAAAGTCTTAGAAAAATAAAATTGTTGCAAAAAATTCTCGAGATTAGTTACCTTTTTAAAATATTCTCAAAGTAAACAAAATGCAATTCCTAAAATAAACGAACATTTTAATACTTAAATTCTTAGCGAATAGGGATATAAAAACCCACTTGATAAAACGAATTCAACTAACACCATAGTATTAATTTAATGTTTATTACGGATAGGATGTGACACGAGGTCACAAGTATGAGGCACCCAGTAAGGATCGAACTCGCTATTCACTAGTAATGAATCTGAGAGTAGCATGCAAACCATTACGACATGATATGATTCCATCCTTATTTACCCAAAACAGCTTATCGCGCATAGGATATGGTACAAGTTTGCAAGTATGTGGCATCGCAGCATTTTGTATTATAATACACATTCTTAGCTTTGTCTATCGTTAGATTTTTAATAAATGAATAATTTTCATTGAAATGAATATGTGATATTTTCATCCTACAAATAAAGACACGTGTAGGTTGGTTGGTTGGTTAGATTTACAGTATGTCAATCCTTGAGTTAATTTAAGCCGAAATCGTGTTTGTTTTATTCATTATTATTTGGTATTCAATTTCTTTTAACTCATTTTTAAACACGGTTTTCAAAACTCATTTTATGGTCTATTTAACCGATAGATGGGACTTTAACATGTATTACCATTCCGGGTCAGAGTGTGCCCGGAAATAATGGCAATGAGGGGGTACTAAACACCAGAGTTCTAGAATTGGAACCTCACCACTTGAGGCAGTTTAACGACATTCCCAGGATAGTAGAACCCTCAACCATCGCCTTTTGGTATATATATGATAACAAGGGATGGAGGTTTGCCATAAGAACAATACGGTAATAACAATCATATAGGTGCTATGGCTTGACGTGACCATTATATAATTA
>CM042164.1:22598115-22678115 GCA_023376005.1 Doryteuthis pealeii
CCGTGTTCCTGTTGCAATTCGGGCGGGAGAGCGGCATCAATCCCCCTGACCCTGACATGGTACTGGTGTATACGATTGGCCGGCGCTGAAGACGACGAAACATCGTCTTTGGGTGTCACGTTATACCAGTATACAGCTTCTTGGATGGTACACTGCTTCCTGGCCGCGATTGTCTTGATCGTCCTATGACACCGTTCAACAATCCCGTTTCCGGACGGCACGTACGCGCATCGGAGACGCAATCGCACTTCCCATTCCCCAAGAAAGGTTCGAAATCTCCTGCTGGTAAAGGCAGTGTCATTATCGGTAAGTATTTCGACTGGTGGACCCCGCTCGCAAAAGATTGCTTCCAAGTGACGAGCCACTGTATCAGAATCCTGGCACCGAATTGAACGCCAAATAGCAAATCGAGAGGGTCCGCAGTCGATGAGGCTCAGGTAGTGTCTACCCCCATAGTGGGTAATATCCATTCCCACCCGGCTCAATTAGTATCCACGTCTAATTTTCCCTTCCTCCAATGTACCGGTGCTGGGTCGATGGTTTGACAGTCCACACAGGATCGCACTACAGATCTTACGTCTGCCTTTGTTGTTGACGGGCCAACTCGCCGCACAAAATAGGTTGTCCGTCTTACTCCGGGGTGCCCGCTCTGCCGGTGAATACTCAATATCTGATGTTTACTCAGAGCAGAGCGGGCACCCCGGGGTAATGACCTGGGGAACATCGGGAACTTCCCTCCCCCGCTTCCAACGAAGAACACCTTTTCCCCCCAGACCTGCAGACCAAGGACTTTGGCACCATCCTGTAGTCGCTCTGGATCCTTGCAAATCAGGCCGTACTCAGACAGGTGCGCCCTCATCCGAGCTGTTGAGACTAGATCTTCATTAATGAAAATATCATCGATGTACGCCGACGTGGCACTCTTGATAGTTGGATCTCGAGACATAACGGCTTCAACAACAGACTTCATGATGAGAGGCGCCACATTGAGGCCAAAACCCAGCCGGGTGAGGCAATACCTTTGGCCCCCAAATATCACAGTCTAATAAGGCCACAAAGACTCGTCAATGTCGATCTGAAGATATGCTCGCTTCAGATACAGCAATGACACATTCGCACCTTTCTTGCGCCATTCCCTCAACGTGGCCGCGCACACGTCAGCATTAGCCGTAAATGCGTCTACATGTTTATTCAGCTCTCTGTAATCCATGACAGGGCGCACCTTACGCTTATTGTGCTGAATTACGGCCATTAGTGGAACCAGTCCCTTAGGTGGGCCAAGTCTCTCTTCGGGGTAGGACAACAACCAGCCATTTTCAATCCACTTGTAAAGCTCGGTTTCGTAGCTCTCTCTGGCGTGTTTTGGAACTTGATACTCCGGTATCTTATTGCACAGAAGCTCTGGAGCTCGTCCACCAGACCATTTCCATTTAACGATCCATCGGTTCTTCCTTTCGTCGAAATCCACGCGAAAATCCGGCTCATCAATTTGGATCGCAGCGCATATATTCGCTTCGTACCCACCAAAGCTCACAGTTCCTGATGGTGTAATGGTCATACCACCTAAAGCTCTGATGGCATCGTTCCCCAGTATGAGGTCAAACCCCAACAGCCGCCGATTCACAACAAGTGCATTAAGATGCACCGGCTCAGCATTGCCTACAGTGAGCCGAATTCGGCTTCGCCCGCAGCACTTAAACATTTTTCCATCTGCTGTCAGCACACTAGCTTGTCCGAGCCTCCAGGCGTCACACACAAATCTGCTGGCCAGCGTCCGTGTACACCCAGTGTCTACCAGGGCTGTGTATTTTCTCCCGTTGACATGAACATCAAGTGTTGGCAGCGCCTCATTCTTCTTTTCTCTGGGGAGCAAGCTGACGCTGATTACTTCTCCCCCATGCCGTTTCCCGAACACTCCGAAGCAATATGGCCGGTCTTCTTACACCGAAAACATCGGATCGTACGGAGACGCCGAGATGGTTGTTCAAAGGCTGCATCCGAGCGTCCTTGCAAGCAGTCCCTTGACAGATGATTGGGACCGGAGCACTTGTAGCACACAACTTCGTTCCTTCGGGCCTCGGCTGGCACAGGGGCAGGTTTAGTAGCAGCAACGATCTCTTCGGACTGTTCAGTGTCGGCCATAATGGCCCGTACCCGATCCACTATCTCTCCCATTGTCATGTCATCCATGCGCGATGACGCGCGCAACAATCGACGCACGTCCTGCGGCAGTCCAGAAACGAATGCACAAATCATTCGTCGCTCCCCAACGAGTTGGTCCAGTCGTTGTAATTCAGCCAAATACTCGTTCACGGTTTCACCAGGCTGGAGTCGCCGGGCCACGAATCGATCATATGCACCGAATGAGTCAGTAGCGTAGGCATGTATCAGAGCCTGTTTTATTCGCTGAAAATCAGTCTTCTCCCCTTTGCTCAATTGTCTATAAACAGCGAGAGCTCCACCTCGCAGGCGCAACGGTAGGATCAGCTCGATATCTGTCCTTTTGCAGAGTTCGCAGATCATCTCCACACGCTGAATCCATTCGGGTTCGTCGGAGGGAGACCCACCAAACTCCGGGATTAGTCTGTAGTCAAACACCTTGTCCATAGTTTGCCGAAATAGCTTATGTCTATTCTGTGTGAATAGCAGTTGCAAGGTGGTCAAAGTGTCTGAGTTCACACACAACAGCCGCTATAGCCACTTCCTCGCAGAGTCTGTTTAACACTGGTCAACTACCACTGCTGCTGCTATGCCTTCTTTCCTTCCTCTTTCTTTCTTTCCTTCTTCAAACAGAACCCCGTGTCACAAAAGCACGCAAAAATCGCTACACCCTCTCTGCCCAAAATGGGCCACTTTTATAGTGAAAACAGGAGTTGCAATGCCCCATGGGCCATTACCCATAGTGCCTTTCAATACCAATAAAAGTGTCTTCTCTGCCCCCCTTCCAACTTTTCGACATTTCTCACTCCGACCGGACACCACGACACACCGCCCCGACCACATTCCTTTCTTCTTCGCTACATCTCTCTTTGCAAGCCATGCACCGGAACCGTTTCGAGTCAGGTAAGTTTGCCTCGTCATTACACGTATACAACGCAAACTACTAAGATTTTATAAAGTACATTTAATAGCTAAAATATATATATGAGAAAATACGCCCAGTTGGATCCCAGAGACCACGGCTATATGGACTCCCTAAATTTCAGAAACAAAATATCCCTTTAAGAACTATTCTATCGATGGTCGGAATCGCCCAACACCGCATTGCAAAATGGTTAGCAGTCATACTTGAACCCGTTCTACAACTTTACTCTAAACATTGTATTAGCCATTCCTTCACCTTCGCTAAAATAATCCAAAACACTTCAGTTAATCCCAACAATTTCTTTTTTCTGCTCTTTTGACATCGCGAGCCTCTATACTAATGTTCTGCTAGACGAAACTATCACCATCTGCTCTGACGTTCTCTATCGCAGTCACTTGGACCCCCTCCTGTACCCGAACATGTATTTCTAAAATTAATGCACATCGCCACTAAAGATGTCCAATTTATTTTTTGACAGCACAATGTACCTGCAAATCGACGGTATTGCTATAAGGAGTCCCCTAGGCGTGACCCTGGCTAATATCTTCGTTGGATTTCAGGAAGAACGATTGTTTGAAACTGCGGAACAGCCAAGATTTTACAAACGGTATGTGGACGACACTTTCGCAATTTTCTCCTCCATATAAAAAAGCAGACGATTCTTCCATGTGATCAACTAACTCCACCCAGCGTTGACTTTCACATGTGAATTTGAATACAACAACAGTCTTCCCTTTCTTGATGTCCTAGTTGGGCGCATCGACTCGGGTATATAAACCTCGGTTTATCGTAAACCAACATTTCCGGGTTCATATACGCGCTGGAGTTCATTTTGCCCCCTAAAACGCAAAACCAATCTAATCAAAACGCTAGTTCACCGTGCCTTGATGATCTGTTCCAAGGTTTTAACTCACGACCGAGCTCGACTACATTAGAACCACTTTATTGAAAAACGGATATCCTGAGGACCTAATCACCACCACAATTAGAAGCAAGTGCATGCAGTTTGCCACCAATCCTAGATTTGGAAAAGTGAAAAGTGTCCTGTACATCTAAAATTACCGTCGATTGGAAACACATCTCTACAATTACTTGAACGCATCAAACCATTACTTCAATTCAGTTAGGTTGCGAATTGTTCTCAGCT
Organism: Doryteuthis pealeii; assembly: GCA_023376005.1. NCBI lineage: Eukaryota > Metazoa > Mollusca > Cephalopoda > Myopsida > Loliginidae > Doryteuthis > Doryteuthis pealeii. The sequence continues at coordinate 22,602,348 of CM042164.1, forward strand.
CTGACACGCTCTTTCCCCTCAATCTTAAAGATACACACTATCCTCACCAAAAAAGTTGTCTAATTTACAAATTCAAATGCGATGTTTGCTACAATCTACACACTACCAAAAAATGGAGGTTAGAATAAACCAGCACATTCCATCTTTTATCCGCAACAATAACTTTGAGCGCTCTTCTCCACCAAGTAATCAATATTCACCTTCCACCATTAGGTGACACCTTTTCGACTATCCTGATTGTTCAGCAGCATATAAGCCCTCAATGTTCTCCATCTTGGCATCCTCAACCAACGAGTTGCACCTGGATGTGCTCGAGGCCCTCCTCATCAACAAGTTTCGTCCTGGTTTCCACTCGACTGTCCGTAGCTGTCAGTAAGAGGCGAACATTTTAACTGATAAATACACACATCGGTGAGTGTACGTTACGGTCACTTAGAGAACACGAGTATGTAAACAACAATCGAATCATATATATATATATATATATATATATATATATATATATATATATATATATGATTCTTCCTCAAGGACAATATTTTTTTCTGAACTCAAAAACATTAAGCAAACACTTATCAACAACGAATTCCCCAACCATTTTGTCGACGAACAAATCCGACAAACACTCTATAACATTAACCACAACGAAACCAATAGCAAACATAATAGCTCCTTCCAAAATATATACTATTGTAATCAAATGCATAAAAACTACAAACTAGATGAAATCATACTAAAAAATTAATTCGAAATAATGTTGCCTCCATTGATACTAACCGTAAATTAAAACTTATCATCTATTATAAAAAATTCAAAACCGCGAACCTAGTCACTTTCAATAATTCATCTCCAAAAACCACTCGTCTAAATGAGACCAATGTTGTATATGAGTTTACATGTCCTATAGGAGATTGTTTCTCCAATATCAGCAATACATATATTGGCCATACGACGACCACATTATCCCGCCGTTTAACAATGCACTTATCTGACACCAGCTCCATTAGTCAACACTTAAAGACACATTCATGCCCCCCTCAACCTACAGAAAAATTTTAACAGAAAACACACTCACACTCCATAAAGAAAAAAACAAACAAAAATTGCAAATAATGGAAGCACTCTATATATCAAATTAAAAAGACCTACCTTAAACAAAATAAACTTTCAAACCAGTAGACACGTCCTCCAATGCTTATAAAAAATCCCACTCTAACCATTCCCCCTCCCTTCCTCACAATTCTGTACCCCCCTCAAAAAAAACATTAATCTATTGTTTCGTACTAACTACCACCACCACTTTTTAAGCTACTACTCGTTCTTCTATAAAAACGAGGCACTTGAAAAACTTAACATCGTTTCCCCACCTGATGATGGCTGATAAACCAGCCGAAAGCGCTCGAAAAAAAGGATTTGGTGGACTATTACAACTTCTCCACCCAAACACGAAAAAGATCGCAAGAAAAATTGAAAGGACCATGAAAAAACTCCTCAGACTTGAATTGTCTGTGGCGTTTAGACAGAACTTGTCTAAAAGAAAAAATGCTGCCGAAGTATACATATATATATATATATATATATATATATATATATATATATATATATATATATATATTAGCAATCACTGTAAATGCAACAATGAACATATTTTATTAACAAATTCGTGTTAGATTTTTTGTCTGTCAAGCAAAAATAATGCAGTTATTCCTTATCAGGAAATGATATTTTTAGTAAATTTTTAGGTGATCTCATGTGAAGAAATTTGAGTTAGAACGTATATGTGTGACATGAACATAATACAAAAACATTAATTGTTCCACTTAGATTTGAGTTAGGAACTGTTTTCATCTAATAGAATGACAACGTTAATGCCATTTTATATAGGCATTTCGTGTGCTTCACTTTTAAAAAATTATTTTCTTTAATTTGTTTCCACCACAAGAGAAATACATCTGTGCCATCTGACCATGGACAAGTTAAAAAAAGAAAACTAAATAAAGATGAAAGAAATTCCCAGCATGAAATAAATATCATTTCGTTGAGTTTGACACTTATTCTTGGGTTAGAAACGTACAATAATTCTTCTGTGCATTATTAATCCTAGCAATATCTCCCGACTATATTAAAAAAAAGAGAGGGTAACTGTTCTGGAATAACATTTTTGAGGGTTTCTCCATAAATATGTCTCATGTAACAATATTGAGGAATACTCTTTAATTTTGAAGGCAACTAGCATCATTGAAATATCATTCTTGTGTAAGAACTAAACGGCGATTCGCTTTAGAATTGAAATTATTCTCTCATTGAGAACGCCTCTATTTTACTTTATGATGATCAAGGAATTTCTTGGCTGTTAACACAGTGCTACTTTTAAAAATAAACTGATTACATAGAAAAATAATGTCATATACTAGATCATGGGATAATGTTGATATACTATTTAAAAAAATGTTTAAATAAAAAAAATAAAAAACAGCTTAAAAAATGAAAAATATAAAATAAAATAAACACTTACTTCGTAGACGCTAGTGATCCGGAGATTATAGAATATCGGGATGAATAGATGACTGCTTGCGGCCACAACCAACAGGTAAGAAATACCGATATAGAAATACATGGTTGTGTAGTTATACATTTCTGCCGGGGTTCCTAAGAGTGTAATGGCAGACATAAAGGAAGCAAGAAGTGACAGAGCTACTGGAATCGGATGCATGTTACCACCAGCTAAAAGGAAGTCTTTTGTATTGGTTTTTTTGCGGTCAATGATTGCATAGCCGGCTCCAATTGCTGCTGATCCGAGTAACATGGCTCCAAAAAGTACATAGTCGACTACAGTGAAGGGATTCACTGTCCCAGTTTGGTAACTATACTTTTTTTCCACCATGATGAAACTGTAATAGAACAAAAATAAAATTACATCAATAGAATATTTTCTTAACGCAATACTTTCTAGAATAGGTGTGATAATGTTTCATTTTTATTCCCAAATCCATGTATTTAATCAATTGAAAATTGATACGAGTACTTATGATTTATAAAAAAAAGTTCCTTTCCATTTATAGATCATTGGGCGGTGGATGGTTTAGAATATCAGTAACAATTTTTGTAAGCAAGATAATTTTGGATAAAAATTAGTAATTTAAAAACATATGCAGTCAAGTAATGCTAATCTAGAAATAAAACTATTCTACAAAAAAGTTGGCTTTGATGAACAGATAGCTTAAGATAAAATATAAAACGAATATTTACCGCTAATGAATTATTTACAGTAAGTTTTATTTGAGGATTCGAGTCATGTTGGCAAAAAAGAGAGAAAGAGCACAAAGTGATGCAATGAAGAGAAAATTTTAATGTAGGTAGTTGTACTGAAAGATGAAAAAAGAAGAAAAAATGAAAAAGGAGGAGAGAGAGAGTGGCAGAGAGGTAAAATAATGCTTACTTCATTGTAACTCAAATTTCATGTATTTACACAATCATCATGGAGCGAAAATTCTGTAATCACATGGAACTTTAATTATAGTGAAGAAAGTGCAATATTGTAACTTTATCATATATATACTAGCAACATTTTTTAAAAACGGCCTCCGGATGATGAAAAAAATACGTCAATGTCAAAAAACTAAATTCTTTTTTATTTCAATTCTGTAGAAAAATAGATTTTTAAAAAACTTTTTTTGGTAAATAATATTTATTCAAAAAATGTTTTTAGTTGTTATGTTACTCTCTTAATTCATTTTCTAAGAGATTTAATAAATTTCATATTTATTAAAAAATAAGCATTTATTCATTGAAGTAAGCATTAAATTAATTGAATAACTTTATTGAATTTTTAAAGAACAAAATAAAATTTATATAAACTAAAATTAAAAGCTATTTTAGTAATCTAATAATGAATAAAATTAAACTTGAATGTGTATTTTAAACAATGAACAAAATACTACTAACTATTAATTACTTCACTAAAATTAATTTAAATACTATAATTTTTTTCATTAAAAATAAATGTAAACAATATCATTTCCGGTTGAGTTTTTGTCGTTTTTTCTACTCTTAAACCAAACGACTTAAGACCATCCCCTCCCAATAGAAAACATCCTTTTATTTTAATGAATAAAACCTTGAATGATAAAAAATATAGTTTTTAAACAAAATTTCCAGCGTACACAATATGAATAAAACATAAGCCGTATCTAGGAAAAAAAATAAACTCGCTTAGAACATTTTCAGTTTACACTTGACCGTTTAGGTAGCGTTATACTACCAGTTATGTGACCCCCAGTCAATGGCGTTGGAGTTCTGTATTCCGCTATTTATATATGAGTCTTTGATTATCTAGCTTGATTTGGCGCCAATTTCGTTACCAGGAAAATAATGGCTGTGGTAAGATTGTTTTCCCCTCCTTTCCTTCTTTTTTATTTTATCTATTTTTCCCCTACCTCAGTTCAGGAGAGGGATTTTCCACAATTGTTTCTACATTTATCTCACGCACACAAAGAAAATACCATTAATTAATTAGATTTACGTTTTTTGATTTAAAAAAAAAACTAACTACATAAATAAAATTGTGTAAAAAGTTTTCCAACTTGAGTCTGTTCAATTGACAACAGTAATCCCTTTCGTTCAGCAAACTTCTCTACCAACTGAGCTCGTTCCTCTCACTTCCTTCTTGGTCACCCAAAACAGTGTAGTCGCCGAATTTCACCTCTCTCACAGACACTTGCTTTGTAGCTGATTCCCAGTGTCAGCGACCGTCCGTTTTTATCATGAATTATGCAAATTCCGTCTCGTCCCATCCTGGTCTCACGTGCACGGCACAAGCGATTCTTTGCCGCTTACTTTGTAAGAGTTATCGGTTATTTATAATAGACAAATGACGATTTGTTGAGTTTTTCTTTCTTTCTTATTGAAAGTGTATATATATATATATATATATATATATATATATATATATATATATATATATATATATATGAAAGTGTATATATATATATATATATATATATATATATATATATATATATATATATATATATATATTTATTACTGAATGACCACCAACAATTTTTCTTAGATCACACACTTATTTAGTAACATGATAATTTCCATTTGATCTCTCAACACACAAAAGATTATCACACTTTACCTATTTAACCAACATTTTTCAACATTAATATATTTTGATAATAATAATATGTAACAATATTTCCCCTTAAACCTCCCACACATTTATACTCGCCATTGACACTATTCATTTTTTCACCACCCTCATACTTTCATATTTTTCCAGAAAAAAAACCTCACCCCATATGTATCATATATGCACATGTACAATACTACCCATGTATGTGGATTTTTATGTAAATGCATGCCAGACAATTAATATATGCACAATTACAATATAACTACTGATAAAAATAATAATCAAAAACATACATCTTTATCAACTAATAATTAATTTCACATAATTATAACCACACTAACATTATTTGCATAAACATTCACTAGCACACAATTGTCATCAGAATAATGATAATAATAATATAATAATAATAATATAAACAATAATAATAATGATAACAATAATTTAATAATAATAAAAATCATAATAACAATAATACTACTACTACTACTACTAATAATAATAATTAATACAATAATACTATTAATAATAATATTAATAATAATAATAATAATAATAATAATAATATATAAATTACAATAACAATAATAACAAAAATTACAATAAATATTATAATAAATATAATAATACTATAACAATAATTATTATTATAACAATAATAATAAAAATATATACAAAATTATAACAATAATGTAATTGAAAATAAATATAAAAACTATAATAATAATAATAATAATAATAATAATAATAATAATAATAATAACAATAATAATTCATTCACTTATACATAAATGCAATATTAATATATATTAATCGTCACATAATCAGTTCCAACAATAAAACAACAATATTCAAAATTTTAAATACAGAACTCTTACTAAAAATTTTTTTTCACTTTTTAATTCCCTCCCCACACACACCCAGACTTCCTTCTCTTCTCTTAATATAAAAAATTAAAAACATTATTTTGACGCCCAATGACACCTCTCTTCCCCTACCTCTTACCAATACACACACACACACACACACACACAACACATACACACACACACACAACCTTAAGGTTTATTTCCGCTGTCGTTCATCGCAAAAAATTTATACACACACAACCACTCACCTAAAAAATGCACAATGTTTCCTTTCGATACACACACCTACACCGTCTCATACTCACGCCATAAAAGAGAATATTTGACGTCATATTTCAAACCGTCCCTTTTTTCAAACCTCAAAAATTGTTAAACAGACTGAATAACAATGACTACCACTCGCTTTTCTCGTTATTCTGTGATAAATAATTTCTTATCACCTTCCATATACCAACAAATGCCCTGAAGATGATCTAATTAATAGATCGAAACACTGCAGCGTAGGTCAATAAACTCACCACTTAACCCATTTAAACCTGTGTTTTTTCATTTTTCTTAATATACTACACACACACACACACACACACACACACACACACATATATATATATATATATATATATATATATATATATATATATATACTTTCAATAAGAAAGAAAGAAAAACTCAACAAATCGTCATTTGTCTATTATAAATAACCGATAACTCTATAAATGTACCCAGTCTCTCTCGTCAGATAGACACAAAGAAATGAATAAATGAATATACTGAAATGGATAAAAAACAGAAAACCCTTCTTTATCCATTAGACTCTTTCTCGTTCCAAAACACATTCCCTTAAAAAAAAAACTATGGCGTGAGGGTCTTAAAAAAACTATGTGTATGTAATGTATGTAGTTACACAGGGTACAACAACTCCTGGCTCAGCGGGCACTTCCGCCACGTGGGGCTAGGGGAGCGAGTACCCTAAAATGGGAATAAAGAGTTAAAACAACATCAGTGTTATCGTTTTCTATGAGAAACACGACATTGCTACGAGAATGAATTACATTTCACAAAAGTGTTTAAATGGAACACTTCAAAAGAAAAAAAGTCGTTTGGACGTATTGACGAATTCTCTCTAGTGAGTGGAGACTGGAACACATATGCAGAGAGACTGCAATCTTATTTTGAAGCTAATTCTATTCAAGATCGACGAAAAACAAAGCAGTACTTCTTTCAGTTGCTGGAACCGACACTTTCTTACTCCTTAAGGACCTTGTAACGCCATATAGCTTGAAAGACAAAAGCTATGAGGAATTGTCGCAGACACTGAGGGAACACTGCGACCCCACACCCTCTGTCACAGTTGAAAGATTCAACTTCTACACGAGTCGCCAAAAACCAGGTCAGTCAATTTCCGATTTCATAGCACATTTGGAAAAATAACAAAACATTGCGAATTCGGGAACACATTAGAAAATATACTGAGGGACCTGATAGTTGTGGGGATAACCGATGAACGCACACACAGATGTCTGCTACCCGAAAGGAAACTGATGTTTGCCAATGCCCGGGATATAGCACTGGCTATGGAAAGCGCTAACAAAAACGCCAGCGACATTGAAGCCTGTGCAACAGCTGCAACACACAGCATATCACAAAAAAATGTGAGCCAGGTGGGACCACTCACTCAATTTTTGTGATAAAAACCGAAACAAAAATGGTGTTTTCGGTGCAACGGCAAACACTCTCCAGAATCCTGTCACTTCAAAGAAGCAGTGTGTAATTTTTGCAAGAAAACTGGTCATATTATACCAGCCTGCTTGACCCGGAAAACACAGAGAAAAATGGAAACCCTAGAACACACAACATTCAAAGAGAAGAAGCAGCAGATGAATGTGAATCTGCCTCATTACACAGACTTTTCAATCTCCAGGCAGAATCGACCCCCTGATGGTGTTGGTTGGCATCAATGGCCGCAACGTTGAGATGGAAACTGACACTGGGGCTGCAGTTTCATTGATCAGGCGAATCTTTCAGATGCCTTCTGAACATATTCAATAATATATGGACAAGTAACACTTTTACAGAAACGTGGAGAAAAGCAACAATTGTAACATAAAATACTTTAAAAATAAATGTACCAAAGCCCAACGACTATTAAGAGTAGTTGCCCATACAGACAAACGCTACTTAAATTATACAGATCACCAATCTGTTCTCAACTTGATTATGCCAGTTTTGTATATAGATCTGCTAAGAGGTCCTACATCAAAGAACTCAACTCTATACACAACGAAAATTTAAGACAAGTCTTAAGAGCATTCAGAACTTCTCCAGTCGACAGCCTATATGCCAAGGCTTTTGGCTTCAATAGGCTGTCGACTGGAGAAGTTCTGAATGCTCTTAAAACTTGTCTTAAATTTTCGTTGTGTATAGAGTTGAGTTCTTTGATGTAGGACCTCTTAGCAGATCTACATCTAATATGTGAAAAACTATCCTTATAACACTACATAAAACTCAAATCCTGTCCATCCAACTCAGCTTATGACTGCACCTTCAACCAAAGATACAAGGAGTGATTTGAAGAAAAAAGAAAGAACAATCAATAAAACCTTTTAGTCTCCGGATGGAACCCATCCTCGAAGAATCTAAAATCCCTCTCACAAAACCATCATACCTAAAGCACCACCTTGGACCATTAAAAAACCTAAAGTGATCCTTGAACTAAGTGAGTTCCCCAAAACAGAAAACCCATCCTAGCACTTACCAAGGTAAACTCCACAATATTCTAGAACACTACCACAACCTTGACAGATGGCTCTAAGAACAATGACTAAATAGCATATGCAGCAATTTTGAATAAAACAATCGTAAGAAAAGCTCTCCCAAATGAAAGCTCTATTTTTTCAGCTGAAGCATGTGCAATAGATCTAGCACTTGATATACTCTCTGAAAACAACCACAAAAACTTTATCATCTTCTCAGACTCACTCATTGTTCTACTATCATTAAGAAATAAAAAAAAAACTGGAAGACCCTCACGCCACCAAACCCCTGAATAGATTAGACAATACCTAACTCTAAGGATATTCTGATATGCTGGATCCCAAGCCATATTGGAGTGAGGGGAAATGAAAGAGCTGACTCTGCAGTTAAATCGGCTTTAGATTTGATCCCCGACAATTTTAAGATTCCATATACTGACTTGAACCCCAAAATTAATAGATTCCTTCATACAAACTAGCACACTCCTATATACTCAAACAAGAAAAACAACCTCAATGTGAAACATGTTAAACACCTTTGACTGTTAAACACTTATTCATAGAATGCAAAGTTTTTGCTCACATCAGAAACCGTTATTTTAAAGTAAACAATATGAAAGATCTGTTTGAAAAAGTCAACATAGATGACATTGTCCTTTTTGAAGGAAATAAAAGTATACCATAGAATATAAACATGAACTCAATCTATACCATACAACATGATCCCCAATGATGCAAACACATTGTTAAAACCAATTACTACAAAAGTGTAAGTATAGATACACAACATACAATACTTTCTAACCGCTAAGCATGTCATAACCCCAGACGGGTTGATATGCCCTAAAAATCAATCAACCAACTGATCAGTCGTGCTGCATTTGAAAACGTATGGTATGAAGCTGATAAGCCGAAGCTTTGGCCCATATCCCATAAATTAGCAGCCTACACAGGAGAAAGTATCTCTCCATGTGGTAGATGCCAGGTGTCAGTAGATTACGATGACCGACAGTATAGTCTACCATTAGTAGTTGTCCCTGGTGCTGTGTCTATGCTTCTAGGCAAACAACTGGTTACAGGTTGTGCAATTTAGCTGGAAATGTATTCACCAGCTAAAACTTGTGAATTATACACCTGCCATCGAAGACATCAGAGCGAAATATCCTGATGTTTTAAGGATGAATTAGGCACACTAAAGGTTTTCACGGCAAAACTAAGTATAGACCCGCGGACAAAACCCATATTTTGCAAGGCTCGACAAAAAGATGGATAAAGAACTCGACCGACTGGTTTCCCAAGGCATCATTGAACCCGTACAGTACTCGGAATGGGCTGCTCACATAGTAGCAGTTGTTAAAACTGACCACTCAATTCAATTGTGGGGATTACAAAATGACTATCAACAAATGCTCAAATCTCGACCAGTACCCATTCCAAGAATTAAGGACTTATATGAAAAGGTGGTGCGTGGGCAAAAGCTTACAAAGCTGGACCTGCGATCAGCATTCCTACAGGTGCCGTTAGATGAAAACTCAAAGAAGTACCTCACAATTAGCACACAATGAGGTCTCTACAGATTTAACCGCCTAAGTTTCGGAGTAGAGTCAGCCTCGGGTATCTACCAGCGCTGTATGGTCAACTTATTGGCAAACGAACCACATGTTGTCTGCTATCAGGACGATATATTGATTACAGGTTCAACAGACTCGCAACACTTGACCAATCTTGACATGGTGTTAAAGAAACTATTAGTATCCGTATTTGTCTCGATAAATGTAAGTTTATGGCATCATCCGTCACATACTTATTGGATCGACTCTGAAGGTCTCTATACTACAGAAGAAAAAATCCGTGCCATTCGGGATGCACCAGTCCCTCCCAATGAGACAGAACTCAAGGCTTTTCTGGGCATATTCCAGTTTTATGCCAGATACGTTCCTAATGTCACGGATAAGTTAGGCCTTCTCTATTATCTGCTGCGGAAAGGTGTCTCCTGAAGATGGAGAGCTACCCAATCAAAAGCTTTTCAATGAGCAAGGGATTCGGTGCAGAATGCAAATGTCTTAGTCCATTATGATCCCGAAAAGGAACTGATATTGACATTCGATGCCAGTCAGTATGGTGTTGAGGCCGTTTTGTCACATGTGTTACTCGATGGATCAGAAAAACCTGTGGCTTTCACTTCCAGAACGCTGTCACGCGCTGAGAAGAACTACAGTCAATTAGACAAGGAAGGTCTAAGCATCATCTTTGGAGTAAAAAAATCCATCAGTGTCTCTTCCGGCGTGCATTCCGTATCATCACGGATCACAAGCCAATTATCAGCCTCTTTAGTCTAACTAAGCCAACACTGGACACCCTACCACCATCACGGTTGATGAGTGCTTATGACTATACAATTCAATACAGGCCTTGTTCGAGCATCGTCACTGCTGATAAAATGAGTCGTATACCTCTACATTAAATTTTGGACGTCCCAACACCAGGCTGTGTCATACATCTTATGAATCGCCTTAACAACTCTATGGTCGATTCCGTGGATATACGAAATTATACCCACAAGGATCCAGTTCTACGGTTCTTCAGGGTGTACAATCAGGAGGGAACAATATCCCACAGCATACTCCGCATTTGCAATTTCATGCTCGCCAGATGGAGCTAAGTGTGGAAGGAGGTTGCCTCCTGTGGGGCTCACGGGTGATAATTCAGACAACAAGTTTTGGAAGAGCTTCAACAATGCTACTGGCATGGTCAAGATGAAGGCCCTTACCCGTAACTACGTTTGGTGGCGCGGAATTGACTCTCATGTGGAAGAAAAGGTTTAAAAAACTGCTACCCATGTCAATATTCCTGAGGTTTACCTGCCAGTGGCCAGCGAATCCATGGCAACGGCTCAATGTCGAGTTTGCAAATTATAATGGCAAAAACCTGCTGGTCATCACAGATGCACATTCAAAGTGGATCGATGTGCATGCAACAACCCCAGCTACGTTAACCACCACTATTGAAAGGTTGAGGCACTGTTTCGCCACCCATGGTCTACCGCACATTCTAGTCAGGGACAATGGCCCATGCTTCATAAGTTCGGAATTTGCAGAATTCACAAAACGGAACGGGGTCCGATACAAACGCGTTAGTCCACATCATCAGACATCAAATGGCCAGGCTGAACTTTCTGTTGGTCAAGAACGGATTAAAAAAGACTTCAGGGGGAACTCTGGAAAGAAGGATATCTGTTTCCTGCTGAATTACCGAACAACACCGCAGACGACCACAGAAAAGGCCGCAGCAGTTCTTGCTGTTGAAGCGAAGATTGACCGCATAAAGCCTGCTACCTCAGTCACTGTATACAACAGTCAAGAAAACAAGAAATTACAGGACGACAAAACTGCTCGGGTGCGTTTATTTAGTAGAGAACAAGCAGTCTTTGTACAGAACTTTGGTCTAGGGCCCATGTGGCTGGCTGGTCATATTGTGGATAAAATATCTTCCTTATTCTTCCTAATAAAATTGGAGGATGGTCGGATTGTCCGTCGTCACTAGGATAAAGTCAGGTCTCACCCTTGCACCACTAAACTAACCCCTCAATCCCAAGTGAAAGACAACTTAGATCCTGAAGAAGCGGAACTAAGCATGCCTTCAAAGGCAGCACCCCAAGAGTTAACAAGTGAAAGCCCACCTGACTGTGAACAGCCCGCCACGGCATTGACATCAGCACTTCACACATTGGCCAAATAGAGGCCGAATAATCCTCGGCCACATAAAACTCCTGGCTCACCGGGCACTTCCGCCACGCGGGGCTAGGGGAGCGAGTACCATAAAATGGGAATATAGAGTTAAAACAACACCAGTGTTATCGTTTTCTATGAGAAACACGACAATATATATGATGATGATAAAACCATCGCGCCGGTTTGTTTGTGTTGTTTTTTGTTTATTTGGGGGTTTTTTGTGTTCTTTTTTGTTAAATTGTAAACGCGATAATTGCTTTACTCCTTGTATTTTCCGGGTAAATTACTCGTTTGTCGTTGCTTATCCTGGTCGTGCTTGATTATATATCGTCGTTTGTTGCTAGTGTGTCTAGTTCAAAATCACATTATTTCTGGATATAAAGGCGTCTATATACATTCTCGCATGCCCCTGCTGTGCGCACTGGTGGATTTATAAACCATAAAAACCAGATTGATCAAATTAGCAGTACCATATTAGATAGCAAATGTGTTAAACTAACAGATGTTTTACAAGTAAACGAATGGAAGGACTCTAAGGTGAGCACATACTGATTTTAAAACATTACGGAAAAGAATAAAGGCATCTTCTATATATATAAAAGAAAGTTTGGTATGTACGTGTCGACTTATGACTCAGAAAAGAGATGTCACTCAGATTCGAAACACAATATAATATAATTCAATGATTTTAAAAAATAATGTATACACACTTTCACTTCCACTCCACTACCGTCGATACGAGTCGAGTTTTTAACTTTCAAGACAGAAAAATCAAAAACTACTGTTAACAGACCCTTCAACCACCAGCCCCCGTCGGTACCTTTGAACTAGCGCCAAAAGAGACACCTCAGACCAACGTCATCTGTAGACCTCGCTAAAACTCTTACTGTAAAAAATAGAGAAAAAAAAAGAATTCTAGAATGAACAAAACTACCGTTAAAAGATACTTCCATCCCAACCCACGTCGGCACGTTTTGAACTTACCGTTAAAACAGAAACTGTTATTGTATAAAAAAGAAAGACGATTTGATTTTGATTTCTAAAATAATGTTATTCTAAGCATTTGATTTTAGGAAAATGATTTTATTTTACTATGTATTTTTATTAGGTATATACAATTCAAGCGCCAATTTTCACTTTAAAAACGAATTAAATTTAATTTAATTGATTATTTAGATAGACCTAACCGAAACATACAAAAAAGAACAAATAGAATACATACAAGTACAGATAAATAACATTAGACAATCAGTAGAGGATAGACAGTCGCGATTAGCATGGAAAACAGTAAATGAAATCAGTGGTAGGAAAAGTACCTCTAGATCAAAGCTAAAGGCAACCAGCCAAAAAGATAGACTCCAGAAATGGAAAGACCACTTCCAGAAACTATTGGGGAACCCCCCTAAAATCATAGAAAATAAAACCCAAAAGATCATAGATAGACAACTAGATATCAAACTTGGAGATTTCACAATAGAAGAACTAAATGAAGTCTTAAAGAAGCTAAAAGGTAGAAAAACCACAGGGCTTGATGAAATCCCACCTGAGGTATGGAAAATAGGAAAGTTCAATGATATACTGCTTAGGCTTTGCAATTCAGTATATATACAAAATAGAATAGATAAATGGACGAAAGGATGCATCCTTCCATTCCCAAAAAGGGAGACCTTGGAATCACTAAAAACTACAGAGGCATAACTCTTACTGCTATTGCAGCTAAAATATATAATGCCCTTCTTCTTAAGCGCATCCGACCCGAAATAGAAAAAATCCTTAGGAAAAACCAAAACGGATTCCGTAGAAATCGATCCACAACCTCCCAGATCCTAACCATTCGAAGGATCATAGAAGGGGTCTGAGCAAAGAATCTAAAGGCAACGCTGCTATTCGTAGACTTCTCCAAGGCATTTGATTCCATACACAGAGGGAAAATGGAACAAATACTACTAGCATATGGTCTCCCCAAAGAAACGGTTGTCGCTATAATGATGATCTACAAAAACACTAAAGCAATGGTACGCTCACCTGATGGCGACATAGATTTATTTGATATTGCCGCTGGAGTCCTACAAGGAGATTCATTAGCACCATATATAGACTATGCACTTCGAACATCATTAGATACCATTAAAGAAAAAGGCTTTACTCTAAGAAAGGCAAGTAGCAGGCGATATCCTGCACAAACAGTCACAGATGCAGACTACGCTGATGGCCTTTAGCTTCTTGCAGACACACCGGCACACGCTGAGTCCCTACTGCATAGCCTGGAGAAGGCAGCAAAGAATATCGGCCTCAATGTGAACTCCGAGAAAACAGAGTTCATGTGCTTCAAAAAGAAAGGAGACATCTCCACACTTGACGGTAAGCCTCTTAAGCCAGTAGAACAGTTTACTTACCTAGGTAGTAATATCACATCCACAGAAAGCAATGTTAATACACGAATAGGAAAGGCATGGGCGGCCACAAACAGACTATCAGTAATATGGAGACCCGATCTCACTGACAAGCTAAAGCAACAATTCTCCCAGGCTGTGGTTATATCAGTGCTGCTGTATGGCTGCACCACCTGGACCCTGACAAAGCGCCTCGAGAATAAGCTAGATGGTACCTGCACAAGAATGCTGCAAGCAGTCCTGAACAAGTCATGGAAGCAGCACCCCACAAAGAAGCAGCTGTATGGTCACATGCCCCCATCTCACAAACCATCCGGATGAGACGGACTAGACATGCAGGACACTGCTGGAGAAGCGGGGATGAGCTCATAAGCGACGTTCTCCTGTGGAAGCCAACACATGGACATGCTAACGTAGGACGCCCTATAAGGACCTACATTGACCAACTATGCGAGGACTCGGGATGCTGCACAGAGGACCTTCCAGGGGTCATGAGTAATAGGGAAGGTTGGCGAAAATCTTTCGGATATCCGTGCTGCGTGCGTGACATGATGATGATGATCATTTGATTTAGTCGCGACGTGATGATGATGATGATTTGTTTTAGTCGAAAAGTAGTAACATAATGAGCATCAGTAAAAAATAAAAGCAAAATAATATCACATATTTAATTAATTTTTTATACATTTTAAACATTACATTCTGCCAAAGATTTGGCGAAAACGGGGGGTTGCGTGAAGTAAATTACGTACTAAATAAACACGTTATTAAGATTTTAACACACTTATAAGTCTCCAGTCTTAGGAATGTGGAGTAATGAGTACTCCACATTCCTTTCCTGCCATTACCTCTAGGTATATTCTCACCCAGAGTAGTTGTACTTGTTAGTATCCCATCAAATAGATCTTTTTAAAAATTATTAGTATTAGAGATGAATACATGAAACCATGCAACTGTGTACAAATTATTTGTATTAGATAGGAATACTTGATATCATATAATTGTGTGCAAAGAATTCTTAAGAGACAACCACACAAAATGTAAATATAAATGTACAATGTACTCAATTCCCTAATGTAAAATTGCTGGGTCCATATTAGGAAGTTGTAATTTTCCAGAGCGTAATGTTGATGTTGATGAGGGATTCCTTTCCTTTTGTCTTTTTAACTCTATATGGAGGATGTCTAGGGGAATGTAAACTCTTACCTCTCAAACCAGGTGGAAGATTCTTTACTTCATAGTTCTAAAGATAGTTCTGGTATTAAGTCACGGTATCAAATTAGCCGTAATTAGGCATACGTATCTTATGATGTTCGTGTGTTGTTACTACTGGACTGTTGTTGGGTTGGCATTCTCTCTATTCTTCTATGGATCTGAAACCACTTGCTTCTTGAGATGTCTTGTCTTGTGTCGTTGCTTAGTTTTTAATAATAAACAGAAGACTGTTATTTTTCTTTAGAACTATTTTATTTTACGTTATAAATTCAAGACAAACATGCGTAGATTTTGGCATCGAACGGACAGACCACTATTGCGATTCGTCTCGCCTCGTCACCCAGCAAAAAGTCTCCGTCTGTCTCCTTCGAACACCAAAATCCCAACTATTTCACTCATTCACTCTTCGCACTGTTGTCTCGGATAGGACAAGGTCAGTGACTTGCACGACATCCTTATTCTCGGTTTCTTCCATTATCAAAATCTTTCAATTTCCACATTCATCCCACTTCAACCCATCGCTGATGTCACACGCTGACTTCCAACACTGATTATTTATTTTACACTGATATCTAGACATGAATTAACCTTTGACGGGTTGACATGATATTAAATTCAATCAATTCTTTGTAGTATTTACATTCGCAGGAACAGAATTGTTAAAATTCCTTGTTATTTTATAAAAGGAATAGAAGTATATTCCTACATCGAACAGGTATCTTATTTCAAGAACAAGATTTAATCAATTTATGGATTCAACAAATTGATAACATTCGATTACCAATTATGAAAGGTTTGTATTTAACCAACCCCTCTGCCATAAGCAGAGTGAGACACAAGATCATTTTTTAAGTGGAGTACTGCAGGTTTCAATCTAGAGCTTTCCAAACAGATTTCTGTACCAAAGTTAAAGAGTCCGGTCATGACAACTATTACTACAGCAGGAATGGCGAGATAGATTCATGTATTTCCAAAGGGGATTAAAAGTGAAACGACGCAAACAGCCGCGTCCAGTATTTGACCCCGGGTCGAAGGCTTCATTTACTACGACCATAACCGTTACGGAACTCGCTTCCATTTATGGAATGTTAAACCATTAACACAATGTACAAGTGATGTCGGCTTACAACCGATACTATATTATCACCCGCTCCCAAATTCTATGAAGCTACTTCCCAACTCAACCTATCATACTTTTTATCTCATTAGCACTAATATTCAGATACCAGTAAAATGTTAATAGCGTTCACTTTCACTTTAGCAGCTTTTCAGTTGCAGAAAGTTTCATATAAAGAACTAATAGTGATCGAAGGCTGTAAAATTTAATTCCATAAATCTATAAATTCATAATTTCGAGTCCATAGATCAGTGGTCTACAAATATAATCATTAATTCGTGTTGATAGCACAGAATTCCCTAACTCTGACTCTCTCTCTCTCTCTCTCTCTCTCCCTTCTCTCTCTCTCTCTCCTCCCCCTCTCTCCCCTCTCTCCCCCTCTCTCTCTCTCTCTCACCTTGCGTCTTAATCATCAATCGCTCTCGCCAAGTCATCTAGACGACATCCAGTGTCCTCACAGTGGTGATGAATGAAAGCTTTTGATAGTCGACCAACTCTGGTGGGCCTATATAAAAGAGTCCACTGGAGAACGTCGCTTAGTTAGTCTTTACTTCTCCAACAGTGCCCTGCATGTCTTGTTCAACTTACTTGGATGGTTTATGAGAATGCATCTAAGTGGCCACACAACTGCTATTTTGTGGGGTGCTGCTTCTCGGATTTGTTCAAAACAGCGCGCATTATCCTCGTGTAAATCTAGGTTTTTAGGCGTTTCGTTTAAGTCCAGGTGTACTGACACAGTTTGAAAGAATTTCCATTTTATTTTATCAGCAAGATCAGATTTCCATGTAGCAGGATGCTGCAGAGATTGAACTCGCAACGTCTCCTGTTCCCCCTGTTGGTTGGAGTGGTTCGCCCAGCTAGAACCAGTTGGGAGGCATAAAAGCCGAGGCAGATTTTCTCTTGGGAGAGAATCACTGGTCTTAGCTGAGATAACCCGTTGTCCGTGGCAATATTGACAACAGTGCGCGTGTGAGACGATCAGAAGAATTGTTTTAAAGAATTGTACGGATCATTCCATACGGCCAGTAATTTGTCAATAGCAGTTCATGCCTTTCCTATGCGTCTATTGATATCGCTTTCTGTAGATGCGAAATTGCTACCGAGGTATGTGAAATGGTCAGCTAATTTATGAGGCTTGCCATTTAATGAAGAGATGACACCATTTTGATTCAGACACATGACCTCCATTTTATTTGCGTTTACGGAGAGACAAATTATTCTTGCTGCCTTTTCCTGGCTATGCGGCAGATATTCAGTTTAAGTAGGTATATTTGTGATAAGTGCAAGATCATCTGTGTAGTAATAGTTTCTGTGGGATATAGTCTAGGTCTAATTATTTTTAGTGTGAAACCATTTTCTAGTATTATATCTATTGACATTCTTAATACGTAATCTCGGCAGATTACGTATAGAAATGATGCCAATGCATCTCCTTGATAATCTCTAGCAATAATGCCAATGAAATCTGCCGAGGGAAGAATTGCCTATGAGATCGAATATATAGGAGAAATACAATGTTAAATAGTATATTACATAAATCTCTCACATTGTACAGATATTAGAGTGAATCTATGTTACTTAATAAATAATAATAAGACATAATAATAAGACAGGTTTTTCACAATCCAGGAAAGACTATTATATTCAAATTATCATTTGTGTCTGATTAGCAAAATATAAATAGAATGATTATTGTAATTTTTATCTTCATTGGGAAAATATAATAAATATACTTAAATTATCAAAAAAATTTTCTTAGAATATATGTTTATTTCGTAAACAAGCTCGCTGTCAAAATAAAAAACAGAAAGGCGCACTATTCAAGAAATAATCTGAAACAAATGATTCTTTTCAAATAAATAATTAATAATACATATATATTTAGAGGATCTTTTCATATCTAATAGAAATCTATGTCATTATATATTAGAGGAGATTTATATAGTTACTCTAAAATATCCTCAAAGATGTGAATTAATAAGTCTATGAATAGGATCTGATTCAACATTGGCTTTAATAACTACCAAAAGAGTATTCTAGTAACTATTATTAAAGCAACTTTAATATTATTCACTTAATTTCTCAAAGATATCATGGGATTATGGAATCTACATTCGCGCTCCCCCATATTATTATTGGGTAATTCATTCTATTATCAAGAAATATAACTAAAGCAATGCTAATCATAAATCATTGCTATTTATCTATTTATTTGTTATTGATTATAATTATATGAAGCGTGTGTGGTTCGGAATAAAGCTTAATGGTCACCGAAAGAAAGTTTCTTGCACTGAATTCAAATATGAACTTTTATCTTCCTCGAGAAAATGTCTCATTATTAAACCAGTTCCATACACAGTTACAGAAAATAGATTTTAACACGCTGAATGAAAATATTACACCTGGATGCATTCTAAGTTTACAAGATATTCTCATGACATTTGCAAAGTCTTCCGACATTTTGTGACATAGTAACACTCATTCCAGTGCACAGTGTCTACATGCAAAATTACAGACTTGTATTAATAAGGAGGATGTGATGTATTGATCTATATGTAATCTTTTACCGTGAGCCAACTATAATACTTGCGTATTTAATCTTGTAAATTGAAACACAATCAGGCTGTTGCACATTTATTTTCTCTCAGTATTTGTTCATTGATTCGAGGTCGACGATTGATTAAACCGAAGCTTAACGAATGAACTACACAGGTGATTTATTTATAATGGAATAAGATCACCCACACCTTTTGGATGAGCTGATAACAGAGGAAAAGTGCATTATTCTGCGACAGATTCTCTGGTTTTGTATTCATAGCTTTTCTTCTCCTAGACCAGTTACCTGATCAAGTATCAAGAGCCCAGTCTGTCCTACTATTTTACTCATTATTGAGAGACCGGGGAAGAGACGGATTTACGCCTTTTCTAAAAAAGATGTAGCGTGAAGTGAAATGCAAACAGAAGCTGTTTGCATTTCACTTTGCCCAGGATTAGAACTTGGCTCGTCAATTCCATTTCGTATAACGCATTCTCCTCAGTATTCCAATGTTACAACCAAGAAGAAAAAAAGAAGCGAATGTAAAATAAAAATAAAAATGATGGTATTTTGTAGGAATAAAGTTTTTAATAAAAACCAAATGATAGTTATGAAGAAGTGTCTGAAATGATTGTTTGTTTGCTTTGTTTTAGGGCATATCAACCTCGGTGGGTAATTTAATGCCGACAAAGCTTTGAAATAAAATTCATAAATGGATTCTCAATTCTTTTTTATAAACACATTTAACCCATAGATGGGACCCGAACAAGTACTACCACTCTGGGTCAGAGTGGATCAGGGAAAAATAGTGATAAAGGGTGCTCCACATTCCCCAGACCTCCAGAACTGGAACCTCACCATCAGATAGAGTTTAACGTCATACCCACGGCCTTCTAGCACATATATGATAAAAAGGGTTGGGGGTCCAGAAGGACAATAGGGTTGGGACAATCATATAGTTGCTAGGGCTTGACATGGCCAGCTGATTGATCGGAAGGGGCCTCTCCGACCGCCTGTCTAGCCTAAGTAAGGACCAAAGAGGAGTATTGTAAGTCATGGGCTGATCAGCCACCAGGATTCCGTCCTTAAGCCACCCACGGCCAACAGGTGGACCTATTGGGCTTGTCTAAATTGAAATTATTTTCTATTTTATCTAGAAGTGGTAACAATACTCTGTCAGCAAAAAAAAAAAAATATCAGCTTAATAGACAATTCTCTATATAACAAATGCATTGTGATGGCTTTTATCAATGGCGACCAAATTGTCTCATTAAATAAACTCTAGCCTGTTATTTCTTTTCATTCAAAAAGTCTAATTTTCTCACATTCAACCAGAACCGTTATTTTTAGGCATGAATTAAGGTTTAGTATTTTAAGAGTATTTTTTGTCCAAATCATATTTCTGCATCGACCAGTTTCTATTTTCAAATTTCAAGCGCACTGTAGAGAAATTGTGTCATTTTTTTAAGTTATATATCTCTGTCTGTCTGTCTGTCTCTATCAGTCTGTCTGTCTGATTGTATGCTTCTGTCTCTGTCTGTCTGTCTGTCTATCTGTCTGTCTCTCTCTCTCTCTCTCTCTATATATATATATATATATATATATATATATATATATGCCCCCACCTCCTCTCACTATTAAGGCATTGGTTGTTAAAAGTAAGAAGAGTCAGTAAAAGTTATAGTGACACAAAGCGATGCCATGCCCTAGACAACTCTTTGACGAAAGCTAAGTGATAATATTTTCTTAAATGCCGGTGTATTTTTGTTTGTAAAATATTTGCATCCATTTCATAAACTCTCAATTTCCTAATAGAAAATTGTACCTGTGGACTTTAACTAAGTTGAAACTTAGGAAAAAGCTAAAAAAAAACAGTTTTTTTTCTTTTTTTCACGGTGTGGTAGACCTGTAGATCTCGAGAGATCATCCACCTGCGCCCCCCAAATACTTTCAGTCATCTTGCCTCGGCTTGTTACTGATTCCAGTCTTCGGTGAAGGAGAGCATGTTGAGCGTGTCGCACAAGCGCACAACATGTCACCATGTGCAGATATTTCTACATCCGTGGCGAGGATGTGAGTGACTGAGTAGCCCCTGGGTATGACTGCCCACCAGATATCTAGGAAGGAGCAAATATCAAGCTGGTCGGTAGCCTGCGGCTGGTGGCCGTTAACATTAACAGAATGAAAGGAAGAAAACATTACAACAAACCTGGGCTAACAATAGCCACCTGAAATTTTCGGACATCTCCCGGGTCCCTGGACAATGAACTGGAGCCGTGGCAAAGAACTCTTGATATGGAGCAGACATTTTGAGCCTCGTGGAAGTTCGCTTCAGCGAGGAGGACCAATTGACAGAGGTGGGGTCCGGGTACACATTTTTTTGTATAAGCAGCCTCATAGTAACTGTATGGAATTGAGGTAAGGTAGCTCGAACACCCCATCCTAAAGTGGTCTCAGCGTAAGCGGCACATGACTTTTTTTTTCTCGGTGTGGTGGACCCATAGATCTCGTCAGATCATCCACCTGCGTTCCCCAAAGTCTCTCAGTCATCTTGCCTCGGCTTGTCACTGATACTTGACTTTGGGGAAGGAGAGCATGCAGTGCGTGTCGCACAAGCGCACAACATGTAAAACAAAACATGTGCAGATATTTCTACAAGTCTCAGTGATGGAGGAACAGTGAGTTGTGTAGGCCTGACGAGTTGGAAGCACGCAGATGTGAAACTACATACGGCATAATTCGTGACCTACTTAACGTCACTGCCTTGCTGATTAAACAGCAACGTGCCTCGGTGAGGTTGTGGGTGAATAACAGCCCCTTGGTTAACACTGCTCACCCAGCCATTTGAGGAGTGTCTAGAAAAGGTGACCTAAACAAATGCCGGTTCAGCTATCAAGCTGGACAGAAACCATCGCTTCGACGGATGTCCACATTAGCTGGGCTGAAAATCAGAAAACACTACAACACAAAACAAGGCTAACAATGGACACCTCCCAATCTTGAGAGATTGGGAAACCCTAAACTATATACTGGTATCGTGACAGGGGAGCATTTCAATATGGGGCCGACATCAATGCCATTGCAGAAGTCAGTTTCAGCTATAAGGACAGAAGGGGGTGTGCTGGATACACATCCTCATGGAAAGACAGGCTGATGATAGCTGTAAGAAGTATGAGGTAAGTTGACTAGAGCCCTCCATTCTGAAGCAACACATGACGGACACCATGGAAACATTTCCTGCATTGAACTCTGACCTGTGTGGCAGGGTCTGTATGCCGAGGGTCTCACATGTGTGACAGGGTACATAAAAAACAAGCTGGACCCGTGGGCCACCTGCGCACTCACAACTGCTCACAACTGAACTACTTGTAGAAATGGCCTTATTCTGTCAAGAAGCGGCAATCACCATATTATTATACGAAATCTGAGATTTTTGCTTGCAATGTCTTAAGGCTTTTTTATTCGTGACCTTGATCACCCGAAATTTGTCTTTAATTATTCCTTAGTTTTAGCTCTACTTAATGTTTTTAAAAAAATCCACTTTAATTGGTTTAATTAGTCATAATTTGCAATTAAGTCAAATCTTGACTCTTCTCTGTCTTTAGCTTATACACCCTCCTCTTTTTTACCCCTCTATAAGGCATCTAACTACCCTTTCCTGGCTTCGAAGGGGAGTGCAAAGCATGTAAAATCAGCAGCCAGCCATCTTCCCCCTCCAACACCCACTTCGATGGTCTTCGTTTGTCTTAGCTTGTCCCTCTCTATATGTGACTGAAGAGCAAAACCCACCCGCAAATAAAACTGTCTATTTCAATTTTAACTAGGTCAATTCGTTTTTTTTTTCAGTGTTGATTTAGCAATGAATTCATTTTTATTTTATTCTAAAACTTTCTGATTTTTTTCAAGTTTGGAGTGCAAAAGATCGGTGTGTATATATGTGATTAATACTATTTTCTGCATAAATAAAAAAAGTACTAAAGACAGATGGTGTAAATAGAAGAAAATTTTTTTTTTTTTTTTTTTTTTGGTACACTTCGCGTAGAACCATCCCGGGCTCCCTACCCCCAAAAAAGTCTTGCCAGTGGCTGCTGTAAAAGAAAAAAGAAAAAAAACAGCTACGATTGAAGTCCGTAGCCGAAGCGATGTTACTTGAATAAAAAAAAAACTCGGGTTATGGTTTGGGTTTGGTGTTTAGGATTAGTTTAATGAGAAAATAAATAATTCGGGCTCTGTTTTTTCTAACCCAGAAAAAGCAGAACCCAGACATTTTGTAATAAAACTGTTAATTTTAAACAGAGGTAGGGTTAGAGTTTAGGGTTGGGGTTGGTTTTTCTGGAAAAATGCCCAAAGTTGGTTGCGTTTTTTTTTGTTTTGTTTTGTTTTGTTTTTGTTTTTTTGCAAGTGACACCGCTTCGTCTACGGACTTCAATCGTAGCTAGTGTTTTTTTCAGCAGCCACCGGCTAGCGTTTTTTGAGGCAGGAGGCGGGATGGTTCTCCCCGAAGAGTTCCGATTTTTTTAAAGAATCTGCTCGAGTAGTAAATAAGTACCAAAAATCGAAAAATAAAATGAAAATAAAAAATAATTTTTGGAGTATTATTTGGGTAATATTTGCCGAGTTCTGTCCTGGAATCCTGCCTCAAAAACTGCTAGCCAGTGACTGCTGAAAAAAAAACCCAGCTACGATTAAAGTTCGTAGCCGAAGCGGTGTAAAAAATAGAGTTAGAGTTTAGGGCTAGGGTTGGGGTTGGGGTTTAGGGTTAGTTTAATGGAAAATAAATAGATAATTTGGGTGACCCAAGAAAAACAGAACTACACATTTTTTAATAAAACTTAATTTTAACTAGAGGGAGTTGGGGTTGGGTTTTCAGGAAAAACGCCCTAAGTTTGTTTTTTTTTTTTTTTTTGCTTTTTTTTTCAAGTGATACGGACTTCAATCGTAGCTGGTTTGTTTTTTCAGAAATCTGCGGCTAGCAGTTTTTGAGGCAGGAGGCCAGGACGGCACTATACAAAGATTACCATTATTTGTATTATTCAGACTATTGTCCTCGTCTTCATTGTTATCTGTACAGCGTTTCGGCCGGGCTTCTTCAGGTATTTCTTGTCGAACACAGGAACCTTCTTGTAATAGGGAGCCATCACAGAACTTTGAACCTAACCCTTTATTCAGCCCACTGGGGTATCCTGTTCTCATTCCACTAACCATAACTGGGGTACAGGTGTTAAGCTATGTTAATTATTATTCTATGTTACTGCTGCCCCTGACCAGGATTGAATCTGCAGTCTAGATATAACTGTTATTTATTTCAATCGCAAAAGTTACAATTTATTTTGTAAAAACGGATTTTAAGTTGGCAGGCATCTTGATCTAAATTGACCGAAAACATTGTTTTAAATGTATCAAAAATAAATTACATGTGTAATATTATTTTGCTTTTTTGCTAATGCTCATAATATTACTTTTTCGACTCAGACAAAAATTTGACCTTAAATAATCGGTTTAATGAATTTTAATTCGTTTTTAAAATGAAAAGCAGACGATATTTTGGCAAATCCTACTCTTTTTCCTAATCCCAATCATCTAGCGAGAGCTTAACGGGTGACCCAACGGGTCACTTTTTTGTCTAGTATATATATAATATATATATATATATATATATATATATATATATATATATATATATTAAACAGACTGAATGACGGATTACCACTCGCTTTTCTCATTATTCTGTGATAAATAATTTCTTATCTTATGCCCTGGAGATGATCTAATTAATAGATCGAAACACTGCAGCGTCGGCCAATAAACTCACCACTTAACCCATTTAAACCTGTGTTTTTTCATTTTCCTTGATATATTACATACCGTCGGATTCACTTCCTTTCTTCACATATATATTTATATATATATCCGCACAACAATTCAGGAAATAAATACTGGAAAAGTACCCGGTCTTGATGACATTCCCGTTGAGGTTCTCCGCTACGGTGATGACAAGATCGTTGCGGAGGTTCACCATCCTATCTCCCATATATGGCTGGGGGCTCCTGTCCCTCAGGACTGGATCGATGCAATCTTGGTCTCGCTATACAAGGGCAGAGATATGCGATCGGTCTGTGGCAATTACCGGGGCATAAGCTTTCTCGAGGCAGTGGGTAAGGTCTTTGCTAAGCTCCTGCTCAACCGGCTCACTAGGTGGTGCTGTCCCTCGGTTATCCCAGAATACCAAAGCGGCTTCAGACACAGTCGTGGATTCAGGAGAAATACATCGAACAGCATGTAGCACGCTACCAGGTCTTCGTGGATCTAAGGTAAGCCTTCAACACGGTGTATAGACCCACGCTATGGACTATTCTCAGGAAACACGGATGCCCACCAGGATTTGTGCATATGTTTAAACAACTCCATCAAGGCATGAAAGCACGCTTCCACTTCAACGGGTCACTCTCGGAGTCAATACCCATCGACAACGGTGTCAAGCAGGGTGATATCTCTGCACCGACACTGTTCTCCATCTACTCTGCGATAACTCTATCCTATGCCTTTCAGAACTGTGACATCGGTGTCTTTATACGATTCCGTACCACTGGCAGGGTCTTCAATCTTTGTCGTTTTAATGCTAAGACGAAGACCTTCCAGACCCTCGTTCGTGAGCTGCTCTACGGTGATGATACGGATTACATCGCCCACACTGAGGAGGTCATACAGGGGATAATGAATCTCTACTCTGAAGCATGCACTGCCTTTGGACTCACCATCAACCTGGAGAAAACAAAAGTGATGCTTACTCCACCATCCAGACAAAGGTATGTGGAACCCAACATCTATGTTAAGGGAACTAGATTGAAGGTTGTTGACTCGTTTGTCTATCTTGGCAACATACTCTCCAGGTTTGGATCTTTTGACTCTGAAATTTCCCTAAGGATCGAAAGAGCAAGTAGGGACTTTGGTGGACTCGAAAAACGTATATGGTCGGATAGAGGTATTGCCATCAGGATGAAGCTCAGTGTGTATGAATCATGTGTCTTGTCTATACTCCTGTATTCTTCGGAAACGTGGACTACATTTCGCCGACACATCAACACGTTGGAGAGATTTCATCAGACATGCCTCAGAAAGATTTTAAACGTAGGGTGGCAATCCCTCAACTCAAATGCTGATGTCCTGCAACAAACCAATGCGTCCAGCATAGAAATGCGCATCATACTAAACTAGATGCGCTGGGATAGACACTTCGCTAGGATGGAAGACGGCAGACTTCCGAAGCAACTATTCTGTGGAGAACTGGAATTTGGGAAACGTCCGAGGCGCAAGCCCCAAAAGCGTTTTAGATGTTATCAAAAACAAAGCGTTTTAGATGTTATTAAAAACAACATTAAAATTCTCAATATAAACGCTCATGGGTTGGAGAGGATAGGTGCGAACCGTGTGAGACTTGTTTATGGTAGCTATAAGGGCTTTGAGGTAAGGCGACTCGAGCACTCCATCCTGAAGCGGTCTCTACGTAAGCGGCATATTGACGCACGTCATGAACACATTTCCTACATTTAAGCCGGACCATATATGTAACGTGTGTGACAGGGTCTGCTTGTCAAGGGCTGGGCTTCTCAGTCACGTGCGGTCGCATACGAGAGGAAGCCGGGAAAGGGGTTCATATGTGTTACAGTGAATAAAAACATGGACGCCTGGGCCATCTGCGTGCTCACAACTGAACTACTTGCAGAAATAGCCTTCTTCAGTGAAGAAGTCGCAATCACTATATATATAAAACAAGACGTTACGCCAAATTCGGGAAATTTGGCTTAAGCTAAAGCAGTATCTACCGTCTGCTCAAAGTAGTCTGCTCTCCTGCTTTTTGCTCACTTGCTCGCAAATGGTAGCGACCAAAGTTTGTATCACATTCAGCTCGTGTGCTCTGTTTAAATTCCGCGAATTTTTATGTAACGTATTCACGAGAAAGAGAGTCGGTAAAAAAGGCTAAAGAGAAACATATCATATCCGGATCTGTTGCAGTGTTAAAATAGATATTTATTGTTTTATATATGCTTAAATTATTGCTTATATGTACGTGGTTTTTATTACTTGGTGTATGTCAGTCTGTAATTTTTTATGATTAATAAGCCACACATAATCAGCTAGTAAAAAATTTGCATTTTTATCTTATTTCAGTTATTTTGTCTCGTCTTTTTATTTCAGAATATCCGTTAACGTTCAACAACCAGCAAGTTGGTCTCATAACCAGTTACCGTTTAGTTTGGTTTATTTGTTTAACGGCATATCAATTCCTTATGCGTTATTTTTATGCCGAAATTTGATTAATTTATAAATATATAATTGTACTAATATTTTCAATGTTCCATTGTATTTTCTTTTGATTGAAATTTTTGATAAGACTATAATAATTTTGAGTACGTTTTTTATGGTTTCAAGTATTCATATATAATATTAATTTATAAAAAAAAATATATATAGTATAATGTATTCCTACGTCATACTAATAATTTATTCACAATTATACGTGTTAGGGTAACTATTCCTATTTAATATAATTTGTTTAAACACAATTATATAGTTTCATGTATTTCTACCTAACGCCAATAATTTGAAAGCAATTATATTGTTTCAAATAGTTAACAACAATAACCCTTAATAAACAATGATAGCATCAAGTAACTTAATACAAATAATATTCAGAGACTCCACTGTTCTGTCAGAATAGAACAGTGAAATGATATTAGGTAAAATATATTGCGTATTCAAAATCACAATAAACACTCGGTGTTGAAAACATCTCATTCAACGGCATTTGACATGTCGCATCCTTTCCTATTTGGTAATGTATTGTATTTATATGCTAACAATGTCAATGCCCATCCCTGAATTAGTCCCAAAGTTAATCGGTATTGTTTTTGATTTTCCCAATAGTTTTAATAACTATTTGTGATTTGTCGACCATTTAGCATCTGATGAAACATCTTTATGCCATTTTCTACCACAAGATCATCGTTATCAATGATTTTTTCTGTCGCATTTAAGGCGTGGGAAGCTTATGCAATTGGTTTCTCCTTACCATTCTCCATGATGTGTGATATTACTGCACTAACCCTATATTGAGATATATTGTAATGAGTATTTTCTTGGTACTGTCCTGTTGCACAAATAGTGTAGCTGCTCCTTGGATTTGCATAACGTTTGGTCTTAGTCAGTATACCAGTTCCAGTGTTCATTCTTGGCTAAAAATGTATGTAAAGGTGTAAATACAATTGACAGCCTTGGTAGGAACTTATGGAAATAGTTTATGGAAATAGTTTATCATACATAAATAGTCCTTCAACTGGCAGTTATTTTGAGATATTGGTGCTTATTTCATCGCTCATTTATTTTTACTGATGTGATGCTTTCTGTGGTGACCTTGTGTCCACAGTTCACTACCATGGAAACTCATTTCTTTCAGCCCCAGGCCCGCATTGGAGAGTTGTTTTAGCACTTCTTACAAGTTCCCTAGATTCTTAGATATTCTATATCATTTTTGACATTGGTCAAGACTTCATCAATCCTCACAGTTACATATGCAATCCCAGCCAACACATTTTCCATAACTCGCTGGAAAATATCTTAATTTGAGAAATTCCGTAAAGTAACCTTGTGTGCATAAAGAATCCCCTTCATGTATTTATTTTGTAAAAAGAATTGCTACTAAGCTACAAAGAGCAACGGGTTCAGTGAATGAGTCTAATTATTAATAACTTCTCATCCATCCATTAAAAATAAGAACGGGGCGTGAGCACCTGATAATGCTGAAAATGGCCACCAGGACCATCACACCTGAAACTCGCCTAGTAATTACAAGCAAATAATACAACAGTCTTTACGCAATACCATGAGATAAAAAATGGTTCAATCCTGGAAATGTCGTAAATCAATTCATCACCGTCCTATTCACCGCGCATACATTTGCCAACTTGCACCGCGAACAACAAACCTATCTTTCATGACCCAACCACCTACACCTTGTCACACTCGTCAAAACACTCAGGAGCCTTCATCTCCATTTGATTTCAGACCAAACAATGTATCCCTAAAACGACGCCAAAATGAAATAAGTCAATGCCGAAAAGGTTAACACGAGGAAAGATGCCCGTACATTTAAGAGATTTTATTATGCATTAGATTCCTCAATTCACACACTTACTGTAAACGAAAAATTCACTGACTGGCTTGATATACCCACTCACCAGCAAAACAAATAAATAAACAAATAAAAAACATACTCGGAAAGAGGACCTAACAAACATATATTTGAAGAAAAGTAATATTAACTGTATTTCACCAGGGCGATATGTGGTGCAATTCGAATGTTATCGTCCTAGCCTCCTGTCCTAAAAAACGCTAAGCAGTGCCTGCTGAAGAGGGGAACCGTGCTAGTTAGGAACCGCTTAGCGGTTTGAAGGCGTTTTTTTTACCGACAAGTTAATGCGATATAAGAGCGATATTTTTATTTTATCCCCCCCTCCCCAAGTTTTTATCGACAAGTAATTATTTTAATATTAGCGAATTAGAATTAAAATATCACGAAACAGGTAATGGATGGACGTTGGTGTCGGCATCTGCATGGAAAAACTCCACAAATGCCACCATAGGAGGTGTAGCA
Organism: Doryteuthis pealeii; assembly: GCA_023376005.1. Lineage (NCBI taxonomy): Eukaryota > Metazoa > Mollusca > Cephalopoda > Myopsida > Loliginidae > Doryteuthis > Doryteuthis pealeii. Next base: position 22,632,753 of record CM042164.1, read on the forward strand.
ATGCCCCTCAGCCCCCGAGCTCTAAGATCGCTAAGCAGCATAGAAACAATCCAACCGAGAATTAAATGCGCTGCGTTTAATGGAAATCCCTGCATGACAACAGTCTCGTGCTACAGCTCCATTACTATCAGCGAGGAAAGTTCTACAATGAGCTATCCTCCCTATGCAGACAGATTACTAAATACTATGTCCTGATCATTAGGGGAGACATGATTGCGCAAATAGACAAAAACGAGAACAATAGATACTGTTTACACAACACTCCTGGCAGAGTTCTCTCTTGAGAACAGGCTTGTATGTTTAAACACCAAATACCAAAAACGAAAGGACAAACTAGGGACATACACCTACCCAAATAATACAAAAGCACAACTAGATTACATCATAATAAATAAAAACTGGACAAACAGTGGAATACTGAGTGCGTACCGACCAAACTAAGAGCCAAACACTCTGTTCCCTGGGAGACAAAAGCTGTTAGAGAAAAGTGAAACGATATTAGAAAAGCAGCCCAACGCAATAAAACAAACCCAACTAACACCAAAATACACACCCTTAAGAAAGTCCAGATAGAACTAACTAAAACATACAAAAAAGAACAAATAGAAATCATCCAATAACAAATAAATAAAATCTGACAATCACTGAAAGACAGACAGTCGCGATTAGCATGGCTTACAGTAAATGAAATTCGTGGTAAGAAAAGTAGTACTAGATAAAGGCAACCAGCCAAAAAGATAGATTTCAGAAGTGGAAAGACCACTTCCAGAAACTGCTGGGAAACCCCCTAAAATCATAGAAAATGATACCCAAAACATCGTAGATAGCCAACTAGATATCAAACTTGGAGATTTTACAATTGAAGAACTCAACGAAGTCTTAAGGAAACTAAAAAGTAGAAAAGCTGCAGGTCTTGACGAAATACTTCCCAAGATGAGAAAATTCGATGACATACTGCTTAGGCTATGCAATGCAGTATATAGACAAAATAAAATAGATAAATGGACGAAGGGCTGGATCCACCCATTCTCCAAAAAGGGAGACCTCGGAATCGCTAAGAACTACAGAGATATAACTCTTACTGCTATTGCTGCTAAGATATATAATTCCCTTATTTACATCCGACCGAAATAGAGAAAATCTTTCGGAAAACCAAAACAGATACCACAGAAATCGATCCACAACCTCTCAGATCCTGACTATTCGTCGGATTATAGAAGGGGTTCTGGCAAATAATCTAGAGACAACGCTGCTATTCGTAGATTTCTACAAGGCATTTGATTCCATACATAGAGGGAAAATGAAACAAATACTACTAGCATACGGTCTCTCCAAAGAAACGGTTACCGCTATAATGATACTCTACAAGGAAACTAAAGCAATGGTACGCTCACCTGATGGCAACACAGGTTTCTTTGACATAGCCGGTGGAGTCCTACAAGATGATACATTAGCACCATATATATCTATAATATGCCTAGACTATTTACTCCGAACATCATTAGATACCATGAAAAAAGAAGGCCGAACACTGAAAAAAAAGGGCAAAAACATTCCGCACATACTATCATGGATGCAGACTAAGCTGATGACATAGTACTTCTTGCAAATGCACCAGTACAAGTCGAATCATTCCTACATAGCCTGGAGAAGGAAGCAAAGAACATCGGCCTGTGAACTCTGATATAACAGAAATCGTGAGTTTTATAAAGAAAGAAGACATCCCCACACACTACGATAATCCTCTAAAGCCAGCAGAACAATTCACATACTTAGGTAGTAACTTAGGTGTTAATATCTCATCCATAGAAGACGGTGTACGAATAGAGAAGGCAGGGTTAGCTATAAACAGATTATCAGTTATTTGGAAATCCGATCTTACTGACAAGTTAAAACGACAATTCTTCCAAGCTGTGGTTGTGTTGGTGCTGTTGTATAGCTGCACCACTTGGCACCTCGCCTGGAGAATAAGCTAGGTGGGAGTTGCGCAAGAATGCTGCGTGCGATTTTGAACAAGTCGTGGAAACAACACTCCACAAGGAAGCAGGTGTACGGCTACTCACCCACTTATCTCAATATCACAAACCATCCGAGTGAGACGAACGAGACATGCTGGACACTGCTGGAGAAGCAAGGACGGACACATAAGTGACATTCTCTCATGGAAACCAGCACATGGACATGCCAATATGTGCCGGCTAGCAAGTACCTATATTGACCAGCTCTGTGCAGATACTGGATGCTGAGCAGAGGACCTTTCGGGGACAATGAATGATAGAGAAGGTAGGCGAGAGATTGCCATGGATATCCGTGATAATCGCAACATATATATATATATATATATATATATATATATATATATATATATATATATATTTATTTATATATATATATATATATATATATATTAGTATAGGAAAAACTTAAGGGACTACCATGGTTTCAATATAAAACCTGGGGGCTGTAATATATCGCTTACTTATCGCATTAACTTATTAATAACTTCAAACCACTAAAAAAGATATTTGTCGATAAAAAGGCTTTCAAACCGCTAAAAAATATTTTTTAAAGAGGGCATTTAAAATATTTAAAACCATTTGTCGATATTAAAAAAAACCTTGGGGGATAAAATATCACTTTCATATCGCATTAACTTGTCGATAAAAACGTTTTCAAACCGCTAAACGGTTCATAACTAGCTGGATTCACATTTTCAGCAGGCGCTGATTAGCGTTTTTTAGTGCAGGAAGCCAGGACGATAAAACCCGAATTGCACCCGATATCATTCCACAAAGAAAAGAAAATACGTTACTATGTACGTAGGGTCCACATATGCATCCGGTTAAATTTTTTTTAAAAATAATTAAAAAACCCTTTTTCAATCAATCATAAATTTTGTCTTAAAAATGTCTTGTGCCAGTTCTATCCTGAACAGGGCTATAAAAAAGGCCGACCAAAGAAACGAACTTTAGTTAAACTCCGAGTAGATGTGGTGACGTGACGTGTCTTACGTCACGTCACCACATCTTGGACAAGTAGGTATGCTCAGTTTACGGACTTTTCATACGTGCGTAAATTGTTACAAAATATTTTAAAACGTCAATAAAAATGGAAAATTATGTTTTTACTGTTTTCTTTTACATTTGATATAAAGAACAATTTCAAGTTTATGTGTTAAAAAAAGGAAAAACAAATTTCTGTTACATATAACGCACGTTTTTGCATTTTAAATAAATTTACGATAAACTCTTAATCTTTGTTGACATAGTTATAATATCTTGGCGCGATGAATTAGAGCAACATAATTTTCTATGGAGAATTATACATGTAATAATTTTTAGTCTGAAACAAAAACAAATTAATAATATTAACATTTTGTTGATGCCTTAGTATTTAACTCTTAATATTATTGAAAAAAAGAGCTGAGAAAATTAGAATGTTAAAAATTTTATTGTAAATACAATAAAATTCTATCAGAAATATTATAAAAAGCGAGACTTTTTTTTTTCTTCGAGACATTTCTGATAAAGTATATATATCTAACTTAGGAGAATGAAATACCAATTTACAAAACATTAATTTGGCCATTGTGTAGTGAGTATAGTTCGACAGATTTGAACACATTTGAAATTATTCGCAGGGGCAACTGTCCAAACGTGAATAGAATATTATGTCCCCTACAACCTCCTATATAATAAAAAAAACGAAGGCAATTTTTAATTTAAACATTATTTTCAATATTTTTCTAATAAAAACCGTTAAATAGAATCTCATAATTTTTAGCTACATATTTGTAATACAATATTTTCTTTAGTTAAATAATGAACGGGAGTATTTATTTTACATTTTGTAAATTAAAAAAAATCCCTAAAAAAAATTAAAAAGTAGACAACTGAAACTTTTAACATAACATTCCTTATAAATTAAGCTAATGATAAAAACAAAAACAAAAAGATAAATATTTTTTCTTATTTACGAGACTTAAATATCAAATTGAAAGACATCCTACTACTAAAAACGTCAGAAAATCGATAATTTTTACATCATTGAATTTTTACGTCATTGAATTATCTTTCCAAAAACGTAAAATTCATTTTCTTCCACAAAAAATTACAAAGAAATTGTATGGGGGATCAATTGTATGGCGAAACAAAAACTAACGAAAAATATTAGCCTTTTCAATTTAAAGTAAACATTCATTTACAATAAACGTTCTTCTTTGATTACTTCATATACCGAAAGATCAGTTTATTTTAGTTGATTTTTAGAAGAATTTCCTATGATCCCCCTTTATCAGCAGTCTCCGTAAATTGAACATACCTATCGGACAAGAGTAGAGACAACCACCACTCTCACAACCAATGCCACATCCCAGCCACTCGCTATTACTACCAGAACTAGGTCACCACACCACTAAGAACTAGGTCACCACGCCACCCAGAACTATATTACCCCGCCATGCATACCTTGCCAAGAACGGACTCCCACCCACTCATTCTGACCCCTACCAAGTGCGAGAAAAAGCTCATACCATTCGATGTGTAAAATGTACGCCAATAAATTTAACACAATGAAAGTTGAATAAACGTTGATATTATCGTTTTTGTACGATTCAAAAACATTTAAATTAAAAAAAAATCCAGAAGATTTTTAAAAAGTTTTTCCGCCGACGGAAATAATGAAAATCATGAACGAAAACAATGTTTACATCTTCGCACCATTTAATCAATTGAATTTTAACGTGGTCACAGTCAAGTTCTAGGAAAAATCAATTAATAGTTAAATTTTCACGAAAATGTCGACGCTTTAGATGAATTTATGTTTGAAATAGGGTTTTTCTAAAATATAGTGGGGAAATATTTTTTTTTACTAGGATCCCATTAAAGAATTTCATTTTATGAAATCTGAAGAAAATATATTTCGATTATACAATTTTTTATTTTTTCTATAAAGATATGGGTTTGAATAATTATATCAGAAACTTTTAGAAATTTAAAAAAAAAAAAGATTTTTTAAAATAAAATTACCATGAATTTTTAAATGAAAAATGCTAAAAAAATTCCATAATATTATGCTTGGAAATTTTTAATTTATTTTTCATCTACTATATTCTATTGGACTGCAAAAAATAAAATTCAAAGAAATCAATTTTTAAGAATTTTTAATTCTTTAATGGGATTAAATAATCCTTTAATATGATATAACACTGAATTCTAGAAACCGGATGGACATTCATGTTGCATGAATGTCCACCGAAATATTTTAGTACTCTCTCTCTCTCTCTCTCTCTCTCTCTCTCTCTCTCTCTCTCTCTCTCTCTCTCTCTCTCTCTCTCTCTGTGTGTGTGTGTGTGTGTGTGTGTGTCTGACGGCATTCACCTTTGGTCGGTTAAGCTGGCTCCACCCAACGAATTCGCCGTATCTCAAATGAAGACAGACCATGCGCAGCGATCCAACTCAATTAAGTTATGAGCGTCAGCCATTCGCGGTTCCATCGACGAACTCCATAAAGGCCTGGACCCAGAATCAGCTTAGCATCTTGCTTGACTGTTTTGAGGCAAGTTTTCAGTTGACCACCTTCGTGTTTGTTTTTGTTTTTTCATCTGTGAAGTGGTACTGTATCGATGGATTCACAGATGATATCACCGGGTTGTCGACGTAGAGCATGACCGAGCCAGCGAAAACGTCTCGCAAGAAGAGCTTGCTGGAGGAAGGAAATTATTCATCTCGACCGAACAGTGGTGTTACAGATAAATTGTCGCCATCAAACACGGGGGATGATGCGAGGGCAATAATGCTCAAACACCTGAAGTTTACTCGGGTCTCCAACCTGCATCGACCAAGTTTTGAAGCCGTATTGGAGGATGGTAGATATGTACTTTTGTACGCAGTCTTATCTCCTGTCTGGACCATAGTCTCACATGAAGAAACGGAAACGAGCAGTGTCAATGCGTCTGTCATTGATCCGTTGTGGTGACTACCGAACCGAGGTATTTGAAATTATTCACTTCTTCGAGGACGATTGGTTGTTTTTCAGTAGGGTGAAATATAGCAATTAGAGGCTTGGTTTTCTGCGCATTGATTTTCATTCCAAGTTTGGAAGCGTAAGACAAAAGCGCATCGACTGCTGGTTGTTGACGTTCTCCCCCAAAATTGCTATGTCATCCACATATTCTATGTCTGACAGGTTGGAATTACAGCCAATAGTTACACCTGGAAAATTTCCGAGCACATGGGAGGTGATCCAATCGATAGCATAGTTGAACAAGGTGTGAGAGAGAACGCAGCCTTGTCGAACACCGGAGCGGATATCGAAGAATTGAAATTCCTGACCATTACATTCGGACTTTTGTACGGTTGGAGGTGTAGTAGGCTTTCAGTAGATTTAAAAGTTTTGACGGGATACCCTGTCTGCTTGCATAAACTTCCAAAGAGCTCGACGGTCAACTTAATCAAAGACAGCGGCAAAGTCTATGAAACAAACAATTGTTTTTTGCTGGAAGCACCAGCGATGCTAAAGCACTCGACAAAGTATGAAGATATAATCAGTGCATTCTCGACCAAGGCGAAACCCACACTGATTTGGTCTTGTACGCAGGTCGTGTTGGTGCTGAAAACGTTTCAACAGTATTGTAGCGAAAATTTTAGCAGAAATGTCAATCAGACTAATTAGACATTTATCGCCTTTCTTGTAAAATGGAAGAAGGACGGTATTACTCCAGTCCTGGGGGCGGCTATCAGTTTCACAGACTTGTAGAATGATTATGTGTAGGACGGGGCCAAATCTCGGATGAGTGTTTAAAAATCTCAGCTGGTAGATCGTCTTCACCGGCGGCTTTATTATTTTTAAGCTTGTGAATAGTATGCAAGGTCTCAGCAACGGTCGGTGGGGAGATGTCACAGTCGTAGGCACAAGTTGAGATGCCCTCAGAGATTAAAGAGGATTGATGGTCATGATTAAGTAGTGGGGCAACGTGATTACTCCAACGTTGTATGCGATCATCAAGGTTGGTGATAGGTCCACCTTACTAGTTGAGAATTACTTCACTACTTGTCCCAGACAATTTTGTGCTGGAACGGAGCAAGTTGTACATCTCGTTGAGTAACCAACTGATGATGCATGCTTTACGTCCTCTGCTATATTTTTCCCAATACGCGTTTCTATCGGCTCTTACACATCGGGCTGTTTCATGACAGATACGACGATATTTATCGGACCCCGACGCAGTGAACTTGTTCTTGACTGCCTTTTGAGTTCGCTTCAACAAACCAATTAAGTGTCTAAAGCATCCACTTCCAGCATCCAATACGTCATCTCGTGATCTGATAGTCTCCTAATGGGCTTACATCTAAACAAATTGAAGCGGTAATAATTGGAGCAGCGGTCGCCAACAGCAAAAGGACCAGTAACGTGTATGTTTCCAGCATCATTATGGCCTGTTTTGGGTACTGGAATCACCTGTAATGACCACAAAATCTCCCGAGGGGATTGATCAATTGCTGATTGAAGATTTTCGTAGAAGATATCTTTGACATTATCATCAGCATCGATGGTGGGAGCATAAACGGCAAAGACAAATGTGTTGAAGAGGGCGACTTTTAAACGAATATAGGCAAGGCGAAGAGATATTGGTTCCCAGGCAAATAGTGCGGTATTGGCTAGATAGCTTAGCGCAAATGCTATACCATGACGTCCAGAATTGTCAGTAGAGCCGCTGTGATAGAGATGATAGGATACATAAACCTGTGGGATCTTGATAGTGCGGTAGCCACTAGACGGTAACCGTGCCTCTGAGAGGCAGGCGACATTAATACCATACTGATGAGGGGGTGCAACGTAAGAGCTTGAGATTCTTCAAGTTTTAGTGAAATAATAAAATTCTCTGCGACGGAACATCCCATCTTGCTGATTTGATACTCGCATCAATGTGACAGTGAACGCGTCGATTCTGCTACAGAAGTCGTATTCGAGATTGTAAGTGAATTTGTCAAAGTACCAAGTACCAAGTACCAAGAGAATAGAAAAATTTACAAGAGTTCCCCAAACCCGGTTAGGAGAAAGATTAAACGCAATAAAACAACCACACAAATTTTGAATTCAAAGATTTTGAATTCAAAGATTTTGAATTCAAAGAAGTATGACGTGCCCTCCCGAACCACAAATATGTGCGAAAATGCCATTGTATTTCTCTGAACATAGGCTATTTTTTTTTTTTTTTTTAACTTACTGCGAGACGCGTTTTCTATTACAGGCTTACTGTTCATCGTTTTGCGCGTAAGAATATTCAGGAGTTATTCCAAAACTCCACCACATTAGAAAAATAAAAGAATAATACATTCTTTAAACATATCGTTGAAAGTCAATAATAACTGGTTATTGCATAATACACAAGAAAAACAATTGTTATTTCGTACATCTGTACATTTAAAAGTATAATTGTCAAAGGGAGTTAATATGTAAATTAGCACTGCTTTATCTTTTTTATAAACAACCCCTGTTGCTAAAAACAACTGTCTTTTTTTTACTTATTTTTCAAGATAACGGTGAGTAATTTTTTTTTCCGATCGGATAATTTGATTTTTAAATAAACTGATTTTCTTGTAACAACTTTTTATGTTAGCAATTTCTTTTTTTTGGGGGGGGGGTTGAAGTGTTGATAGTTGCCGCAAAATAGCATAAACTGATCACGTGATGTTATTTTGAAGGTCTCTATCGTACCTCTACTAAACCACACGACTTCTATTTATTCAAAATATTCGAATTTAACAGATTTTTTTGGTCGTTATATTTTTCTTGCAGCCATACGCTTGTATATAAAAAAAATTAAAGATCATTAATAAAATAAACACAAAAAACTCGAATTGTCTTATCTGTAATTTAATGCCAGGCCATTGGTGGGTTTTCAAATCTAAAATTCAAATTTTCTGAATGTGCCTGTGTATCTTGACTAATTAAGTTTTTGTAAACAAGTGTTCATACAAATGTGTTTTAGTATATAAGTGTTCATACGATACTTATATTAGAAAAATAAGACTGATGGATTAGATTAAAATAGGTTAGTAGATAAAAATCAAATAACCCACATTATAAAGCTCAGTATAGTATGAAAATGTGTGGCTGTCTTTTGCGATTTTATCTAGGCGATATCAATTCTTATTTAAAAGTTGAAACTAGTTAACTATTTTTTACAATTAAAATCAACAAATACGATTTTAGTGATATTTTCAAAGCACTTATGGAAGTGATTGATTAAGTAAGCTAAATTCAAGTATCTTTGAAAGTTTTGATTCAATCGTTTACAAAAACTACGACTATGTATGGAAATCACTTTAATATTATGGTTAAGCTCAAACATAAACGTTTCCGTCTGGATCAAATTCATTCAATGACTGTCAGATCCTTGTTAGCCTTAAATATTTGCTAGGTTTTAGAAACATTAACGTCGAACACTGACTTTTAATGTTTCTTTATTCAAGTGAAGAAGGTAGAATGTAAAGAGTAATAAAATACTTTAAACGAACGAACTAATCATACAAACAAAGAAACCATTACAAAGGTCTCCTATAATATGTGTTTGTAGATAAATAGCGCAGTAGGTGATTTCAGGTATTTGAACAAACTAATATTGTCGTGGCTGAATTTGATATATTTTAACACAGTGCTTTAAAAGCCAAAATAATTCGCTTGTTGAGATAATAATAATAATAATAATAATAATAATAATAATAATAATAATAATAATAAGAAGAAGAAGAAGAAGAAGAAGAAGAAGAAGAAGGACAACACACAACACACAACACACAACAGAACAGCAAATGTAGGGTATAGAGAGACAGAGATGAGACTATGTATTAAACGAAAGCACAATAAGAATACCAGGCTAGACACAATTGGGTTGGAAAGGTGATCCACTGGAAATTGTGCAAAAAACTAAATTTTGATCATACAACAAAAGGGAATATGCATAAACCAGAATCTGTTCTCGAGAATGAAATACATAAAATTATCTGAGACTTAGAGATAAAGACGTATTACTTTATCCTAACCAGAAGACTATACCTAGTATTGATTAACAAGAAAATAGGAACTTGTCAACTGGTAGATTTTGCAGTTCCGGCACTACACCGTGAAGATGACAGAAAACGAAAAGATTGACAAATACCTGACCTTGCTGGAGAATCGACAAACTGTGGAATATGAGGGTGAAAGTGATAGCAATTGTAGTTGGTGCACTTGGTACCGTCCTCAAAAGTTTAGAAAACAGACTAGAGGAACTGAAAATAAGAGGAAGAATTGAAACCATCCAGATTAGAGCATTGTTGAAATTTCTTTCGTAGCTTTGTATTCTCGTTGTTCTAGTTTGCTGCTTTCACTTAATACATAGTTGATTGTCTCATCTATGTTACCACACACCCTACATTTGTTATTCTGTTGTGTCTTATCAAGTTTTGCTTTGATATAATTTCATATAATTTGTTCTTATGGCATTATGTTGAGCAGCAATTATGAGTGACTTGATTTCTCTTTGGAGGTTTCCTCTTCTTAACCACGTACAGGTCTTTTCATGAGCAACTTCCCCACTTTGTCATTTGAAGTATCCATATAATTGTTTCTCTTTCCATTTTTTCTTGTTTTTTTTTTCTTGTAAATATCTTGCAGCTGTTATTATTGGCTGCCATAATTTATATTTCATTTATTTTCTTGTGTATTCTTCGAGTTCTTCGATTGTGGCATCTACCCAATCCTCTATGTTGGCGAGACCTCTTCCACTTTCTTTTCTTGATACATATAGCCTCTCTATCATAACTCGAGTGTAATACCTTGAGCATAGTCATTAATTTTCTTGTCTTTTGATCAACCTGTCAGAGTTGCTCTTTTGTCCATTTCAAGAATGGTCCAGGGTATCGCATAATGAGGACGATGTAGGTATTTATTCCCTGCATGAGATTTCTGCTTCAGAGCCTGGTTTCTAGAAGTATTTGCAAATTTCCTTCTCTCCACGTTTTCTTATATTGTCCTGATTTGGTAGTTGTATTTCGTCCATTGTTTCTTTTCCCCCTTTTTTATCACTAGCATGGCACATTTTTCATATCCGAATTTCATTCCTATATCATCACTGCATATTCTTATGGTTTGTATGAGTGCTCTAGTTCTTTTTTTGTTTTTTGCAAAAAATTGATATTTTCCAAGTACATTTATTTTTTCCTATGAGTTGGTGAATTTATAGCTCCTGTACAATTTCTAAGTACATAATTGAGTGGCATAGCAAACAGATACGCCCTCGGTCAAAAGTATTTAAGTTTTAATGTATTAAAATTGTTGAAATTTGTTTGGGGGAGAAATTTCTCTGAAATAGCTGCAACAGGTAGCCCCCCTCCTATGTGGGACGTTTTGTAATAAAATATTATTTTTGTTCTGGGCCATGGTGCCTTCCAGAGTTTGTATTCGTGGGGTGAATTTTTAAAGGCCTCTGATTGGTCTGGGATGACATCACTGTAAGAGACGAGTAAAGTTCCTGACTGAAATCCCTTTCTTTAGACACTTTTTTCAACTGGCAAATGCTGGGAGCAGACAGAGAGACGGGCTCTCTCTAGGCAAGGGCCCCTTCTTGACTTCTGAGGACTGCTGGTCCGACCTTCCTTTCTTTCATTTTGCTTTCCAATAATAATTTAATTGCACGTAGAATTAGTTTGGGGACATGATCGTCCTGGTATAAAAGAAATTGGAGCTTGACGCTTTGAAGAAAAAAAATGCATGATTCGTGAACGAATCTAAGGATTTTGAGAGATACGTGACCGTATCTCAGTTATATAGGACCACTGGGTCTTTGACTGGTTGAAACCAGGAATCTAAAGGAATATTGAGAAAAGGTAGTTGGGCGTGATCGTCCAAGAATATTTGAAGAAGAAGCAAAGGAAGGTTGAAAGAGGAAAGAAAGACGGAAGAAAGAAAAGGAGAGAGGGAAAGAGAAGGAAAGAAAGCTGAAGAAAGAAAAGGAGAGAGGGAAAGAGAAGGAAAGAAAGCTGAAGAAAAGGAGAGAGGGAAAGAGAAGGAAAGAAAGACGGAAGAAGAAAACGAGAAAGCGAGGTAAACTCAGAGTTCTCTAACACAACTGACCAAAATAAGGGCCCACTAAAAACTACTCGGGCATTTCGAACTTCGGCCTCCCGGCAAGTAATTTTTTATATAAATTTGTAGATGTTTTGTATTGTTTATTATTTTTAAATGTTTTTTCCTTTTTAAATGTTATAGTTAAGGATACTGCACGGGAAAATTTGTGCAACCCTCAGCAGACAGTAGAGTAGTTTAAAAGAATTGAATAAATATAGTAATTTATATGTAAGAGTTTGGCTCGTCTTTTAGACTTTTGTTGATTCCTTTTTTTCTCAGTGTATCATTTACACGTGTTTTATTTTTATATATTGTACTTGAGTCGAATTTTGTCGACAACAACAAATTTCGATAAAATATCATAGTAAATTAAAAAGACTAACTATATAAGAACGAATATAAAAAGATTACAGTAATCTTTATTTTATTTCAGTTTAGATAAATGAAAGAAGATTATTGCTAATCGCTTACTATTGATACTCATACAACAAAAGCAAAACAATTCAACCAAAGTTAAAAAGAGTAATTTAATTACCTGAATGAAAGAAAATCACCAATCAAAATAATAAAATACTCTGAAGTAAGTAGAGTTTTCGGAAAATAATATAGGGATAACATCCCTTGCTTGCCAGGGTTCCTTTATTTGACGCTAGGAGTCACGAAAGGTAATTATCTCTCATGACTTCCAATCGGCACAAAGTGGCCTCGTTAACGTGGTATAAAAAGTCAAAGTCTCTTAGCTCTTTCTGGCTTGACAAGCAAGTATAACACCTATGTGTCTCACTGTCCGCTTAAAACAGGGGCTTTGTGTCGCCTCCACAGCAATTCATATCGTATGATACACGATAACATATAAGTATTTACATTTTCATTCATAGCCAGCCACATATCAAGGACTCCAAGACTTTCTAAACACTTCCCATTTCACATTCCTTACAACTCACTATTCGATTTTTTTATTTCTTATTTCCCTGTTTGAATTTCATTCTCTTTACGTTTTACAAGCAATAAACGTGTTCCTATAAATTCTGCGTGACACACACACACACACACACACACACACACACACACACACACATATATATATATATATATATATATATATATATATATATATATATATATATATATATATAGGTAAATATTCATGTAAACTGTGGCCCTTTTAACTATCAAGCCTAATTATCAAATTTTTTTAAGTAAGACTTATTATTTCAAAAAAGTGAAATGGGGTAAAAATATTCCATTGTTAAAGCGGATTCTTGTATGAAAAAAAAAGCGCCGGGTCTAAAGGCAGCTAACTCTGTGAAAAAGTTAAAATACCAGAAAGCCTCCAGGGAGATAATGAAATTATGGATTTATTTTAGGCTTCAGTCGGATGTAAATCCCTAAAAAATATCAATAATTGTATACCTCAAAATACTGGAGGATTTAACGTACAAATAAATCGCAAACATTTGCAATGAACATACGTCCGAAGAAGAAACTTGTTACTGCTGAAAGAACAAAGCTTTTGGAAACTAGACAGAACCCAAATAATACTGTGACACAATATTTGCACAGGTTGAAAGAAGCAACAAGATATTGCGAGTTTGAAAAACTGGGTTCCAAGCAAATGGTTATAGAAGATAAACTGATCCTTCTAAGATTAATTAAAAGAATGGACAACGTTGCATATAAGCATAAAATCTTAGAAAGGCTTCAAATAAATGAAATGAATCTTGAAGCAAGTGTAGAATTTTTGCTGCTATTAAAATTAATTGACGAATTCGATAATTCTAAAAATAATATGGAAGCTAACAACGAAACTAGTAGCCTTATAAAATGCAAATATTGCGAGAGAGAACACAAGACGTAAACAAATGTCCGGCCAGAGGAAAATTGTGTTTGAATTGTAAAAGAAAGAAACCGTTTCCAGACTGTATGTAGATACAAAAAGAATATAAGAAAGGTAGAAAATATAAACCCTCCTACCAAAAGTACGGAAGTATATTCACATGCAAAATCGAGAGAAACGATAAAATTGAATGGCATAGAATTTCCCATGTAGGTTGACTCGGGGAACCATATTATCCTGATTCCAAGGAATTTCTAAAAAGAAATGAGTAAACCCAAATTAAGAAAAAAGTAATCTTAATTTAAAACAATTTGACGGATCTGTCATAAAAACTTTAGGATCTTTTGAAGGAATGTTTCGATACAAAACACCGTTATGGAATTATTCCCATCGCGGTGGTGGTGCAATGCACAAAAAATCATGGACTCCTCGGAATGGACGTGTTAAAAGTGGATACTGCCAAGTTGATAAACTGCATAAAGTCCGAATAATCTGATATAGGACTATTAAAAGGATATGAAGCATGCATCCGACTAAAAGAAAATAACTACCCTATCTATTTTGAATCTCGAAAAGTGCCGTTTCCCATTTTACCCATCGGGGTGGCGAAAGGAATACTCGAGAGAGTTCCCCAAGGTGGTAACAGTTGGGCATCACCAATTGTTGCAATAAGAAAACCAAATGGTGATTTAAGAATATGTGGGGATTACAAAATAGGAATAAATCATCAGATATGCTCGGATTCTTTTCCCTTGCCCAATACAGAGAGGGTGACTCATAAATTAGCAGATATAAAATACTTTGCTAAACTTGATCTAAAATTAGCGTATAACCAAATAGAAATTTTTTTTAAAAAATAACTACTATCAACACGCCGATCGGCTTACTATGATAGATTCATCTTCCAATTGGAATTAAGCCACATTTTTCAAAAAGCAATTGAACAAATTCTCTCGGAGGGGATAAAAAGATATAATCATATACCATGACGATATATGCATAGGTGCTTACAGTAAAGAGGAATTAAAACAAAAGAACTTAACATAAGAATAATGGTGCAGAACAGTTCTTGGTTTCAGCAAGAAGATAGTGACCTTTTCTTAATGTTTTCTTCTTTTTTTTAAGAACTAAAACCATACTTTTTCGATAAATATGTGGAATAGTATATATACTTCATGACTCTAGGTAAAAAAACTTTACAGCACATCTTGTATATATATATATATATATATATATATATATATATATATATATATATATATATATATATATATATATATATATATATATAATGCAAATATATCAATCGCAACTGCTAGTTTCACGATTTAATGATCATAATAATGACATAAAAGCTTTTTTCTTGAGACTTCCCTTTGTTTTGTAATGTACTTTTTTATTTTTCCTAAGGACTTTCTTTACATCAGATCTGATGCGATTAAGAAGGACGTTACAAACCTTAGCAGCTATCACAGTAAGAATTATACCTCTACAGTTCTTAGTGATTCTGAGCTAGCTTAGGAATGGGAGGATGCAGCCTTTTGTCTATTTCTTTTTTTTTTTTTTGTATTTTGTTTATACACAACATTGCATAATTAGAAGTAGGATGTCGTCATTTTTTTTAGTTTTTGAGTTGCACGGATTGGAAATTAACATACTTTTTCAAAGAAATAAGTCATTATATATCAAAGAATTAAATTCAGTTCTTAATTGCCTGTTGAGTTACAGTGAAAAGAATGTATTCGTTTTTTTGTATAAAGAAGCTAGGAAGTGAAAATATGTCCTTATTTGTTGGTGGAAAAATCCAGCATTCATTTATTCTATAAATAGTTTATTTCTTTTTAAAAATAGTTTTTGAGTTACAAATTAATTTTAACGATAAAAGAAGCTTATTCGTTTATTTTAGGATTTGTTTTTGTTTACATTTAAAATATTATTTTTAAAAAGTTAACCCGAAACTCAATAGTGGTTTGAAACATAACAATATGTTTCTAAAGAATAGTTCTTAATTGCCTGTTGAGTTTCAAGGATAAAAATGTTTTCGTTTAATCTTTTTTCTTTTTTACCTAACAAAAAATGTAAATAAAAAGAAGCTAAGAATTAAAAAATGTGTTCTTATTTTTGGGTGGAAATTTCGTGTATTAATTCAAATAAAAATGTTATTCTATAAATAGTTTCTTTTAAAATATTTTTAAATTAAACTGATTAAAAATGAATATATTTTGTTCTAACAAATTCTTTCAAAAATCAGTTATCGATAAACAATGCTTTTGTTTAATCTTTGTTATTTTTTCTTTTTTATCTTCTAAAAACCTAACATAATAGGTAACATTTTCGTATTACAATTTTTGTTAAAAAAGTTTAAAACATATTCATAATTTTTTTTGTTTCTCCAAAATATCAAGAATCTAAGGCGTTCATTTTCCCTTTTATAGTTATAATTGTTGAAGCATGTGAAAAGCCACCGGTACTTCCGCTTTACTTACTGCTATATTAGTAAAAATCATGGTAGCAATTGGTACTCTAGACTGGTAAACTCTAGAAAAATGTATCCTTTTAGAAATGTTGTTACATATGGCTGAAATATTTTCTTACATATGACTGGAAAATTTATTCTATGGTAGAGCACGGCCCCCCCCCCAACAAAACACAGGTTTCCCTATTGGTTATTGTTGGTAATTGGCAACAGTCATTAGAGGAGCGTTAAGATGTTCGTTCTATCGTTATTGTTGTAATTGGCAACAGTCATTAGAGGAGCGTTAAGATGTTCGTTCTATCGTTATTGTTGGTAATTGGCAACAGTCATTAGAGGAGCGTTAAGATGTTCGTTCTATCGTTATTGTTGGTAATTGGCAACAGTCATTAGAGGAGCGTTAAGATGTTCGTTCTATCGTTATTGTTGGTAATTGGCAACAGTCATTAGAGGAGCGTTAAGATGTTCGTTCTATCGTTATTGTTGGTAATTGGCAACAGTCATTAGAGGAGCGTTAAGATGTTCGTTCTATCGTTATTGTTGGTAATTGGCAACAGTCATTAGAGGAGCGTTAAGATGTTCGTTCTATCGTTATTGTTGGTAATTGGCAACAGTCATTAGAGGAGCGTTAAGATGTTCGTTCTATCGTTATTGTTGGTAATTGGCAACAGTCATTAGAGGAGCGTTAAGATGTTCGTTCTATCGTTATTGTTGGTAATTGGCAACAGTCATTAGAGGAGCGTTAAGATGTTCGTTCTATCGTTATTGTTGGTAATTGGCAACAGTCATTAGAGGAGCGTTAAGATGTTCGTTCTATCGTTATTGTTGGTAATTGGCAACAGTCATTAGAGGAGCGTTAAGATGTTCGTTCTATCGTTATTGTTGGTAATTGGCAACAGTCATTAGAGGAGCGTTAAGATGTTCGTTCTATCGTTATTGTTGGTAATTGGCAACAGTCATTAGAGGAGCGTTAAGATGTTCGTTCTATCGTTATTGTTGGTAATTGGCAACAGTCATTAGAGGAGTTTAAGATGTTCGTTCTATCGTTATTGTTGGTAATTGGCAACAGTCATTAGAGGAGCGTTAAGATGTTCGTTCTATCGTTATTGTTGGTAATTGGCAACAGTCATTAGAGGAGCGTTAAGATGTTCGTTCTATCGTTATTGTTGGTAATTGGCAACAGTCATTAGAGGAGCGTTAAGATGTTCGTTCTATCGTTATTGTTGGTAATTGGCAACAGTCATTAGAGGAGCGTTAAGATGTTCGTTCTATCGTTATTGTTGGTAATTGGCAACAGTCATTAGAGGAACGTTAAGATGTTCGTTCTATCGTTATTGTTGGTAATTGGCAACAGTCATTAGAGGAACGTTAAGATGTTCGTTCTATAGTTATTGTTGGTAATTGGCAACAGTCATTAGAGGAGCGTTAAGATGTTCGTTCTATCGTTATTGTTGGTAATTGGCAACAGTCATTAGAGGAATCGTTAAATTGTTAAGATGTTCGTTCTATCGTTATTGTTGTAATTGGCAACAGTCATTAGAGGAGTAAGATGTTCGTTCTATCGTTATTGTTGGTAATTGGCAACAGTCATTAGAGGAGCGTTAAGATGTTCGTTCTATCGTTATTGTTGGTAATTGGCAACAGTCATTAGAGGAGCGTTAAGATGTTCGTTCTATCGTTATTGTTGGTAATTGCAACAGTCATAGAGGAACGTTAAGATGTTCGTTCTATCGTTATTGTTGTTCAACAGTCATTAGAGGAACGTTAAATGTTCGTTCTATCGTTATTGTTGGTAATTGGCAACAGTCATTAGAGGAACGTTAAGATGTTCGTTCTATCGTTATTGTTGGTAATTGGCAACAGTCATTAGAGGAGCGTTAAGATGTTCGTTCTATCGTTATTGTTGGTAATTGGCAACAGTCATTAGAGGAGCGTTAAGATGTTCGTTCTATCGTTATTGTTGGTAATTGGCAACAGTCATTAGAGGAGCGTTAAGATGTTCGTTCTATCGTTATTGCTACAGTTATTCTCACAGACTGCAACTGCTGGAGAAAGAAAAGGGCCAACATAAGTTTCAGTGCTCTTCTGTGCTAAAAATTAGATATGTAATTTTTTTCATGTCACAATTACTTTTTGGTTTACATTTAAAATGGAACTGAAAAACATTTATTTGTTTAGTGTTAGTTCTCAAAAATTAACATTTTTACAATCAGTACTAAATTACAAAGCTATAAATAAACAATTTTTTCAAAAAAGCATTAAGTTCAAATTTCGCCTGTGAAATCTATGTGATATTTAAAAATGGCCGTTATAATGATATTGCATTTCACAATAGAATTGACTCACGGCTAAGAATTATCAAAATCTACTGAAGGCAGAGTTAGATATTGACACAACCTATTCACCACTGGTGTCCCAAGTATGGAATTCCTATTGAATAGTGAAGGATCTTCAACTGAAACTGAAGACAGAGTATAGCGAACCATATTCACCTGGACAGTTCCATTAAGAGATATGTAGTTTTATACTACAATGGGTCTTATTTTACTTACTGCCATTTATCTTTCCACTTTGCACCAGACTCAACAAGGAGGCCGATAGCAAGTGCCTGGGGAAGTTGTGCTGCTCTGGACCGAGAAGGTGCCATAGTACATAAACATAAGCTATTCTTGGGTGTGAGAAAATTTCTGGGACCACATCAGATATAATATCTGTCCATTTAATTCCCAAGTGTGCAAACTGCTTGATCTTTATGTGTAGGGTGCTATTAAGAGAGGGAATAACAAACTCTGTGTAATACCAAAGAAGAACTGAAGACAAGGATAAAGGTGGTATTTATCAATTCAAACAATTTAAACAACGTAATTTTGGTAAATATATCTGATAAAGTGAGATGTCAGTGTTATTCTCATTTTTTATAATTTAGAAAACAATTTACTCATCGCACCCCATGTATATAAACTGAAAGACGTGGATCAAGTAACCAATAAGCATCCAGACTGTTTGCTAGATTCAAAAGGATAGGTTTTGCTTTTCACCGTTAACTTCCGGTTGTTTGTTAACAGTCTAAAAGACCCATTTTTTTAGTTATTTCATGTTGTTGTTGTTAATTCAATAGCAATTTTAAAAAATTATATATCACTCGCTCTGGCAGCAGAATATTGATATTTTTCCTATATTTAATTATATTTAATTAAATTTAATTAAAAATTATTGTTTGTGTTGAAAGATTTTCATCAACTTCTGATTAATAAGTAAAACTTCTGATTTATTAAAGTAATGCTCTGGTGTCAGAGCGATTGAGCGTGATTTTGGATTTTCCCATAAAACTGTTAACCATTCCCATGTTAAACGTGTCTTTCGTTTAAAGTTCTATAATTTAAAAAAATGCTATTGAATTAACAACAGCAACAACATGAAATAAGTAATAAAAAAGTGTCTTTAGTATAAAAACGTCTTTAGTTTATAGTTTTATTATTTTTTGAAATTGCTACAACATGAAATACCGAAAAAACGTTTCTAAAAATCGTCAGTTAACAAACAACCGGAAGTTGACGGTGAAAAGCAAAACCTGTCCTTTTGAATCTAGCAAACAGCCTGGGTGCCTATTGGTTTCTTGGTCCAAAAAAGTAAATAGTAGAGAAAAACAGTATACTGGAATGGCAATGGTTAAAAGTTATACGACTAAAAGAACTCAATATAAGGAAAAGGAGCCGATTTAAAATTGGTAGACTTAAAGGTTCATTTCCTGGATCCATTCATTCAAAGTAATGAGTAAATCAAAGGCTTTAGATCAAACTACTATATATATATATATATATATTATATATATATATATATATATATATATGTGTGTGTGTGTGTGTGTGTGTGTGTGTGTGTGTGTTGTTGTGTGTGTGTGAAAAATAGATTCCGAATAAGGAAAGCTGCCATTTACCAGCTTAGAAAGTTGAGGAAAGAATGATTGTAAGTGCCTAATTAGATAACAGAAACAGTTATAATTTAAACAGATATCTTTAATAAAAAAAAAGATATTTTGTAATTCACGAAGTCGAACTAGCTTCTACTTATTTCTTTATGTATTTACTTACATCCCATCCTCAATCTTAGTAGCATTATTTAACACAAAGTTGTATAAACGCGGTCTAAGTGTTCATAGTATCGATTAGTTTCAGTCGCCTCAAATTCCAGAAATTGAAAATGTATACATGAAAGTTCATTTATCACTTTTCAAATGCATATTTATATATAGATGAGATAAATATGAGACTCGAAATGATGGATAGTAACTATTTTTCTTCATTTAAACATCTGTCTAAATGTAAACAGGTAAGTTCAGGTGAATATTTTAAGATGATTCATATTTTCTGAAATAACGCTGAAAAAAAACAACAGAAAAAACAACTAAAAACAGAATTGTATCAGTGTTCATATCTATCTATCTATCTATCTCTGTTCGTATCTATCTTTCTATCTATCTATCTATCTGATTAATCAGGATGTGTTAGAAATTAATTTTCATACTTATAGTTTTTTTTTTTTAAACTGTCATAAGAGCATCATGAATATTTGTTGAATTCTTCTCCTCGTTATATCTTATCTACATTAGACATAGCAGTTAAACATTGAACAGAAAGCGTGTAGAATTGATAGCTTTATTATCATGCTTAAGTCTCCTAAAATATCTAATAGCATACATTACATCATGTAATATCTCTTTACTTGATAAATTCATATAGTATTATTTATTTGTCATTTGCTATGTTTAATTCAGCACCAGGCTTAAAATATGGGGCAGCAGTGAGAATCAAACTCACTGGTAAATGACCTACAAAACGATGATAATATAATCGTCTCATTAATTTTCGATGAAATATTAGAAACAAGAAAAGACTGTAGGAAGTCTGAATATCTTTAGATGCAGATTTGATATGGTACGAAAATGCTTGTTAATAAACAATTTACTCACAGACAGTGGGAAATCATTTTAACAAAATGTGTAAAGTTTATCGGAAATTTTCTAAATCTGGTACACGATAAATATATTTTATGATCACCCGTTAAAATACGAATTCGCTGTTAACGTCTTATATAAGATAAGTACATACATTTAATTTTGTATTTAAAACTATGATCTGTTTTACGTCTTTGTATAATTTCCTTGTTTCTGCTTCTCCAATATCATTTCTCTCTCTCTCTCCCCCCCCCTCTCTCTCTCTCTCTCTCTCTCTCTCTCTCTCTCTCTCTCTCTCTCTCTCTCTTTATCTGCTAAATGTTGTCCACATTATATATCATAACAGTTAGTAGTGCTCTAGGTAATAAACAATTAGAAGAAACCGTAAAAATCTACTCACGTCCCAAGCCCACACTGTATAAACAAGTGGGGAAAAATACTGCAAGTTCCAATCCAGGTGAATGGCTGTACACAGTTCTGCCAACAACCAGGTGAGCGCTTTTTCCACTCCCTTCACTACTTCCTATGTTTAAAACCAACTCTGTTGAATTATTTTGTTTTCTTTTGGAAATAGAAAGATCGTCACATTTTTATATAAGTCTCAAACCTGTTCTTCTTCGTCACTTTGTTAGACAACACCCATGCCTTATCAGCCAATCAGAAGGTAGGTGACTCCATTCGAGCGTGAAAACATACGAGCTTTGTCGTATAGTCGCTATTCTAACGTCTTCTTCAATATGCATTGATAATGGTCGCTTTTTAACTCTATTGTTTTAATTCAATTTGAGACAATGCATTTTAATTTTACATTTTATCAAATCTTTTATGGGTTCTTATATATTTTTTAGAACATAAAGGTCCACAACAATATATACATACATGCACACACACACACACACACACATATGATATATATATATATATATATATATATATATTATATATATATATATATATATATATTTCTTCACAAATATCTAGTACATATATACATATATATATATTTGTTTAAAAGAAACCCGTGTACTACTAATTCCTACTGCTCCTGCTTGTTTTAAAAGCAAGACAACGTAAACATTCCACCAGTTCCACACCTGATGATGGCACAAAGTCGTGCAGAAAGCGCTCGTGAAAAAACCTTTGGTGGATTGCTACACCAATTCCTCTCGGATATTAAAAAGATGGCCAGACAGTTAGAAAGGCTCGAACAAAATCTCGCCCGACAAGAATTGTCCGTAGAGTTTAACAAAACACGTTTAAAAGAAAAATGCTGCCAAAATATATATATATATATATATATATATATATATATATTATGGACTCTCTCGTCGATTTTCGACGCATGGGGGTTCACACACACAATGAACACCCACACAGTGATTTGTTTATAGTGGTGAAGGCTTGTGTTGGACCATCCACACTTTTTGGCACAGTCGATAGGAAAGAATTGGTGCATCAAGGGTTGCCACAAACCCAATCAACGACCGACCTCAGGAATTTTGAATTCAGAGTTATCCCTCTCCTAGACTGATTACCTACCCAAGGCTGAAGGGCCCAGTCTGTCCTACTATTTAACCCATAGCTGAAGGGAGAATATATGGATTCATACCTTTCCCAAGGGTATTAGCGCTATGTGAAGTGCCAACAGCTTCGTCTAGGAACTGAACTCGAATCGACAAGTCCATTTCCCACTACTCTAACCACTAGCCTCCATATATATATATATATATATATATATTATATATATATATATATATATTATACTAAAGCTGAGATAAACACCTTTATTTTCCCTAAGGATTTTTTATATTCATGTTATTGACACAAAATTTATACTGAAATATTCCTTGGTTTCAGGACTACTTGTTGTTTAAAAAAAATCAACTTTAATTGGTTTTAATTAGTCGTAATTAGCATTACTCTCTATGTATGAGTAAGAATGAGAGTGAAAACAGAGAGTTGTTGTGTTAGAGACATTCAACTATGTTAAAATTGATTAGGGGATAGCAGGTGGTGTCGTAACCCCCATTGACATGTATTGGACTCACCCGTCCAAGAAACCAGTATATATATTAAGGATTTTTTTTTTTTTTTTGCTGTGACCTCGGGGAGAGGTGGTGTAATTTGTAACGCGGTGCGGCTGAATATAGAAAGAGGTCTTGGTCGGGCTAACAATTTTTTTTTCTTTCTTTTTTTAATTTCTTCTTTTTTTTTTTTTTTTTTTTTTCCTTTTTTTGTGGTAAGTGTTCGTAGCTCGTTATTACTGTGTTAATCGGGCTAAAATTTCTTTTGGAAGAGTTTAACTCATAACTGCACTGTAGTTAAAAAATTTTTTAGCTCTGTTCGAGTCAACTTTTTTTTTTCCTAAAAAAAACACTGAAAATCCAGCCCATGATACTAATAAACTCCTTTTTTTTTTTTCTTTTAGGCGTTTTCCTGAGTGGTTAATGTGATATTTTAAAAACCCCGTACTTTCTCGACAAGTAAATATATTTTCTATTGGATTTTTTTAAATATAAAATATAAACAATATTTTCGAAACTCGGTCATATTTACTCTGATTTTTTTTTTTTTTTTTTTTTTTTACTGTTTTGAATGAAATGGAAAAACAATATTAGCATTTACTTATTGATAAAAAACTGGGATGGGTTACTTTTTATCACCTTCAAAACCGCTAAAAATATTTTAAATTAACAAAAATCTGGTAATTATCCGATTTTAATGAAATTTTTAAATGCATCAGTTATTGTATTTCAAAACTTGCTGATTTTTTTTCAATTCATTCAACTTTGCCCCCCGCCCCTTTTATATTTTGAGGTATGTAAAATATTTGGTTTATACGGTGCTATTCACAGAAATGCCTACCGCCTTAAAAAATCTAGGCGTTGATAAAACAACCCCACTTTCGAATGAAGTCCTCCATCTGAAGTGGTGCCTGCTGAAAAAAAAAATCAGCGCTTCCGAAAAGTTAATGCGATATTTTACTCCCTCCAGTCTTTATGGACAAGTAAATGTAAATATTTTAACCCTCCTCCTTTGAAAATCTTTTTTTTTGGGGGGGGGAGGGGGTATTTACAAAAATATTTACTTGATGATATAAATCTGGCTTTAAAAAATTGTCGATAAAAATGCCTTTAATCTGCTAAAATGTCTGGCCATTTTTAATTTAAAAAAAAAAAACTTTATTTTATGGTACGATCAAAATGTCACGTGATTAGTTTACGCCATACACTTTTCATAACTTTTAAAATTTATTTTGTTTAACTGTATAAGTTTATAATACAAAACAATAAATCCAATTCTATGCTTCCAAATAATTTCATTTACTTATATTTTTAAGAACATAAGTATTTAATTTTTATTAAATTGGCTTAGCCTCAATCTCAAAATTCCTGTTTTGGTGTTTCTGCTGCGACTATGATATCCGTATTAATTCCTAACTGAAGCACGCTTCTGTTTTTGTTTTTTTTTTGTTTTTTAATGAAAAATCATAGCTCACACAGCTATGATTTTTCAATCCCCAACCCCAAACCCCTAAACTTTTTTAAAAATTGTAGCTGACACGACTTTTATTTGTCCAGTAATTTTTTTTTAAAAGTAAAGTCGTCGGTATCATCCAGACAGCGGGGGAGTCTATCCCCTTTTCATTAACGCTAGACCAAGGAGATTGTTTTCTTAGCGTCATAGATCGAGTGCCACACCTACCATCGGCTCATCACTTTACTACACAAATCCCTGAGCTACTCATACACTGAGCTGGTGAGGGCCAGGAACCGTGAGGCTCCTAGCCGAATATTCTACCGTAGTCTGCTGTAAATAAATGCGAACAACCGTTTGTAAAATATATAATATATATATATATATATATATATATATATACAAAAATTCGGAAACCCTGTCTGATTTAATGATTAGTAAACTTGCTTTTTGTAAATAATCTAAATAAGAGAATTATTTCAAATCAACTTATTGGCGAAACTCGGCAAAATTCATGTTTTGAATTAAAATAAAATGAAAATACCGAAAAAACAAAAATTTCAAAAGGCAGGGTATACATTTGCTTGCCGATAAAAAAATCCCCATAAAAACGCCTTCAAACCGATAAAAAATATCTTAAAGAGGGTGAGGTACAATATGTACATTTACTTGTAAAAAAAACTTAAGGCGCAAAATATCGCTTTCATATCGCATCAACTTTTCGGGGAAAAATGCCTTCAAACAGGGAGTTCATTAGTAGTACGGGTCGGATTTTGAGCAGGCACCCCTTAGTTTATTTTTTAGGCCAGGAGGCTAGAACGCATTTATGCGATATGCGCCAAAATGTTGGCTTTTCAATTTAAAAACGAATCAAAATTATTTAAATTCATTATTTAAGGTCAGATTTTTGTTTTAGTCGAAAAGTAGTAACATCATGGACACCAGTAAAAAAAGAAAAAAAAGAAAAGCAAATTAAATTTAAATATCTAATATTTTTAATATTCTTTTAGACAATTAAATTCGTCCCAAAAAGCGTTTTTTCTGTTTAAGTTAATTACCTAAAAAACTGTAGCACAATCATCTTTAAGAAAAATCATGGCTGAAACCAATATTTTTTATTATTTGGCTTCCAGTAATTCTGTTTATAGTCTGCTGTAAATAAATAAGAACACTTGTTAGTAGAAAAAAAACCCAAAAACGGAATATATAAAAATTCGGAAAACTTGTCTTAGTTAATAGGATTATTAAGCCTACTTTTTTTTCAATAGATTAGATAAATATTCAATTTAAAATATTTCATGTTGAATAAAGGTAGTTACTGAGTTTTTCTAGATATTTAAAAAATGGCGGAATTTCATTCAAATGAGCAAACGTTGACCCCCCCCCACCTTTTAAGTGAAAAAAGTTTTCTTCCAAGCCATAGTTGTATTGTTGCTACCGTACGATTGCACCACTTAGACACTAACCTAGCCTAGAGTAAGCTAGATGGGAACTGCTCAAGAATGCATGTGATTTTAAACACGTTGTGGAAGCAACACTCCACGAGAAAGCAGCTATATAGCCACTTGCCACTTATTACACAAACCATCCGAGTAAAATGAACAAGACATCCTGGAGGATTTAGGACAAACTCTTAAGAGACATTTTTCTATGGAAATCAGCACGCCAGTTTGGACATGTGAGCAAAGACATATATTGACCAACTCTGAGCAGACACTGAATGCTGTACAGAGGACCCCCTGAGAGCAATGAATGATAGGGTAAGGTTGGCGAGAGATTGTCATAGATATCCATGATTAAAATCTTAATTACCTGTAATTAGAAATTAACTAAGTGACTCTTCCCTTGTTTTTTTCCTTTGGTCAAATAAAAATGTTTACTCCAGTTTAAATAACTTATTTGGACAGTTTGGGTGAACTTTAAATTAATGAAATCATTTTATCTTGTGATTTTTTCAATAATCTAACCCGGGCTCAATGGGTGACCCAACGGGTCACGTTTCTTTCTAGTATATATATATGTATATATACATGTGTGTGTATTTTGGCAGCATTTTTTCTTTTATACAAGTTTTGTTGAACTGTACAGACAATTCTTGTCGGACAAGTTTTTGGTTGATCCTTTCTAATTTTCGGGCCATCTTTTTGGTTTCGGGTTGTAACTGGGTAATAGTCCACCAAAGGTTTCAAAACGAGCGCTTTCGGCAATACAGTTTGCCATCATCAGGTAGGAAACGATGATATGGTTTCGTGTCTCGTTTTTAACGAGAACGAGTAGTAGCAAGGAATTAGAAGTGGGAGGTAATAACAATTGGTAGTGGGAGGTTGTAGGAAGGGTAGTGGTTCGAGCGAGCGATGCTGTAATGATTTTTTTGTGGGAGGGGGCACAAGTTGTGAGAAGGGGAGGGGTATAGTAGTTTTGGGGGAGGAGTAGTTGCATGTGACGAGATTTGGAGTTTTAAATATTTTCTAATAAATGATCAGATTGACTTTTTTCTCGATGAAACAAGACCTCCCCCAAAACTACTCGTCTTAATGAGACCAATATTGTGTATGAATTCAAATGTGCCGTAGGAGATTGTCTCTCCAAAATTAATAACACATATATTGGCCCCACGACGACCACATAATCACGCCTATTAACATTACACTTATTTGATTCGAGCTCCATTAATCAACACCTTAAAACACATTCATGCCCCCTCTACCTACCGCAAAATTCTAACCGAAAATACACGCACACTACATAAAGAAAAAAACAAACAAAAACTTCAAATAATCGAAGCTTTATATATCAAACAAACAAAAACCTACCTTAAACAAAATAAACTTTGAAATAAGTCAACATGTTCTTAAATGCTTATAATTTCCCGCCTATCCTCCTTCCACTATACCCCTCCCCTTCTCACAACTTGTGCCCCCTCCCACAAAAAAAATCATTACAGCATCGCTCGCTCGAACCACTACCCTTCCTACAACCTCCCACTACCAATTGTTATTACCTCCCACTTCTAATTCCTTGCTACTACTCGTTCTCGTTAAAAACGAGACACGAAACCATACCATCGTTTCCTACCTGATGATGGCAAACTGTATTGCCGAAAGCGCTCGTTTTAAAACCTTTGGTGGACTATTACCTAGTTACACCCCGAAACCAAAAAGATGGCCCGAAAATTAGAAAGGACCAACCAAAAACTTGCCCGACAAGAATTGTCTGTACAGTTCAACAAAGCTTTATATATATATATATATATATATATATATATATATATAATGGAGATTGAGTGTTTTTCTGTCTGTAACCGAAACTATATTACTACTCAAGTCACAATTCCCTTAGTTATTTACGTCACATTCACCGTGATTTTATTTTTATCTAAGCAACAATTATCAATAAAATTGTTTTGCATCATTATTACTATTGGTCATATCTACATACGAATGCAATTGTATTTATATATACAACAAAATAGTGGTTTACAGTGTGAATGGGAAGGCTAATTTGCATATTGATATTAAACATTTGATTTTAATAAATATGTGTTTAGTATTATTGATTTTTAATTATTTGGTTTTAATTTAATGAATATGAGCAAAAGTCTTGTGGATACATCTTAAAAGAAATTCATTGACAAGAAGACATAATTGTAATTTTATTCTTTACTTCCTATTTTAACTGAATAGTTAAATTATGAAAATTTAGCAATGAAAGACGAGATGAAAGAGTAACTTTCAGTTGTTCTATTTTTCGATTATACCCCCCCTTTTTATCTGAATTCTTATTTAGTTTCAGTAGCCTTTCTAATTTAATATAACATTTTATTACATTAAAACTTAAATACTTGCACCCGGAGGGTGCATATATTTGCTAGTATATATATATATATATATATATATATATATATATATCTTATCATCTGATAAAGACTTAGGTGAAGATGACACCACCACTACACATTTATACAGTATAGCCCATAAATAAGTACACCCCAACCATATTTTGTTTTTATAAAAAGTTAATTTTCTTCTAAATCAAAGAAACAAATATCTTATTATTTCTAGAGGAATATTATAGTCAAAAAAGATGTTATTAGTAATTATTAATTGTTAAATACTACACAGCATTGGATTCAAAAAATGAGATTAAAAAATCAAGTTTTGTTTGAAAATAATCATTAGAGAAGGAGATTAACTTTTTAAGTAAGCGTCTACTCATTTACATATAGACTGCTAAATATTCATGTTTTTGGTTATAGTTTCAATGCTGTAGAGTTTGGTTATAAATCATTCCTAATATAACATGTTTGATAGTGTAAATAATAAAATATATGTTTGATAGTGTAAAGTTCCATAAGAAATAATAAAATTCTGCTATCTATTGTTTAGAAGAAAAATTAAGTCTTTATAAAAAAATTTGTATGGATTTATTTATGAGTGATACTGATGATATATGTGCGTGTGTATATATTGTTAATTGGAACTTGTCATTGCAGATTTTACTCGATACGTGTCGAGAGATATATTGCTGTCTTTACGTCTCCATTTTGATCTCTAACATTTCATTCGTAAATAGTTATTGATTTAAAAAAAAGTGAAATATGACTTTTGTATGAAGAAGGTTAATTAGTTGTGAGAAAGTTAATTTTTGTTTTGGAAAATTATTGATCTGGCCAGGATAACTATTAAAATACCATTTTGTTTTTCAGCTCCATAATTATATACACAATCGTGTTTTCTGTTGTTAAGTTTTAGTGGATTTAAAAACTGACTTGGAAGCGAGGAAGGGTAGAATTTTTCTTCCGTGGAAAATTAAGTTTACTTCTCACGCATTCGTTTGTGGTACAGAATCTCATCTAAATGGTGACGGTGATATTCTGTCTTTTATCAGATGCTCAAACATCTTACCAGCAGGACACTAATTACGTTAAAGTTGATTGTTTTGATCTTCCAACAAATATCAGTGATTATTAAGATCGAAATAGTTATTTACGATAATGAGTCGAGCAGATTTTGCAAAATATGTAAACTCTTGTTCTAGCGACATTATCTAATGATACTCTCAGTTTTTATTTTCTCGCAAAACTATTGTCGGGGACTAGTTTGCAGCAACAGCATGGATATTTGGCCCACAGTCAAGTCAAGCTAAAGGCACCACTAGAACACTGAAACTAAGCCTATTTAAGTGGCTAACTACTTAGAATCAGTAGGTACTATGAACAATCTATGGCCTGTGCGCAGACTAAGAAAAGCAGATGGGCATTTTAGTACATATTTTTAAAATAAAATAATTGTAAACCGTTAAAATAATGAAATTTACACGGAAATCGATAAAGAAACTGCAAAGAAAATACATCAATTGACCGGCATGAAATGATAATTATTACATTTCGTATAGAATAGGTATCAACAAAATTTGCGCCGATTTTCATTTTAAAAAGGAATCAACATGTACCAACGATTATTTAAGATAAAATTTTTGTTTAAGTCAAAAAGTAGTAACAGTAAAAAAAAAAAAAAAAAAAAAAAAAACACAATAATATTACATATGTAATTAATAATAATTAATACATTTTAAACTATAAATTAGCCCCAACACTTTACCAAAAATGACGTAAGTTAACAAACATGTAATTAAAAGTTTTAATAAAACATAACAGTTTCTTAGAAACCAATAACAAAAAACATTAAATAGACTATGTACATAAAATTACTAACCTCTTGATATTTTATTTAGATGTTTGAAAACACGCAGAAAATTAAAACGCTCTAAAAAATTCATGTGGGTCTTGTTTGCAAAAGAATTGAGCGGGAAACTACGGTGGCCGATATTGATAAACAAAAAATGACCAAAGATGAGGGAATAATCTAATTTTAATAACATTTTTAGTGTTGACTTTATCAGTTTATTATCATTTTTTCTTTTAATTTCTGAATCGTTTCAATCAAACTGATTCAATGGAAATAAATCGAAATTCTTTAAAATGAATAGTACTATTAGCTCCATCCATATGGGTCTTGAGAGCAACAATTTATATACATAATTAACAGATGAAATTTATTTAAAATATAAGTCGCATGGTTTTTAAATTTCCTATTTTTAGATTTCCAAAACAAATATTGATTTAATAACAAGCTAACTTTAATATGGTGATGTAATAACTAATTAAGATATCTCAGTTTAAAAGTTAGGCCCCCACCCATCAGAACAAACATCGATGTATTTTCACTGATAATCTAAAAGTAATTATATTTCATAAACAGAGTAAAACAATTCTCAAACTTTTTTTTAGTTTTTTTTTTTTTCACATTTAATTTTCAGATTTTTAGTACTTTTAAAGCAAAATCGCCTCTTTAATTTTTTAAATATTCTTCGGCCTTTTGTCTTTTCATTTATAGTGTAATTAGTTTCAATTTTACATAAACCCACCGATATTTTGCGCCCCCCAATATAAGGGGTTTAAAGTCAAATGACCTGGAAAAAAACAGAAAGTTCTGAAATAAAATAACTGATGCATTATAAAATTCATTCATTGATAAACCAACACTGAAAATCTCATTATAATTGGATAATTTCCTGATTTTTTGGTAATTTTTTTTCAATCAGGGAGGTAGATTTGATTTTGTAAAATACATCAATGACGTCATCTTTGTTGATACCTAATATAGAATCCCCCTGTTGTAACAGCAAGTTTGTTATAATGAAACCCTTAAATCTATGAGTATACCATAATAATGAAAATCTACTGATTTCTCTGTGTTAGAAATTAAATGCTTTTATACTCAAGCAGTTATATGGGGTTGAATAATATTTATCAGTAGTGTAACCAGAGAATTGGGGACAATAAGCTCCTTGGATTCCCTTCCAGCATTTAATGAGATAAAAAAGAATAAAAAAGAAGGCAGATAATATAATGAATACAAGCAAAGAAAGAGAAAGAGAAAGAGAAAGAGAAAGAAACAGCCGAATAAATGAAATGTAAAGAAAGAAAATAAATGCTTTGTAAAAAGACATATGACGCGACAGCAAAAAATGGAACTAATAAAATGTCAGGAAAGAAAAGAAAAATGTAATTGCATTTCTGATTAATGTAGTCCTATATTAACAGAGTCTGATAATCACTTGAGCCCCGTTACTTCAAATAGACATTCGTTTAGTTTGGTGGGTCAACACGTCTAACGTAAGTGTCACGTGGCCCATATAACCCTTAAAATAAAACATACTCGTGTCCACCCTCTGTCTTATAATAGTATCGACAAATTAAATTGGCTTTTCTCCATTTGAGACAACTAGATACCAACACCCTATAAATACACCAATAGGTTTTCTAAAATTTTTGATATGTGAGTATTTACTCAACCCGTGTAAGATGTGACACAAAGTCGCAAGTAGTAGAACTGTCGAGGATTGAACTCACTATTGAGTAGTAATGGATCTGTGGGAGTACCTTACTAACAATTACACCACGGTGGGACGCCATGATTGTCGATATACATGTAGTTTCACTTGTCGACATTGATCAATACGCTGTTAACTTCTAATCCAATATGATATTGCCGGCTAGTAAAATTTGTTATTACAAATGATTATACCTACAAATAGGGAAAATAGAATTTAGATCAGAACATGAAACATGTTTTGTTAAACCAGCTTTTAAAATTAATATGAATTGATCATATATATATATATATATATATATATATATATATATATATATATAATGGGAAGAGACAGGAAAACACATTTGCTCAAAAGGGTCGTCTGGAGTCAACTCTCTAAATTATAATTCTGTTTTCCTTGCCTTGCTTGGTCACCTGATCTTCTAAGCCAATGAGAGGCCCTGATCCAGAGAACACTGGGTTGAAGACTGTTGCCATTCAAAATATCTGACAGTGATTTTCCACTGTTTGGCGTTATTTTAAAACTACTCTATATTAGTGTTATTTGGATTTTTCGGACTGTTGTCCCCATCTTCCCGAGTTCGACGAGAAGGTTCCTGAGTTCGAAAAAAAGTGCCCGAAGAAGACCAGAGAGACCATCGACTGAAATGTTGTGTATATAACAATAAAGATGAGGACAACAATCGGTAAAATCCAAATAGTTCAAATTATCAAACCTCATCTAAAAAATTCAGACATTATTTGCTTAAAATGATTTCTATTTCTATCCTTTTATGTAACACACACACAGAAACGCACACACACTATCACACACATACATACATACATATATATATATATATATATATATATATATATATATATATATATGCGTGTGTATGTGTGTGGGATAGAAAGAGAGAGAGAGAGAGAGAGAGAGAGAGAGAGAGAGTAAAATTGGGAATAAATCTGACTCTATGTAGAAAATAGATAAGCAAAGTATTCCAAAAAGTTGAATTTATTCTTGATAGAGAAATGGTCGTTATGACGTTTCGGTTTTTGCAACCTTCATCAGGACTCAAATTATGTAGACTTTCTGGATAACTTGCGAAAAATGGGAGAATGGTAATTTATGGGGTGTAATTCCCGGTCAAGCATAGCATGAGCTCATAACCACGTGCAGATGTTTCGTGAAACGGTGAAAAGTGTGTTGCTTTTCTTAGGGGCATGTAGATATGGGATGAGAGATCTCCAAACTTGTTTAAGTTAGTATCGTTAAACTTTACTGAAAGAAAATTGGGGTAAAGGTTGTAATAATGTATAGTTTGAGACGTCTAATTTGTTTTAAGACGTATTGTTTTAGGTGTAGTGAGAATTCGGCATTGTAGGCGCGTGCTTTCGCTATTATCAAAATTCAGAGTTGTGGGTGACGGTGGGCGTCAGTGTGTGTGGGGGGCGGATTAGTAACATTTAGGTTTCCAGTAACTATCTAGAACTACTTTTTCCTGGAATGGTGAAAAGTATGTTGAGTTTACAGAGGCATATAGATATGAGACGAGAGAGAGGTCAAAATTTGTTTGTTAGTATTGTTAAACATTAGTGTAAGAGATTTATGGGAAAGGGTGCAATAATGTGTACTTTGTGACGTCTAATCTGTTTTAAGATGTGTTTTATTATGGGTAAATTGGGACTTCAGTTTTGTAGGTTTTGAGAAATATGGGTTATCTTCCCCTTAATCGGGACCGGAAGTAAGGGACCGGAAGGGTGGGGGCGGAGACCCTAGAAATCCCCAGAACAGTTCAGTACTCGGACAGGCAGGACGTGCCGATGAGAACAGAAACAACAACGGACGAAGGCAGACGTCCGAACTCACTGCTACTGGGTCAGGGCAGAATCAAAGAAGAACCAGAACAGCAGTTCTGCGAACAAAACAGACCACGAAGAACCAACAGAAATACTTCACCCTTAAAACTCAACAAAGATAAGTACATTACTTGTTACATAATATATTGTATGTGACTCTTCGCCGCTGAAAGCTGTAAAGTTTTAGCAAACACACTCTTGCACCGAACGGAATAAAATATCACCACATTTTATACACAATTATATTTGTCTTGTCTTCTTTCCTTTCTCATGACAGATTTATTCCTGTTAAGGTGTGGGCCATAGCTAGTTGCTGATGAAGGTTGCAAAAACTGAAACATTATAACATCGACATCTCCATCAAGAATAAGTTTATCTTTTTGGAATAATTTGTTTTTCCATTATATATATATATATATATATATATATATATATATATATATATATATATATATATATTTGAATTACCCATGTTCAATTTTAATTTTAATTTTGTGTTCATGTGTGATAGTTTTTGCGACAGATAAGTCCAGGTTAAAAAGTCCGGGTCTTAGGTTTATAGTTTTAGTGTGGGCTATTATATACAAACTGAAAGGGAATTTACTTCCCTTATTAGCCATTTATATGAAATGCAAAATCTTTCCCCCTCTCTCTCTCTCTCTCTCTCTCTCTCCCTCCCTCTCTCTCTCCCCCCCTCTCTCTCTCTCTCTCTATATATATATATATATATATATATATATATATATATATGTGTGTGTGTGTGTGTGTGTGTGTGTGTGTGTGTTCAAAGGTATCTAGACTGAAGCTTTATTTACCAGGATAGATATGAAAACTGAGTAAAACATTATTTTTCCCCAAATAGTCCCCTTTACATTCAACACACTTATTCCGACGAATTTTCCATAAGTCGAAGAGCCTCTGATATCATCTTGAATTTTTTTATATACACGTATTAAACAAGGGTAAACGATTTTAATGAAATTGTATGATGGAAATTGAGAGACAAGACTAGGTTCAATTCAGTAAAGAATTATGCAAAAATGTTTCCTACTTTCTACGATAAGCAAACAAATTGATCTCTTCATTATTACAAAAATATCTTATTGCTCAAATATTAGTTGTTTTTGAAAATACTACTTTGATTCAATCTCAATAAAAACATATATTACTAAAATCCAAGTTAAATCGCCCGAGTCTCAAATAAAATAAAAACATTTTAGCTGATACTGAATCTAGTGATGTTACCTTTGTCTGCAGATAGAA
Source organism: Doryteuthis pealeii (assembly GCA_023376005.1). Lineage (NCBI taxonomy): Eukaryota > Metazoa > Mollusca > Cephalopoda > Myopsida > Loliginidae > Doryteuthis > Doryteuthis pealeii. Next base: position 22,668,107 of record CM042164.1, read on the forward strand.
TCAAGATGGTTTCATCCCGAGAACAGAGAATATTTATGTTGATACGCTAATTATCTATGTACCGATATCGAAACTGAGGCAATTATGTTGGCCTGAAACTTATCACAGAAAAATGAATTGCAACCAATGAACATTCTTCTTCTACGCAAAGAATTCTTCTAATCTTAATTTTTTAAAACGTTTTATTTAATAATTGCACACAAGTTTTATACAGTTTTATATGGTGTATTTATTACCTCTTTTAAATCAATTTTATGTCCTTCTATGAACTGTGTCAATGAGACAGTAAAAATGAAAATATATATTCTCCTATGTTTGCAAAGAAAGAAGCTTGGAAATAATAATACATACGTTTACATCCATTTGCCATATTCTGAATTCGAAATCTCAAAAACTATTCTCCTCGTAAAACTTTACAACCACTTTATATGTAAATTTTCTATTTGTTGCCCTTAAACAATGTGCTGTCTCGTTCTTCATTATTTCATGTAAAGAAACACTTCTTTACGTTGTTATAATATGGTTATGTCTCAGGGTGATTAGTGGACCTAGGTAGCCGTGCTATTATTATCATTACTTTATATTTTTTCTTTGTATTTCCTTGCCTCTTTCTTAACATTCGGACGTATTCATTTTCCTTTAATGGGCTCGTCGTAAACGTTTTACCCTTTATTTGATTTTAATGATACGTTCGTAATCTATTTCTATTGTGCGAAAATCTTCCTTATATTATCATTTGTCATATATTCAATAAATTATGTTGTTTTTAGAATGTATGTAACCTGTGTTCATACCTTCCATTCTACTAATAACACCATGTTTTGAAATGTACGTATCGGTAATTTATTCAAGTAACCAAGTTCTAATAAATAATTCCTCAGTTGTCTCAATTCAACATAAATAGAACCAAATTGGTCATAGCAGCAAATTATGTTGCTATGGTGATATGGCGACTATGATATTCATACGGTAATACTAATACGATGATATATGGCTCCGAGATGAAGGTGAAGTTAAGGATTAGAGAGTAACGGATTAGTGAAAATGGAGTTATAAATGGATGGACAGACAGAAAATGGCTCAGGTGTCTAAGGACCAATGAGATAATTACTGACCTTGGACTTAAACAGCTGAGGGTCATGTGGTGTTATAAGATATTCACAAATGAGTTTGTTTCCCATTTCAGTTCTTGGGAATAATCTGTATGTGCTGAATTTGCGTCAAGAACGGATGATATCAATAAAGCATCGATGAGATTTGGCAAACTACGTTTCAACAAGAAAATATTTTTCCTTTCCTTATACAATTCTAATTTAAATATTCTATTTTCTAGTTATTACTTGAAGCAAACTTGCAATTTATATGAATAACGATGATCTTTTATCATCATCATCATCATCATCATCATCATCATCATCATGTCCAGCTGCCAGCACGGACATCCATAATTCTCTCTCGTCAGCCGTCTCTATCGGAGGTTCATCATCCAAAATCCACAGAGCTGATTGATGTAGGTTTTTGCTGGTCGGCTTATACCGGTGTGTCTGCATGGAGAACGCCAATTATAAGTTCTTCCTTGCTTCTCCAGCAGTCCAGTATCTGTTGTTCGTCTTACTCGGATAGTTTGTGTGATATGCTAAAAGTGGCTGTACAGTTGCTTTCTTGCGTGAGGTACTGTTTCCAAGATTCACAACTCGCAGCAATTTTGTGTAATTCTCATTTAACGTTTTCTTTTTGTCAGGAGGTGCAGCCATAAATTAGCAGTAATACGGCTACGGCTTGGAAGAATTCTTGCTTTATCTTATCAATGAAATACGATCAATAATCTGTCTATGGCTTTCCTTTAACTTTGCTTTCTATAGAAGAGATATTGATATCTAGGTATGTGAACTGGTCTATTAATTTTAGAGATATCATCCAGTGCGGAGATGTCTCCATCTTGTTTAAAGTTCATTAACTCATTTTTTTTCTAACATAGAGGCTAATGCCTCTTTCTGTCGTCTCTATTCCAAACAGCAGTGATTTGGCTTGTTCAGGTGTATTTGCGAGAAGTGCTAGATCATCTGCATAGTCCGCATATGTAATATTCTGTGTGAAATTGTTTCTCACCTTCAACTCCCCCTGTGTCCGTTTCAGATACCTACGCATTCCATATGGGACCCACAGTGCTAGTGAGGTGTGACAAACTCGCATTCCTGCATTCATAGAATCCATAGAAGGATGTCGGAATGCACAAGATGACATCATCATCTGGACAGATACATCTGAACTGCTTGAAAAAAGAACAACTGAAGTTTTGCAAACTGTCAGACGATTCAGACTGAATCGATATAAATGTCAATTTAGCCAGAGTGAATTGAATTTTCTGGGAAACACAATATACAACAAAGAAATAGCATGATGCCAGAAAAATAAAAGCCATTACAGACATGCCTAAACAAGCCAACCAAAAGGAATTACAACGCTTTTTAGGTATGATCACATACCTGGGGAAATTTCTCCCAAACTTCTCAATCCAAACAGCACCCGTACGTCTTCTTGAGACAGACACTATTTGGACCTTTGACAAGCCTCAAAGAGAGGCTTCATGACCTTAAGGAAACCACTACCTAGAACCCAACATGAAAGTACTTCGACCCCCCCCCCCAATGAAAGTATCATCTGGTGTATCTACACAAGAATTAGGAGCCCTTCTAGAACAGCTTGCGTGACAGGAAAAGCCGTATTACAAGACAACACCCCAGAAATCTCCAACAACGTAATTAACTAGTTATTCACTTTTTATGTCATCACTTCCAATCAGTGAAAAGAGTTGCCAGGAACTAGTGTCTGAAATAGCAAAAGATAACTCACTACAAAAATTACATCAACACTGACGGGAAATGCGCAAAATTCTACACCAAGGCAACCTGGGAATTGAAAAAACAAACTCTCAAGCCAGACAATCACTTTACTGGCCAAATACCAATATAGATATTAGCCGCAACCAATATGGAAGCCAACAAGGTGCTAAACCGTTCCTGAACCATGAAAACCATGAAAAACTTTGAAGAAAATTTGGCACGGACCAGTTCAAGATACAGGGGAGAACCTACCTCATTGTTGTGGATTACTACTCCGAGTACATTGAAATCAACAAACTTCTCAACAACCCCTCACCAATTGTGATAAAACATATAAAACAATATTTGAAAGAGACGGAATCCCTAAACAAGTCTTTTCAGACAATAGTCCAGAATTCATCTCGCAAGAATTTAGATAATTCTCTGCAAACTGAGATTGTGAAAATGACAAGAGTAGCCCAGAATTGGCACAATCAAATGGTACTATAGAGAGAACATACAAACTGGGAAAATAACCTTATAGAAATGCCTGAAAACAGAAGATAAATACCTATCATTGTTAGCTTTACAAACGGCGCGAAGCAAAGAAAACACTCATTACCAGTAGCAAAACTGATTAAACATGAGCTACAGACATTGCTACCTAGGACCACTGAAACCATATACCGGGACAAGATGAAAGAAGACACATCAAACTTTTCCCCCTTTTTCGGTGACCATGTCTGCTACCATGATGGCAAAACCTGTTTGAGAAAGGTGTAATCAAGAAATGCGATCAAGATAGGTCATATCTCATCTTAACAGAGAATAGCCGAAAACCCTGTCACAACAAACGACATTTGTTAGCTATCCCGCAATCACAAGAACACAACTCAGGATGTTTTCCTTCCCGAAACAAACAAACACATCATACCTAGAGATCCCAGAACACCAACCAACTCCAACTGAGTAAATGGTCGGAACTACAGTCGGAAGAAAAGTTCATCCACCTTGTTGGACCAAAACACAACAGAAAAGCAAAGTACTTGGTAAGAAGGGTGATGTATGTGTATACACACATTACACTAATATGCAGTTAACCTCCTTGGAGTTTTCGTACCGGAGGAGGGAAGAACGACAGTACAAATAAAGATGTGGCTGACTTAATATACGTGTTCTTGTTATCCGTCTCTCTCTCTCTCTCTCTCTCTCTCTCTCTCTCTCTCTCTCTCTCTCTCTCTCTCTCTCTCTCTCTCTCTCTCTCTCTCTCTCTTACATGCCCAACTTCACTCCGGAAAACCTTATTTCATTTTCGTATTTGGACACAACAATTTGGATGGTCTCAGTTCGTGCAGTTTCTTTTCTAAACCTTTGAGATCTGTTCCAAAAACACCATATACAATTTCTATTATCATTATCTTCACGTTCCACAACTGTTTTAACTCTCTGGCAAGATCCAGGTATTTGTTTATCTTTTCGATTTCTTTTAGTTTTACTCTGGAATGGCAGCTTTTTTATAAATTAATACTAGATCGGTTCTGGCCTGCATTGGGTGATCAGTTTGTTGCAATATCATTATGAGTTTTTTACACCAGCGTTAGCTGATGGTCTTTCACTAGAGTCTGAGTGACAACAAATCGCCTCAGGTCTCCAGAACCCTTTCTGGGTATTCTAGCTGATTTCAAAAATGCTGTTGTCTGGATGGTCTCAATTCTTCCTCTGATTTCCAGTTCCTCTAGTCTTTTTTCTAAGCTTTTGGGGACCGTTCCAAGTGCTCCAGCTACTATTGGTATCACTTTCACCCTCATATTCCACAGTTTTTCAATTCTCTAGCAAGGTCTAGATATTTTTCTGTCTCTTCGTTTTCCTTCATCTTCACCCTGTCGTCTGCTGAAACTGCAAAATCTACCAGTTGACATGTTCTTTTGGTTTTTTTTTTCTTTTTTTGTTAACCAATACTAGGTCTGGTCTTCTGGCTGGGATTAAACGACCCGTCTTTACCCTAAAGTCTCCTCAGGTTTCCAGGACTATTCTGAGTATTCTAGCCGATCTCAGCAATGCCGTTGTTTTGATGGTATTGGTTTTTCCTCTGATTTCCAATTCATACAGACTCTTTTCCAAACCCTTGGGGAACGTTTCAAGGATACCAATTACAATTGGTACAATCTTTGATTTCTCCGGCCAGGTCCAAGTATTTGTTTATCTTTTTGTTTTCTTTCCTTTTCACACAGTGATTCGACGATGACTAGATGACGTATTAATTAATAATTAGGTATGGTCTCCTAGCCGGGATTAGGAGGTCCATCTGTATCTCAAAGTCTATTTTTTTTTGCATCTCATTCTTTATGACATTTCATTTTGTGTATATACCATTTAGTAGCATGGTAAATTTAATTTCTTGCACAATTCCCAGTGGGTCACCTTTCCCACCAGCCGTGCCGAGTCGTATACTCTCTTTGTGCTAATTTGCTCCATTCGCTTATTATATGATTAACCGTTTCGTCTTTTTCTCCACACGTTCTCCACTTGCTATTTTTCTTTGATATAGTTTGTTCTTATGACATTGTCTTGTGCTGTAATTATGATAGATTCAGTTTCTCTCTTGATGTTTCCCCTTCTTTGCCATGTCTAGATTTTACCATGTGCATATTTCTCTAGTTTGTCGCTTGAAGTATCTATACAGTTGTTTTTCTTTCCATTTCGGTTTTCTTGTTTTTGTAGTATTTCTGCTTGCCCATATGTTGCAATTGGTGTTTCTGACTGTTGCAATTATTCTTTCTTTGCTATTTATAATGCACTTTCGAGTGCTTTAGTTGTTGCATGTACACAATCTTCAATGTTGGCCAAACCACTTCTTCCTTCTTTTCTTGAGTGTACGTTGTCTTTTGTGTGTAATGCCTTGTGAATTGTAATAAGTTTCTTATTTGGTCCATCTGTCGGAGTTCATCTTTCTTCCGTTTTAAGAATAGTTCAGAGTATCGTAGAAAGCGGACTGCCACTGTCTTTATTCACTTGAAGATATTTTTGCTGCAGAGCTTGGTTTCTAGATGTTTTTTTTTATTTTCTTCTGAGTTACTTCTTTCTCACATTTTATTTGTTTTTGTTTTTTTATTATGTCTGCTTTTAATATTCCTGAGTATTTGTAATTCTGTTTTGCTCCAAGTGTTCTTATTTTTTCTGATTCGGTAGTTCTGTTCCTTCCACTATTCCCCCACCCCTTGTTTTATCACGAGCATGGCACACTTTTTGATGCCGAATTCCATTCCTATATTCTGGCTGTATATTATTGGTATTTGTATGAGGATATATATATATATATATATATATATATATATATATATATATATATTGCAAAAGTCTTGACATGTGATTTATTTTATTTCATTTGTGATTTTGTAAATTCTTAGCCTCTGTACATTTCTTGAGTATATAATTGAGTGGCATCATTGCTATGACAAATAGTAGTGGTGATAAGGAGTCTCCCTAGTAGATGCCTCTTTGGATTTTCACCTCTACAAGGATCTTTCCTCCTGTTGTTAATTCATCTTTTCATATTTCGATGGCTTTAGAGATTAATTTATTATTTTGTTGGATATTTTATACATCTTCAAACATTCAGTTATCCAAGTTTGCAGAACAATGTAATTTTTGTCCTCAATCCATGCTATGGCAAGATTCTTCCGACTTGTTTGTACTTTTTCGATGATGTCATTTTCTCTTGTTCCCTTTCAGCATCCTGTCTGTTCTTCTGGAAATAATCAACGGCAATGAAGCAAGTAGTAGATTTCTTCTTTCATCTGTGCTGTTAGGGTTTCTCACATCATAGGTAGATACGTTATCGGCCTATAGTTGCTAGGAATGGTTGCTTTTCGGGTGTCTTTCTGGATCAGAGTAGTTTTTTCCTTTTGTTTATCCATTCGGGTATGTTTGCTTATTGTAGGCATTTAAGCAGCTGTCGGGTCAACTTGTCGTTTTTAACCAGTATCCATGTTAATTACCTAGTTTTCCAGTTTGGTACTTTCCTGAGTGTTTCTCTTAGAGAATTCTAATTCTGTCCCAGTATCTTTTCAAGCTATTTTCTTTTGCCAGTATCTTTTGGTTAATTTATTATTTTTGTTTTCACACCTGTCGTAGCTGGTGGTTCACTGGAGGCTGAGAGACAGCAAGTCTCCTCATGTCTCCAGGACTCTTCTGAGTATTCTAGCCGATCCCAACAGTGCTATAGTTTGGATGGTCTCGATTCTTCCTCTGATTTCTAGTTTACCCAAATTCTTTTCCAGTGTTTTGGGGATCGTTCCAAAGGCACCAACTACAATCGGTAAGACCTTCACCTTCATGTTCCACAGCTTCTTCAGTTCTCTGGCAAAGTCTAAGTATTTGTCTATCTTTTCGCTTTCCTTCATTTTCACTCGGTGATCAGCCGGGACAGAAAAATCCACGAGATGACAGGTTCTCTCTTTCTTGTCAATTAATACTAGGTCCGGTCTCCTGACCGGGATTAGGTGATCCGTCTGTACCTCGAAATCCCAGAGAATTGTGTGCATCTCATTCTCTAGGACAGGTTTAGGTTTGTGCATATACCATTTGGTTGTATGGTAAAATTTAAATTTCTTGTACAGTTCCTAGTGGATAACCCTTCCCACAGAGTCGTGCCTAGTTTTGTACTCTCTTTGTGCTAGTTTGCTGCATTCGCTTATTATGTGATTTACTGTTTCGTCTCTATTTTCACACATTCTGCACTTGCTATTCTGCTGCGTCTTATCTATTTTTGTCTTTATATAGTTTGTTCTGGTGGCATTGTCTTGTGCTGCAATTATTAGGGATTCGGTTTCTCTTTTGAGGTTTCCTTTTCTTAGCCACGTCCAGGTCTTCTGATGTGATATTTCTTGATTTTGGCGCTTAAAGTACCTATGTAATTGTTTTTCTTCCCATTTCTGTTGACATTAACATTTATTTTCAGAGTAGCTGGATCAATGCAAGGTCTTTTTTTTACATAGGGATTTAAATGGGGCATCCCATGAGGATTCAACTAACGATTCAGTAATAATGGATCTGCGGGACTAACTTTAAAAAATCCCCCTCTACCCAGGCGACGCCGGGTAGCCGCTGCTAGTCTATATATAAAGGAATTTCAAATTAGTTTGTCCGGAGGAATCTTCGAAAATAAAACAATTAACGACAAAGTAAATAGATATACGTATTAAATATCAACATGGTTCGCTTCTAAAACAAAAATAATGAAGATCTTATTTATATTTTCGAATAAATTTAAACATTATTTCATGGCTGTGCAGTTTTTTATTTAAAAATTAAAATTTACATAGTTATGTACTGTACTGGTGTCCGATTTTCGATCGGCTACGCTTTGAATTAATGTCATTTTTGAAAGATTCACTAAAAGTATTTTATAATTTAAAAAATCATAGCTTTCAAAAATAAATAGAATATAATTTCATTGAAAAATTGTTTATTGAATCTGATTTTTTAAAGCTAATATATATATATATATATATATATATATATATATATATATAATATATATATATATATATATATATATATTGAACGTTTTTTCACTTGAAAATTTTCATAGTTATGTACTGGTAAACAAACATTAGGTACGACCAATTTTCCCGGTGAAATTTACCCTCCACCTATATTTAATGCAATGAAATTTGCATAAATGTTAATATTATCTTGAAAAGTTTTTTTTTTCCATTCGAAAGAAGAAACATTAAACAAACTCCTGATGATTTTTTAAAAATTTCAGCTCACGGAAATAATGAAAATTATGATTGAAAAACAATGCTTTCATTTTTGCACCGTTAAATCAATTGAAATTTAACGTAGCCGAAAACAAGTTACGACAAGAGGATTTTTTCTTTTCAATCTTTTTTTTTTCATGTTTTTACTGATTCAAATTTGTAGTAATTGTACAAAAAAAAATTAAATTAAAGACTTATCTTAAATTTGCATAGTTTATTTAATTTTTTCATATTTTTATATTTGAAATATCAATTTAACAAATCGCCTCATTCATATTTTATCATAAAAGATATTGTCAATTATTGAATCAAAATTTCTATATCATTATATAATGGCATTCCCTCCACTCTGACGAAAAAAAAAATCCTTGACCTCCCACCAGGCCGGATTAAAATAGGAGCTTTTTTACGTGGGTTTTTATGAGTCTATTCAGTAGTAATAGATCTGCAAACGATTATTAAACCATGTTTATACACACACACACACACACACACACACACACACACACACATATATATATATATATATATATATATATATATATATATATATATATATACGTTACCAGGGCTTGGTTTTTGAGCAAAAATAATAGAGCTTTTATTTATGTACATGAAGATAATTAAAATATTTTACAAATTTAGTAGACATTAACATTTCTTTTCAGAGTAGCTGGATCAATGCAAGGTCTTTTTTTACATAGGAATTTAAATGGGGCATCCCACGAGGATTTAACTCACAATTCAGTAATAATGGATCTGCGGGACTAACTTTAAAAAAAACTCTGCCCAGGCGACGCCGGGTAGCCGCTGCTAGTATGACCTAAATTAGATCAAGATGTAAAACTTTAACAAATTAAAATGAATACGTTCTCCCAACCTGTTGACTTATTTTGTCCTGTCTATTTAAAAAGAAGATAAGACAAGCACACAACACTCGTTTTACTGACTATAAAAGTCATTTGAATTCATAACACTGATGAAAACAGTAAAAAAAACAACTATTTTTGCTGTGTACACAAGTGGGACTGAAGGTTCATTTGTTGTTTCTAAAAAGAAGAGTAACTGCTGTCACCAAGGTAATAAAGTCCGTCACGCACTACTAGCCTTGATTTTCTTTTTTACTTGTTGGGATGTCTTTACCTACTTTCCCGTTTACCTTGTAAAAAACAGGTTTTAGCAAGATCAAGTTATTCTTTGTTATTTACAACCTTATTCAATATGGTGGACAATTCTTTTCTTTTACTACCTATTTCTTCCCAGCAATAGTTATTTGTCGTGAGTTTGCGTGCTTTTTAAAGCTGGTCGTATTGTACATTAGGTGAAGCAGTCAACAAGAATAGTATAGTGTATACACAACATGTGAGGTTGATGGGTGGGTTGTAAGAAGAACAAAGTAAGAAAGAGGAGGAGATAAAGCAA
>CM042164.1:22683115-22795615 GCA_023376005.1 Doryteuthis pealeii
ATAATTAGATCAAAGAGTTCTTTACACCCGCCTTATCTGGTGGTTTATTGGAGGCTGTAAGTCTCGACAGCTCCCCAGGACTCTTCTGTGTATTCTAGCCGATTCCAACAGTGCTGTAGATTGGATGGTCTTGATTCTTTCTCTGATTTCCAATTTATTCTAATTCTTTACAAACCTTTGGGGACTGTTTAAAGGGCACCAACTACACTGGGGGACACAATTTTTGTTGAATTGGATCTGACACTTGTTTTTGACTATTTTTTGACCACTGAATCCAAAAATTACCGCAGTTTTTCTATATCACGTCAACTTTTTGAGTTACGGGATTCCCTCGATTTTTCTCAAAAACCATAAAAATACAGCATCTAACAAAATTTTACTTATTTTATGGAAGGTTTTAAAATGTATGTCTATAATGGGAAATAAAACATTACACGGGGCATCACAAATTTTGTTGAACTAGATCTGACACTTGTTTTTGACAAACCTTTGGATGCTTAATCCAAAGCTTTCCCCATTTTTTCTCTATTACATCAACTTTTTAAGTAACAGGATACTCTCGCTTCGTCTCAAAAACATTAAAATACTGCATGTGACAAATTTGAGCTTATTTTATAGAATGTTTTAAAAATCTACAATGGAAAATGGTAAAAAAAATTGCTTGACTGTAATGTTTGTACAAATTTATCTTGTTACTGTAAGTCAAATTGTGTGCAAGTAGTTAAGGTAAAAATGTACACATAGTTTTTTCCTAGAGTTTTCAATACGTGGACAATTCCCCTTTATGCTCCATAGTCAGCCATCATATTTACATCTCATATACTTTGATACCATTCCTCCATTAATTTCAAATCTTGATGGAATCATTCATCTTGCTCATAGCTGACCACATCAAGGTTTTTCAAGAAGTTAGCAAGATGGCTATGCAGAAAATGGAACTTGATGCTCATGTTGCAATAAAGCATTTTGTGGCTATTCAATTTCAGTGTAATTCATTGCTCATGCATTTCCAAGAAATTTCTTGACAAGATAAAGAACTTGTCAAGAACCAAGCATTCTTTTCGAGTTCTGTCATTATCCCGATGAAATGTTCATCTTTGATAACTTCCAGAATCTGTAGACCATCAAACACACTGGTCTTGATTTTTTCAATTGTCAGCACGGGAAATGCCAAAATGTGGTATTTGAGACATTTGCCTTCAATTGGCAATGCTTTAATGAATTGGTTCAAGAAACCTAGTTTCATGTGCAAGTTGCGAACATAATTTTCTTTATGTCAACAAATGGCTCATGTAGAATGTTAGGATCAACAGGTTTGAAGTCAGATCTTGGAGGCCAATTCCTTTCCACCCAATGTTTCTCTCAAGCTCTACTGTTCCACACTGGGATTTCAGCTGAATGAGGCACTGGACGTATAGCTGATGGTAGACTAGAATATTCAATCTTACATTTGTTTTTCTTGTTATATGGTGAAGTTTTCATTATACAAAAGTAACAGTGTGTATAATGATATTTTGTCTCTCACCAAATCATAGGTATACCAAATGCCAACTTGTCACATGTTCCCTTGATCCTTATCCGTACATTCTCAACACACTGCTTTCACATCTTGTAAGGGGCCCAAGTCTTATCTTAATCGACACGTTTTAATTCAAAATATGCAAGATAGACTAACTTCACAAATGCATTGATGTTTGCTCTTTGACTGGGAATCAACCTTGTCACCAGATCTAAATAATTCTCCTTCATTTTCAATTAAAAAAATCAACGCAATCATTTGACCAGTTCTATTACTTACAGACGAACAATAGAATTGTGCATATTTTGGGAGTAAGCTGTAGAGAAAAAACTTGACGTGATAGAAGAAAACTGACTACAGTTTTGAAATCAGCATGCCAATATTAGTCTAAATCAAATGAAAAATCAAACTTAGAAATTATGTCCAAAATTGTCCCGCAGTGTTACAATTGATACGACTTGCTGGTAAAATTTCCTTTCGTAATTTTGGATAGTCTTGTTTTGATCATATTGTTTCGTTCTGTTCCGGTATCTTTTTAGTCTACCTTCTTTCGCCAGTATTTTTGGTTGATTTCCTCCAGCTGTATAGTCGGATTATTATTATTATTAATACCTCGAAGTCTGTACCTCGAAGTCCCAGAGAATGTTATGCGTCTCGTTCTACAGGACAGGTTCAGATTTGTGCATATATCATTTGATTGTATGGTGAAAATTGTATTCCTTGCACGATTTCCAGTGGATTACCTTCCCACAGAGTCGTGTACTGTCATTGTGCTAGTTTGCTACATTCGCTTATTATATGATTGACCGTTTCGTCTCTGTCTACACTAGCTATTTGTTGCGTCTTATCTATTCTTGCCCTTATATAGTTTGTTCTAATGGCATTGTCTTGTGCGGCGATTATAAGGGATTCGGTTTCTCTCTTGAGGTTTCCTTTTCTTAGCCATATCCATGTCTTCTGATGTGATATCTCTTGAGTTTGACGCTTGAAGTACCTATGTAGTATTTTTCTTCCCATTTCGTTTTTTTTTTTTTTATGTATTTCTGTTTGTCAATGTGTTGCGATTGCTTTTCCTGGCTGTTGCGATTAGTCTTTCCTTACTTTTATTAGTGTATTCATCAAGTGCTCGGATTGTCGTATCTATACAATCTTCACTGTTGGTGAGACCCCTTCCTCCCTCTTTCCTTGACACCGTTTGTGTCGTCTCTCAGGTGAAATGCTTTGTGCATGGTTATGAGTTTCCTTGTCCTTTGGTCCATCTATCGGATGGTATAGCTTGGTTTATAGGAACTTTCTTGTTCTTCTGAAGTATTCCTTTCTTACTTTTTCTTTAATTTCTATTTGGATGATGGCGTCTGCTTCTAAAATTCCTAGATATCTATAGTTTTCTTTTTCTCTAAGTGTCTTAATTTCTTTTCGATTTCTAGTCGTTCTATTCCATTCACCGTTTCAGTTCTTCCTGTCTTGATCCCAAACATAGCGCACTTATCGATGCCAAACTCTATATCCCTATATCTTGATGTATATTATTATAGTTTGTATAAGGGTTTCTAGTTCTTGTTCATTCTTGGCAAAAATCTTGATGTCATCCATGTACATTAGATGATTTAGTTTTTCCTGTGATTTATTAAATTTGTATCCTGCTCTACATTTATTGAGTATGTGGTTGAGTGGCATCATTGCTATAACAAATAGTAATGGTGATAGGAGGTCTCCATGGAAGATGCCTCTCTGTATTTCCACCTCTGCTAAGGTTTATTCACCCGCTGTCTATTCAATTTTCCAATTTTCCACGGTTTTATTTATAAATTTGATTATTTTGTCTGATATTTTACACATCTTTAGGCACTCGATTATCTAAGTTCGTGGGATTATGTCGTAGGTCTTTCTGTAGTTAATCCATGCCATGGCTAATTCTCTCTCTTTTTTTGCCTTGTTTTTACTTCTTTAAGGATGATCTGATCTATGTATAGTAGGTCATTTGTTCCTCTTCTTTCCTTGCGGCATCCTTTTTGTTGTTGTTGTTGTTATTCTTCTTCTTATTATTATTATTATTATTATTATTATTATTTCCCTCCATACAAGTTTTTCACACCCGCCTTAGCCGGTGTTTTACAGGGGGCAAGTCTCCTCGGCTCTCCAGAACTCTTCTGAGTATTGTAGCCGATCTTAACAATGCTGAAGTTTGGATGGTCCCGATTCTTCCCTTTTTCCAGACCCTAGGAGACCGTTCCAAGGACACCAATTACAATTGGCACGATATTCACCTTCATGTTCTGCAGTTTTCTTAGTTCTCTGGCAGGGTCTAAGTATTTGTCTAGTTTTCTTTCACTTTCACTCAGTGATCGACCGGGACGGCAAAATCCACGAGATGACAAGTTCTCTTCTACTTGTTAATTAACACTAGGTCTGGTCTCCTGGTCTTGCTTAGGTGATCCGTCTGTATCCCAGAGAATTTTATGTGTCTCATTCTCCAGGACAGATTCAGGTTTTTGCATATACGATTTAGTTGCATGGTAAAAGTTTAATTTCTTACAAAATTCTCAGTGGATCATTTTCCCCACCCAGTCGTGCGCTTAGTATTGTACTCCTTTTGTGCTAGTTTGCTGCATTCGCTTATTATGTGATTGGCCGTTTCGTCTTTTGCTCCACACTTTCTACACTTGTTATTTGTTGCGTTTTACCTATTTTTGCTTTTATATAATTTGTTCTAATAGCATTGTCTTGTGCTGCGATTAGAAGAGATTTAGTTTTTCTCTTGAGGTTTCACTATTTTAGCCCTGTCCATGTCTTCTCATGTGTGGTCCCTCCAGTTTGTGTCTTGAAGTGTCTATATAGTTGTTTTTCTTCCCACTTCTGTTTTCTTGTTTTTATTATATTTATGCTCATCCATATGTTGCAATTGTCTTTCTGGATGCTGCTATTAATTTTCTTTGCTCTTTTTAGTGTATTATTCGAGTCTTTGGTTTGTCTACACAATCTTCATTATTATTATTATTTACTCTTTTTGAGTTTTCACATCAGTGTTAGCTGATGGTCTTTCACTGGAGTCTGAGTGACAGCAAGTCTCCTCAGGTCTCCAGGACTCTTCTGAGTATTCTGGCAGATTGCAGCAGTGCAGTGTTTTCAATCCTTCCTCTGATATCCAAACTTTCCAAACCCGTTTCCAATCCCTTTGGGACTGTTCCAAGTGCACCAACCACAATTGGTATCACTTTCACTTTCATATTCCATAACTTTTTCAGTTCTCTGGCAAGGTATAGATATTTGTCTATTTTTTCATTTTCCTTTAACTTCACCCTGTGATCTGCTGGCACTGCAATATCCACCAGTTGACAAGTTCTTTCTTTTTTGTTTATCAACACTAGGTCTGGCCTTCTTGCTGGGATAAGGTGATCCGTTTTTATCTGAAAGTCCCAGAGAATTTTGTGCGTTTCGTTCTCAAGAACAGATTCTGGTTTATGCATATACCATTTTGTTGTGTGGTCAAAATTTAATTTTTTGCATAATTCCCAGTGGATCACCTTCACAACCCAGTCGTGTCTAGCTTTGTATTCTCGTTGTGCTAGTTTGCTACATTCGCAGAGTATATGGTTAACAGTCTCATCTCTATTACCACAAAGTCTACACTTACTATTTTGTTGGGTCTTATCAATTTTCGCTTTGATGTAGTTTGTCCTTATGGCATTATTTTGTGCAGCAATTATAAGTGATTCTGTTTCTCTTTTGAGGTTTCCCTTTCTTAACCATGTCCAAGTCTTTTCATGTGCAACCTCTTCTATTTGTCGTTTGAAGCGTCCGTATAATTGTTTTTCTTCCCATTTTTGTTTTCTAGTCTTTGTCGTTTTTCTGTTTGTCCATCTGCCGTTTCTACTATTGTTGACCGCCATAAGTAGTTTGTCTTTGCTCTTCCTTGTGTAATCTTCAAGTTGTTGGATTGTGGTTTCTACGCATTCCTCTATGTTGGCAAGACCTCTTCCCCCTTCCTTTCTTGACACATACAATCTATCTCTATCATCTCTAGGGTGGAGAGCCTTGTGCATTGTCATTAATTTTCTCGTCCTTTGGTCTATCTGTCTGAGTTCTTCTTTTGTCCATTTTAAGAATGGTCCTGAGTATCTTATAATGGGGACAGCCCAGGTATTAATTCCTTTGATCAGATTTCTGCTGTTAAGTTTCGTTTCTAGAAGTTTTCTAGTTCTCCTGAGATATTCTTTTTTAACTTTTCCTTTCATTTCTGCTTCCCTTATATTGTCCGCTTCTAAAATTCCTAAGTATTTGTAGCTTTTTATTATTATTATTATTATTATTATTATTATTATTATTATTATTATTATTATTATTTCACTCCTTGTGAGTTTTTACACCAGAGTAAACTGATGATCTTTTAATGGAGTCTTAGAGACAGCAAGTCTCCATGACTTTTCTGAATATTCTTGCTGATCTAAATAATACTGAGTTGTTTGCATTCTTCCTCTGATGTTCAATTGCTCCAGTCTTTTTTTCCAAATCCTTGGGGATCATTCCAAGGGAACCAACTACAATTGGTATCACCTTTACCCTCATGTTCCATAGTCTTTTTAATTTTCTGTCGGATTTTTCCGATCAATGATCTGCCGGATTATTTGTTTTACATTATGGGTTACTTAATGCCGAAATGATTTATTTTTAAATGTTTGATTGAAATCAGTTCAATATTTGAAATTTTAGTACAGAGTTTTGTGGTAGGAATTATTCCTGTCTAATACAAATAATTTTCACACATTTGTATGGTATGAATTATTCCTGTCTAATACAAATAATGTTCACACATTTGTATGGTATGAATTATTCCTGTCTAATACAAATAATTTTCACACATTTGTATGGTTTCGCGAGTTCTTAATTAATACTTATAGTTTAAACTTAATTATATAGTTTCAAGTAACTATTCTTATTTGATAGATATAATAATTTGTTTTCACACAGTTATATTGTTTGCAAGTATTCCTATCTGATATCAATAATTAGAAGTAATTACATTATTTCAAGAATTTATTCCTATTTAAGAATCATTTATTTGAAAAATTATTTGAAAAATAATTCAAATATTCCGACCAATACAACATCCCTATCTAATACTAAAAATCTTCAAACAGTATCAACTCCTAAACAAAAGAGCACACATAAAATGAAGCGTGAAAGAAAATGTACTAAATGTTGAAGATGAAGAACATTCAGAGTAAATTTCTAACAAAGCTTAATCATAATGATAAAAATAACTGGCAATTAAAAAAGGAAATAAATCAAATATTCGGCTATTTGTACCTGTTTAAAAGGTATTTGTATGTTAAAGTGATTTAGTTTTTCAATGAGATGTTAGTCTTCTGGGCCACCGGAACAATTGATTCACGATTTCTCTGAATGTTTGAGATGAGGCTTGATGATTAGTATTATCTGCATTATTCGGATTATCATTCATTGTTATCTGTACAACATTTTGGTCGATGTGCCCTCCAGCCTTCTTCAGGTATTTCTTGTCGAACTCGGGAACCTTCTCGGATTCGTGAACCTTCTTTTCGGACTCGGAAACCTTCTTTTCGAACTCGAGAACCTTCTTTTCGAACTCGAAAACTTTCCTGTCGTAATCAGGAACCTTCTTGTCGTAATCAGGAACCATCACGGAACTTTGAACCTAACCCTTTATTCAGTCCACAGGAGTATCATGTTCTCATTCCGCTAACCATAGCTGGGGTAGAGGCGTATTAGAATAATAATTAACACAGCTTAACACCTCTACCCCAGCTATGATTAGCGGAATGAGAACAGGATACCCCCGTGGACTGAATAAAGGGTTAGGTCAAAGTTCCATGATGGCTCCCGATTACGACAAGAAGGTTCCCAATTACGACAAGAAGGCTCCGGAGTTCGAAAAGAAGGTTCCTGAGTCCGAGATGGTTCCCTAGTCCGAAAAGGTTTCCGAGTTCGACAAGAAATACCTGTAGAAGACCGGAGGGCACATCGGCCGAAACGTTGTACAGATAACAATGAAGATGAGGGCAATAGTCCGAATAATGCAGATAATACTAATTGATTCACGATTAAAACTTAAAAACTAGAAAGAAAAGTTCTTGAAAATGTGCTAATATTATAGAATTTCTTATCAATTTAGCGCGTAAAAATATCGCTTTTATTTGATGCAGTGATTTCGCAAAAAAATGAATACCCAACATGAATCAAACGTCATAAAGGGCATAAAATAGGTAAAATTGTGACGTCAGAGACGCATTTTGCAAAATAAATTTACCAACCAGAGACATTGTTTGGTTGTCAAATATTTCTTCTGCAAAAAAAAAAAAAAAAAGAAGCATAAAAGAGAAACATCAAGATAAATGTAGCTGCACACCAGCCTAACTGAGAAAATGAAGTTTAACGCTTCATACTAATGTTTGTTTTATTTATTTACACTTTGAGACGTATTTTACAAAATCAATTTAAAAACCCTAATTGAAAGTAATTACCAAAAATTGTCAATGGGGATAGCTCAAAACTGCTAACATCTAGCACTCCCTTCGGACGTTATAGATTTACTCGCCTCCCATATGACATACACAGAGCCAGCGATATATTTCAGATTGAAGTCTCTCGCATTATAGAAGACTTTTATAGATAAAAAAATCGACCACCGTTATTCAGCATCTTTTTTTGGGTTTTTTGGGGGTTTTTTTTCAAAATTCGGTATTCCACAGACAGTAGGGAGCGACGGTGGTCCAGAATTCAAATCCGACACCTTCAAAAAATTCAGCCCAAACTAGGACTTCCAACATATCCTACACCTTCAATCCAATAGTCTCGTGGAACGTACTATATAAACAGTCAGACGTACATTGAAAAGGGCAATGAAAAGTTCCTAGGACCCATACTTAGCTCTTCTTGCTTTATGAACAACTCGATTCATTGATGCACCACCTCCAGTCATCGAATTAATAGATCGTAGACTCCACATCATAATGCCTCACATAGACCATCAATACCAAAATAAGCAAAAGGGTCCACCAACCAGCTTAGCTGGTGAATCACCCGACCTCAAACCTGGAGACTCAGTACGTGTCCTTTCAGACAACAAATGAAAAATGAAAGGAAAGTCTTTGAGAAACTCAAATATCCACCCTCATACCTAATAGAGACTGAGAAAGGTACACATGATAGGCGCAATCATCGCTACCTGCTCAAAACAAAAGAACATATCACCATCCAACCAGATTAGAATTATGAGAATATCCTACCGTTAGACAACCCACCAACTGGCCATCAGTCTGAACGTTTACCCCCCAGACCAGAATATAAGCAACTATAAACCACTTTTCTGTGGCAGATGAATGGTTCCACTGGCAAGATACAAACAATATACCTAAATTACCCATATACACACAATTCTTCAGTCATTCCAACAGACACACCTATCCACCCCCTTTCTCATTCTCTTTTTTTTTTTCGTAATAAGGGGATGTTACAATAATATAGGAACTCACGGACTGTACACCAGTTATTTCCGCCCGGACTCACTTCCTGTATACTTAAACTAAATAAACAACAATCCACGCTTGAATTTTGCTTATCAAAATGCACCCTGTTTTTTTCGTGAGTAATATATCAACAAAAGCTATTATCTATGGACAGAGATATTAATCCAGCATCAGGTAAGAGTTTTATTTGAACTATGTTCATTGTGATATTGTTTTAACTCATGTTAACTATAAATCGCTCAACGCCACGTGCGTGCGGCGTGCGTGCGTGCGGCGATACAACAACCCCTTGGTAAAGACAGCTACATTTGCCTTGAATGATATCCAAGTATAGTCGTTGGCATAGAAAAGCCATCTCACGGGAGTCGAAAGGTACAAAGGTGACACAACATCCGATTTCTTGAATGAAATTGTCACAAGGGCTTATAAAGATTATTTTTTAAAAAAGAATAAGACTGATCACGAGGTGACAAATTACTAGAAATGTTGGTGCTCATTCAAAGTGGAGAAGAGGGCTTCAGACAATTAGACTCAGGGAGTTTCCACTTCCATTTCTGCAACACTGACAACGGCCTGTCCTACAGGCGGACAACAATTTGCTCGTTTGGACACCGGATTGTGAAGAAGAAAAAAGATCACTTCAGAATGGTGGTTGTCCCTCATCCTTTATCCGCTAAAACTAAAATTGTTAAGGAGCTTCACCAAGAATTTCAACTGAAAAACTAAACACTAAAATTCAACAAAACACGAAAATTCAACCAAATTCCACTAAATCCGAAAATTCAAACGAACTTATGGACCGGATTTCTGTCAAATAAGTATCGCAAATGGCATCAAATTTGCAACCATTTCTCTTTCTATTCTATCTTCTCTTTTCTTTATTTCTCTTTATATTAATTATTTTATCTAAGATTGTTGCCGTCCTGTCTTATCTTTTTGAATCAGTGTCCGAATTTGAAAATTACTGAACTTACTGTCAAAAATGACCTCTCCAAAGCCCCCTTTAATGCGAGAAGTGACAAATGCGCGAATTATGTCGTAGGATACTTTATTCCATCAAAGATATAAGCAGCTGTAAAAATTGCAATTAAGATAAAAACTTTGCATAAGTACAAGGGGAAAATGTACATATAGGTGCGAAAGTTTAAAAAATTATAAAGAAATAACAAATTTGATATACATACAGTGAAAATAATTACACAGAGCAAAGAAACTCTGACGAAGTTTTATCACCACATGTGGCAAATCAACAGGAAACTTCTAACGTCTAAACTTTAAACTTAATCTTTACGAAATGTTATAAATCTTACATTAGAACGATTTTTCTGGTATTCAGTTTATTTAATTTAAAAGTGTAAAAGGGTATGATTTTGGAGAAATAAATGGTTTAAATTAAAAGCATAATGATTTGTACAATTTGAGAGAATTAGACGATTTGAAATCGGATCAATAGTTGAATGTACTGAGCTCGATGAACATAGTGTAACCTCTTCACTGTCTTTGTTAAAAAGGACCCTAAGAAATTTCTATACGGATCTCTTGGATAGGGACCAAATTCCTTGGTGCTAATGGAATCTATCACTAAAACTTTGTAGTATACTTAATGTACATTTCTCAGATTATTTTTCTGCTTCTTTCCTGATTATGAAATATTTCACCTTTTTCTTTTAAAGACATCCTAAACTATGGGGACTATTTAGTAGGCGAATTGTCTCTAAGAGTGATTAAGTCACCGATTGTCCCTAAAACTGGGTGGAGTTGGCCAAACAAACCAACTGATTCTAGGAAACGGCTATCTGACTGCAATCATAGTTAATGCAAAACTCATAAAAATGTTAAACAGCAATTAACTTTTCTGTGTGACATTCTCACAGGAACTTGATAAAAATAATTACAAATTTATGGTAGAAAAATTATTACTTTCTGCGTGTTGACACTTGAAGATATTAATTTTGTGTTCTACGGTGGCAATTAATTGCTTGTACATTTTATATCAAAATTAAACAATGTTGATATAAAATTGTCCAGATCTCGTTAGACAATGTTTGACTACACTTTGAACTGTGGATAGAACTAGAAACATACTATATGGATTTACCCAACCACACCACACGAGCAGGATGTGACACAAGGTCAATTTTTAAGCATAGTTTAACAGATTTGAATTAGGAATGTTCTTTCTAGATCAGATACCATGCCATGGCTGAAGAGCTCAGTCTGCTTTACTATTTAACCATAGTCGAACGGAGAATAGTTGTATTCATACCTTTCCCAAGGGTATTAGTAATATGTAAAATGCAAAGAGTCTCGTCCAAGATTTGAACTTGTGTCATCGTGTTCATTTCCAATGACGATAGCCATTACCCGATTAGCACCCACCGTAAGAATCAAACCAAATCCAACTGAAGAAAGTCAGTTAGTATTTGGTTGAAGAAATATGATATCAAACGGATGTTGACCCGACAGTAGCTTCAAGCAAAATAAACAAAACATGTCTGTGCGCATGAGGCCCCACGCAAGCTTCCGGGTGAAAAATCCAAATTTACAGACAATTAAAAAATCCCTTTTTAATTTTTTTCAACTAATCACAAACTTCCCCCCAAATCTGTTCAAAGCGAATTTATATCCTAAACATATGTAGTAAGTCGTGTGTTATATATATATTTATATATATATGTTGTACACATCTTACGAGCATCAAATGTGATTCAACACAATGGAGAAATAACGAAGTTGTATTTAAATAAACAACCTGTATTAAATAAAGTTACAAAAATGTAGAACAGCATACCGGGCAAAGTCCTTTTCATTTGTTCTTGTTTTAACAGTTCATATTTTGTCTTCTTTCATTTTCCGATAATGAAGCTGACTTGTTTGCGTGACGACTACTTGCTTGTCATCCTCAAAACTTTACTGAATTCTCCTCCTTCTTAGAATTCCCGTTTCTTCTTTTTGGCGCTCGATTTTGAATTCAGCGTCTGTTAGTTCCGTTATTGCATTTTTGGAATTCTTACTCCCCCCTTCTTTTAAAACAATCGGCAACCGCCATTTTATTAATCGTTACACATAGTTATAAAAACGACCGACTAAAAGTAACGACAGAGTTGACTCCAGCACTGGTACACAGCGTCACTTTTTCGGACACGATCGAAAGACAGCTGAACCTACTGATCCACACCACATCACCACGCCACACACAACCAAGTCATCCGGCCAAGAAACAGGTTTTCACCCCTTACCTACCCTTACTTCACCGAGTGAAAAAGACATTTCCTTATCCGTGTGTGTGTGGATTAAAGATAATTTCTGCAATATAGAGCTAACGTACTTGAAATACGGCTTCCCAATACACATACATGTTATATGTATTTATGCTATATTTATATTTATGTTATACATATTTATGCATTTCTTCCACCACCGTAATCAAATTACAACCACCCTTTTCGAGAGCCCCACTTTCGAAACTGTCCACAACAAGACAATTCATCTTGTAATGATAATTAGATAACTAATCAATCTAATAATAAATGATTCAATTCTTAATGATTCATATCAAAAATTAAATTTTGTAAAATGAAAATGTAAATACTTTTGAATTAAGTCCTTATTTTAATTACACCAAGTTGAGTCAAGTAAACTGTCTTTCCTTTAAAGATTTAAATGTTTTGAACTGTTTATTCTTCTATTAAGGTTGAAGTTGATAAAAGGACAATATTTACTTTAAACAAAAATGCAAATAGTGTTAAAATAAGCAAATCTGAACAACGTGTTCTACAGTCTAAGAAAAATAATCCTCATACATGATAGTCAAATATCAGAGTTATTTCCCTTGATAGCAAATGGTTACATTTTAATAAATAACGTGAAAAATTAAGTATTTATAACGACATTTGTTTAAATTACACCCAATAATAATAATAATAATAATAATAATAATAATAATAATAATAATAATAAAGCATTTTATTCTATAAAAACAGAAAGATAGAAATAGGTGAGAGGAAAAATTTTGTTTCTGGATAATATCTGTTATTTCTTAATTGTTTATTTTATATTGTAAAAGTATTGAAAATGCCCAGTATTCCTTTCAATCTTTTTTTGTGTTCTTACTTTTATGTTGAATTAGAAATTAACCTGTTTTCTGAATGGCCACATTTGTAAATTTTCATTTACATAAGATCTTAATAAAACAACATTTTAATCAATATTTACATGTATTTATACTATAGTTATACAAAAATGTTTCGAAAGGAGTAGTCTTTTCAAGATTTGCTACTATATATATATATATATATATATATATATATATATATATATATATATATATATACACGCTTGATAAGGAAGAAAAACTTAACAACCCGTAATTTGGCTATCATAAATTCATTTCGACCAGCCACTTAATAAATTAGCCCAGTCTCATCAGCCTTTCCATAAAACCAAATAAACCAGAATGAAAAAAAAACAATCTTTTTTTTCCTTTTTTCTCTTTTTACAAAACCAATAGATTCTCTCATTTTCAAAAAAATCCACATTAAACCTTATGATGATTCTAATATTAATAAAAAGAAACAAAAAAACAAAACAATCTTACAAATTACATTATACAAATAAAAAAAGAAATGTCTAAGGACTGTGTTCAGGGCAACACAGGAAATGCATAATTTCTTAAGACAATGTATCCTATAACTTCCTGCATTACCATTATTATCATTATTATTATTATAGAAAAATATAAGATTAAAATTGAAATTAAATTAATTATTATTATAATGATAATGATATCATTATTATTATCATTATCATCCACCACCACCACCACATTACCATTAATATTATACTTAATTATTATTATTATTATTATTATTATTATTATTATTATGGAATTTTTCACACCAGTGTTAGCTGATGGACTTTTACTGGAGTCTGTGTGACAGCAAGTCTCCTCAGGTCTCCAGGACTCTTCTGAGTATTCTAGCCAATTGCAGCAATGCAGTTGTCTGGATGGTCTCAATTCAGGTGTGGAACTGGTGAGATGTTTCTATTGTTTCTTTTTAAACAATATATATATATATATATATATATATATATATTATATATATATATATTATATTGTCATCCTCATACAGTACTACTTTGACAAATCATGTCTCTTCACCGTGGCTAGACATGCAGGACTGTTTTAGGCCAGAATCAAAACTCGAATAGTTTAGATTTTTGCTATCTTGGGTTTTAAAACATCATAATTCCCAGTTGATAGTTAGCCAGTATGGTAAGACAGTGTTTTATTTTCTTTCACTTGCCATACTCTGTGAGCATCATTAGTAGATTTGAAGCTCAACTAAATTACTACTTAAAAATCTTAGTATGTATTCAACATTATAACACTTGAAACAGAATATGCTAATAATAAGATGATATATGAGGGATGTCCAAAAAGTAACATATAGACAGGTATAAATCAACAGGAATTGAAATATTCTGAAAGTTGGAACCAGAGCAATAGAGAATATGCAATAGTTCTTGTAAAAGCCAGAATAGCCTTAGTATTGAACACATACATATGTGACATCACAACAAAGATGATTGCCACTATGAAACAATGGACAAACAAAGTGGTGCAAGGCATAAGGGCAAAAGTAATTCACTGTGAACTTGTTTCTCTGTATGGCAAACATGCAATGATCAGGAATCCGGCACCAGTCTGGTGTATGTATTCATGTAGGAGTGTATAAATCTGCAAGAGAAACCTCTGTAGGGTGTCCATGTTCACCAAGAACAGAAAATGATATTGCATATGTTGAGGCTTTGATTTAAGATGATAAGCAACAGAAACTTTGTCCTATTGCTGTGAAACTTGATCTTCTGAAATCTATAGTCTATGGAGTTATCCATTAGAAATTCGGATATTGGTAGCAAAGCTACTGAAGAACACAAGTTGCAGCTAATGGGTTTCTATGGTTGGGATGTTTAATTGCATCTACCACTGATTTAAGCATCTACCACTGATTTCTGACTTGGCTACTATTCTTTGAGATTGGACAAATTCATCAATTTTGATGGCAACTACTTTGAAAAGTAGAATTGTAGTTCAGGTAACATATCCCTAAAGTTTTAATTCGATAGTAAGAAACATGTTGAATTATTAAATATTTGTATTGTATGTTTTGACCATTTTTCATGAGATAAAAATAATATAAATGATCCCGTGGAATTAGGGATAATTTTTATATGCGTACATAAAATAATAATTTAAATGCTGAACATTAATCTAAGGAGGCTTGAACACTCGTTACTCTTCATATCATATTCAGTGTCAATCCCTATGAGTTTTTGTAATCTCAAATATTTCATGTCTAACTAAACCATATGACCTACAATCAATTGACCCAATTGACTAAAAAAAGTAAATGAATTTAACTACATGACTAACCTCTTTAAGTCTTCTTTCAAATGACACATGGGTAGGGATTTTTTAGACCTCAAATTTTGTTTCAAATGACACATGAGTAGGGATTTTTTAGACCTCAAATTTTGTTTCAAATGACACATGGGTAGGGATTTTTTAGACCTCAAATTTTGTTTCAAATGACACATGGGTAGGGATTTTTAGACCTCAAATTTTGTTTCAAATGACACATGGGTAGGGATTTTTTAGACCTCAAATTTTGCTGATCTTACAATCTACTCTCTATCAAAATGAAAAGATATGACATTCTAAATATGACAGATATCCAAAAGAATACAGAACCCAAAATATTAGAATAAAAACAATAAAGATTAATTTTTTAAGCATTTTTCAGACAATTAAACATTATTGTAATGGAAATTATGTATCTGTCTGTAAACCGAAAGTTTGTCACCACCAACAACACAATTCCATTAATTATTTAACTCACATTCTCCATTATTTTATTTTTTATTTAAATCACAATTATTAATAATATTATTCTATATTAGGAATACTGTTGGCTTTACATACAAGCTAATATTTCAGAGAAGGCAATCATGGTGAAATGGTTATCATTGTAAGAAATGGTCATGGGGTTCCAAGTTCAAATCCTTGATGAGGCTATTTGCATTTCACATAGTGCTAATACCCTTGAGAAAGGTATGCATCGAACTATTCTCCCTCCAACTATGGGTAAATAGCAGGGTATACTGGGCTTAGACTGATTGCCATACCACGGTTAAGGAACCTTGATATGGCAATCAGTCTAAGAGAAGAAAAACTCTGAATTCTGACCTGTTAAACTCACTTAAAAAATTGATCTTGCATCACATCCTGTTCCTGCATTGGGGGTTGATATATACATTACCTATATGCTAATATTATGCCATTGTATATACAACCAAATATATGTTAATAGTGTGAAAAGGATGGCTAATTTTTATATTGATCTTAAACATTTGATTTTAATAAATATTTGCTTCATTTTAATTATTTTTTAATGATTGGTTTTATTTTGATAAATATGCGCAAAAGATTTTGTAGATAAATCGCAAAAGAAATTCATTAATATAAAGAAATGACTGATTTTATTCTTTACTGTCTAATTTAGTTATATAGTTAAATCAGAAAAAAATTGCAATAAAAGCGAGCTTTGATGAAAAAACCTAGCCTCCAAGCCCTTCTTTGATTATACCCTCTCTGTTTAAATAAGTTTAATGTAATAATTAATGATTAATGATTTATATGGAAATCAATTAGAATAAAATAAAAATAAGTGAACCCTTTCTGTATGCATTCTTATATAGTTTTGTTAGTTTTTCTAATTTAATTTAATATCTTATTATATCAAATACTAGCATACAGAGGACACATATTTTGCCAGTACATGTCAGTTATGGGAATTCAGTGTTTTGTTACTGGTGATCAATCCCACATAAAATGTAACTTACATTATTTTAGATTATAGAAAATCTTACAAAATTTACATGTGCAAAAGTGCAAGAGCAATATGAAAAATAACAGATTTACTTTTAAAACTTTTCTTGAAATATTAGATGTTCTATAGAAAAGGGTAAAAAATAAAAGTATATTGTCCTGGAAAGTCTATAGCAGATATAATTTCACACACACACACACACATGTGTGTGTGTGCATTTCCCATACTCTATATACATTTTATATGCATATATCTTGATATAATAAACCTGGCAACAATTATCCAATTAGAACACTTAGAGGATATTCATTTATGTTTTTCATTTAGCAGTAAATAATCTAACAACAGATAATGCAATTTTTTTTTAAATAGCTGAACTTTCTGGCTTTATAAAATATATCTTAAACAAATTTTACCTTTTCAAGTTCAACTTGAAAATAAAGTTTGTTCATTCACAAGAACCTTTATGATAAATAAGATTTGTTGATTTTTTCATATTCAAGTCTGCATGAGCCGTAATATTACAAAGTGTTTCATAATTATATAATATGTAACAGTTATATACAAATTATATTTATATATAGTATATATTAGATAGATTAAATCATATAAATATTACAGAATAAAATACAAAAGATGAGAGAGCCATAAAGAATCACAATGAGAATTTTGTTAATGAAAACAGTTTATTAAATTTAGTACTGGACATCTTTAAGATTGAACATATTTAAAATAAGAGTTTGAACCATTGTAATAAATCATTTGCATAATCCACTCATAATTACAGAAACTGAATGATGTTTTTGAGTTTTCGAGCTCTGAATTCCACTTTACAAAGTCCAAAATGGTTCTCATCATTCAAAATTTTGTTTATTTCTTCAGTAAATAATGATTTAACTTTGTCATTGACAACAGATCAAACTGAATGGGATACAACATTGGTTTATAAGGAGTTAACCTTAGTATGTTGTGTCCTCTAAACTCATGTTCATTCAGTAAGTGTTCAACACCTGAATGAAATGGTACATTATGAATAACTCAAACTATTGGATGCTCAATGCTCATAAACAGTGTACTCCCTTTTCAAACAGCATCCAATCCATTGTGTGACATCATCTTTTTTAACAAGCCTCATTTAATGTCCAATCATTTTATAATGTAAAAAGCCCTGATTGCTAATAGATGCTATTTAATGTACATTGCTGTCTTTCAACATAGCAGAGTATTTTCTTGTTTTGGGCAGCCAATATGCTGCTTGCAAACTGAGCTCTTTTAACTTTATTTTCCTGCAGGTTCCCTCATTCTGGTTTCTACTTGATATCTTTTAATGTGTATAAGAGAGTATGGCCTCAGTGGAAATGAATAAATGAATTCTTTCTAACAAGCCATCCTTCAAATTTGTCAAGGTACATTGAGCTTCAATTTCCTTAACAATGTAATCTTGATATTCTTGTAAAATTTTTGTATAGCATTTGACCATCTCTTCTATCCAATTTTTCCCTTCAGTAGTCCATCTGTATGTAGTAGTTTTTGAGAGCACAAGAGATTCCGCTAATTGTTTCCACTGCCCATCTGAATTATATGCTGTGAATATCTGATGTCTTTAAATCTCAGCCTCTAATTTCTTAATATTTTGTTCATGTGATTGTCATAGTAATAGTGGTATGCATAGCTGTGTATCACTGTTGTTATTGTTGGTGGTGGTGTTGTTGTTGTTGGCACCTTTCCATCTACTAAGGACGATGGTGTAGTGTCCAAAAGAACAAAAAAAGAAAGGAAAAGTTTTTATATTTGCATTTACACAAGTGGCTGAGCAGGTCAACCCTTGAGCAACAATCTTTGGTGAACTGATTGCACACAAACAGTTTTATTAGTTTGATTTTTCAGAAATTTACAGGGATAAATGTGTTGAATGGTAAGGATTTTCTTTTAGAAAATTAACATTTTTCGTCATTGTTCATTTCTATTTTGGTAAATACAGATTCAGTCTTGGTACATTTCAAATACATCTGTGTACATACACAAACACACACACATACAAAGGTTAATCAACAATAGAAAAGGAGATTTTCTAATAAGAATGTTCTCGGGGAGGGGGCACAGTTAAGTCCGACGCTTTTACTCTCCCAACTGACTGTTCAGTCTGAAACAATCTCTCCCAACTGTGCTGCACTCATCTCACTAACACTATCAAAATATCTTTCTCTCTCATCCACTCGTCGCAACAGCCAAAATGCTACTGCAAGCTTTCTCCCAGGTTTGTGGGGGCTGGTCATTATATACACAATTACAGTGTTCATCCGGGCTCCTTACTCTAATATTACTATATTAATTAGCACGCGTCAATCCTTCACATCCGGGCCACTCTGGATAGTTTAGTAATTCACCTGCGTCAGGCCACGACTCACAATCAGGAGGATGCGAGTTCAATCTCCCCACTCACCTCTGATCTCATTCTGCAAGCCAAACACAGTCGTGCATGCTTCGAACCACTACGTTCGTGGTTTCTCTCGCCACAGATTTAGAAAATAAAAAAAAAGGAAAATTAATTATTTTTTCAGAATTTGTTTCCATAATTGTAAATTCTGCATTTTTTGGAATTATCTTAATCTTACAAAAATATTTGTTTTGAAGCTATTCAAAATGTGGCAAATAAGTCAGTGTGCTCCATACTTAAATAGAGATCTGTTATCAAATCTTTGGAAGTTTACAGAAGAATGTGTGATGTGTACAGAGAAGCATGTTTTAGTCAAAAATGTTTACAATTTGGCCAAATTGTTTAAAGAATATCCAAATAATATTCAAGATGAAGACAGGCCAGGCACAATGGTGGATTCAGTTAATGTGTTCCTTTTGGCTGACAGAAGAGTTAGGGGATAATTCTAAACAACTGGGAATTTGTATGTGTACAGCACACAAATTTGTGTATGATGACCTAGTTTTTCTAAGCTCAGTTGTCATTGGTTTCCCAAAATGTTGATGTCAGATCACAGAGTCTGGATTTCCCAGCTGTGCCTCACTTTGCAAAAGATGGAGAGGACTTCCAAAAGAAAATTATCACATGTGATGAAACATAGGTTTGCCACTACAAACCTGAGAAAAAAAGACAGTTCATAGAGTGTAAACACATTGATTCTCGGGTAAAGAAAAAGGTCTGGGTAAAGCAGTCAGTAAAGAAGGTCATGCTGATAATATTCTGGGACATCAAATGACTCATAAATATTAATTTTCTTGAGAAAAGTGCAACTATAATCAGTGCTTTCTATTGGTAACTCCTATGGCAAAAAAATGATGCAAAAGACTAATGAAGAGGCCTTCCATGTTCCGGGACCATCTGTCATTATAGCAATGCAAGGCCTCATACTGCAGCAGGAACTGTGGAACCTATCAGTTAGTTTAGTTGAGAATAACAGCCACATCCTTAGTCTAATTATGATCCCATCTGATTTCCACTTGTTTAGTCCCCTCAAAAATTTATGTGTGGAACAAAGTTTTCAAGTGATGATGAAGTGAAGAGCACTGTAATCAAAGAGCTAAAAACTCTCTCCAGATTACTATGCTTAAGTAATACAAAATTTTTATTATTATTTAACTCCTTGTGAGTTTTTCATAACAGCAGTGAATATTATTATTATTATTATTATTATTATTATTATTATTATCATCTGAAGATTTTTCACACCCACATAAGCTGGTGGTTCATTGGAGACAGCAAGTCTGCTCAAGTCTACAGGACTCTTCTGAGTATTCTAGATGATCTTCACAGTGCTGTTGATTGGATCATTGATTCTTTTTTGGATTGCCAGACGCATTACAATTGGCATGACCTTTACCTTCATGTTCCACAGTTTTTTAAGCTCTCTGGCCAGGTCCAAATATTTGTCTATATTTTCATTTTCTTTCACTTTCACCGGGAAATTACATGAGATGACAAGTTCTCTTCTTTTTGTGGATCAACATCAGGTCTGGTCTCCTAGCTGGGATTAGGTGACCTGTCTGTATCTCAAAGTCCCAAAGAATTTTATGTGACTCATTCTCCAGGACAGATTCTGGTTTGTGCATATACCATTTAGTAGCATGGTGAAAATTGGATTTCTTTCACAATTCCCAGTGGATCAGCTTTCCAGCCCAATCATGTCTAGTCATGTACTCTTTTTGTATTAGTTTGCTGCATTCGCTTATTATATCATTCGTCTCTGTCTCCACACATTCTACACTTGCTATTTTTGCTTTTATATAATTTGTTTTCATGGCATTGTCTTGTGCTGCAATTATAAGAGATTCAGTTTCTTTCTTTAGGTTTTCTCTTCTTAGCCATGTCCATGTTTTCTGAGGTGATGTCTCTTCAGTCTGTCACCTGAAGTACCCATATAGTTGTTTTTCTTCCCACTTCTGTTTTCTAGTTTTTGATGTATTTCTGCTTTTCAATATGTTGCAATTGCTTTTCTTGGCGGCTGCAATTAGTTTTTCCTTACTTTATTAGTGTATTCGTCAAGTGTTTGGATTGTCACATCTACACAATCTTCAATGTTGGTGAACCTTCTTTCTCCTTCTTTCCTTGCCATATATATGTTAGTCTGTCTGTGTCGTCTTTTGGGTGTAATGCCTTGTGCATTGACATGAGTTTCCTTGTCCTTTGGTCCATCTGCTGGAGCTGCTCTCTTGTCCATTTTAGGAATGGTCCCGAGTATCTTACGAGAGGGACAACCCAGGTGTTTATTCCCTTGATGAGATTTCTGCTACATCTTGGTTTCTAGAAGTTTTCTTGTTCTTCTGAGGTATTCCTTTCTTACTTTTTCTTTCATCTCTGTTTGTTTGATGCTTCTAATATTTCCAGATATTTATCATTCTCTTTTTCTGCAAGTGTCCTAATTTCTTCTCAATTCATTTCTTCACCATTCCATTTTTTTCCTTTCTTCATCATGAGCATGGCACACTTTTCGATTTTGTACATTCTTATGGTTTGTATAAAGGTTTCCAATTCTTTTTCAGTTTTGGCAAAAATGTCATTCATGTATATAAAATGATTTTTTTTTCCTGTGATTTTGTAAATTAGTATCCCGCTGTACATTTCTTAAGTATGTGGTTTAGTGGTATCCTTGCTATGACAAATAGCAGTGGTGATAGGGAGTTTCCCTAGAAGATACCTCTTTGAATTTTCACCTCTGCTAAGGTCTGTCCTCCATACTGTCCAATTCTACTTTTCATTTTTCCATGGCTTTTTTGATGAATTTTATTTTTATTCTTATTTTTTCACATATTATTTTTCAACAGATTATTATTATTATTATTATTATTATTACACACTTTGTTCCTTCAGCCAATTATTTTGTATTATATATATATATATATAATATATAATATATATATATATATATATGTGTGTGTGTGTGTGTGTGTGTGTGTGTGTGTGTATATATATTATATATATATATCAAAAGAACTGCAAATGATTATATATATATATATATATATATATATATATATATATATATATATATATAATTATTTGCACTTCCTTTCCACCTTCTTTCTTCCTTAACTTCTTTTTCTTCTCTTTCTTCCCTTTTGATTCCAGTTGTTTTCTTTTTCCTTGTTTTCTCCTTCTCCATTTTCTCTTTCCTTTCCCACTTATTAAACTTCTTTTCCCCTTTTCTTTATTACATTCTTTCAACTATTTATTCAAGTTGTCCATTGATTGGCCTTCAATATTTCTAGGACATCCAATGATGCCAACGGATTTTTGTCTGCAGATCCAGACATCTTCTAATAACAAAAATAACATCAACTAATAAAAAATAACAAAAACAAAATCAAATAAATCAATCACCCATCCTAAAAGTGTTGTCAATTATCTGCTATGCTTGCAATTATATTTTTCCTTTCATTTGTACCTATTATATATTTCTATTTTTTATGTTTTCAATTTTCAAAATAGACGAAAGGAAATAAATCACTCTTTAGAGCATTTTTACTTAAATCCACATCAATGAATTGGTCTGTCTGATTCCATTGACTCTTTGTGTCAGCAGACTGAAAATAAAAACATCCAAATATAAAAGAAACATTCTTGCCAATATGAAAGACCATAAAAATATTCAGAGCACAATTTTGTATTCTGGTTGGCCAGTAGAATATTTAAAATAAAATCCAGACCTTTTTACACATCAGAATTTCTTCAATTTTTTTGTAATGTTACCTTTTTTTTATTGTGATTCCACTTTTTAATTAGTACCAGTTGCTGATTAAATTTGACCCCAACTTTTAGCAAATGAAATAAAAAAATATTTTTCACATCAGCTATTTTTCCTATAGAAAAACAAAATTAATAAAATCATGAGGATTTCCTAAAATTTGATCTTTTTTATGTTTGTGAAATGTTATAGCAACAAGATGATTTCTATCAAATTTAGTGAAAAGCAAGACAATACCAAACTCAATAAACTTTTCATGGTACATTTCTTATATTGAAGTCTCATTTGCTGAACCTTTAGATTATTTTAGTAATTTCTTTTCTTAAAAGAATCTATTCAATAGACACCATGATTATTTCAGATTGCTGATGGAACATTTTTTGACACATCCACCAAAATTTTTTTCATGGATGTGATCTCTTTAATGATAGAAACTAACTCAAAATTTCAGGATCACTTTTTAAACTCTGAGAAATTTCTCTAAATTTTTATTTTCTTTGTGACAGAGTTTCAGCAATAAATATTTGCGTAATTTTTCCACCATAGATAGGATGTGACACAAGGTCATTTTTAAGTATGGTACAGCTGGTCTGAATTCAGAGTTTTCCTTCTACTATAACAGTTGATGTACCAAGGCTAAAGATTCCAGGGTACCCAACTATTTACCCATAGCTATGGGGAGAAGGGAACTACTGCCCAAATGTACACACACACACACAAACACATACACATTCTCCCCCTCTCTCTCTCTCTTTCTCTCTCTCTCTCTCTCACACACACACACATACACACACATATGTGTGTGTGTGTGTGTGTGTTTGAGATGTGTAGATAAAAGCTCACCTGAAGATCGTGTAAGTGATCTTATATATGAGTAGCAATAGTTTCCTAACTGAACTGTTTGATCCTGGCAATTGACCTATGATGCTATGAATGAATCAGCGTATATGATTATCACTGGCCTCAATGTGAATATATATATAAACGGAATTACCATCACCAACACAATTATTTCTAATATCAATGTTAATATTGGGATCACCACTATTAAATATTGTTGGTACCAGGAAAAACATAAGAATTCAGCAACTCAGATCTAAACATAAAAGCATATAAACACAGGCAACACAAGCCCTTGGACACATCAATATATTAAAAAAACAGGATAGGAAGATATATTTAACATGACTATAAAATCCACAAGGAGTCAAAGAAACAAAAAAAATACAGAAAGAGACAAACTACCTTTAAAGATTTGATTTTTGATTTTCTTTCAACTCTCACCTCTAATTGGTATGACCAGCTGAACATTCGCAGCTATAGAGACCTTCCAACCACTAGATTAATTCATCCTCTCAACTACCCTATCCCCTATATCCCTCTCACTTACTCTCACCTCATATAGATACCTAGCCCCACCTCTTTCCTACCCTCCCAAGCCACCCCCATGATATTTAAACCCATAGAAATCCT
This sequence comes from Doryteuthis pealeii, assembly GCA_023376005.1. Taxonomy (NCBI): domain Eukaryota; kingdom Metazoa; phylum Mollusca; class Cephalopoda; order Myopsida; family Loliginidae; genus Doryteuthis; species Doryteuthis pealeii. Next base: position 22,707,699 of record CM042164.1, read on the forward strand.
GGAAGAAATTCAGTAACAATGTTTTTGCTCTATCTGATGATGTTGCATTTTGCAATTGAAATAAATTATTACAGGAAGCAAATTTAAAGTTTTTTTTTGTTTTTGAGGTGTTCTTGTCTGTTTAGGGATAATGCTTTGTTTATGGCTGTTCTGATGAGTTTTATGGGGTAGTGGATTTATTGAGTTGTATTACTTGTTGCAGTGTTTGTAGAAGTCTGAGAAAGATTTCGTCTATACACCTGCAGTAGTACATAGGGGTTAGGGAATAGTCCCGGAGTAGTTTGGTTTCCAGTGTGTGCATAGCTCGATGCAATTTTTGTGCTCATGGTGGTGCCTTTGATTTGCAGGTAGTGTTGCTTGTTGTTGTGGGTTAGGATCAAGTCAATAATTTTGCATATGTAGTTTATTTGATCTATGGGAAGATTGTTGTTTCACAGAAACTCTCTGCCTTCGTTGTGTGAGATGTTTATGTATAGGGATGTTACGTCCATTGTTGCAAGGATTTTGTTTAGAAGGTGTGTGGTGTCTTTCATGTATCCCGGGATTGTGTGTAGTAGGGGGTTGAGGATGTGGTCTATATATCCATGAGGGTGCCATTTGCAGCTATTATTGGTTTCCCTGGAGGTGTTGAGGGATTTGGTTAGTTATTGGATGTCGTGTGTTTTGCTTGGGGATATGAGTTAGTTGTGGTGGGGTTAGATGACTTCTCTGCTATGAGTTTAGGGAGCTTTTGTAGTTTGGGGGTAGTGTAGAATGTTGCTGTTTTGGGGGTTCTGGGGATGAGAGAGTTCATGATGTTTTTGTGTGTGGGCTGAGATTTTTTGTTAGCTGTGTAAATAGACAAGAGCTCCTCAAATACAAACTAAAAAATCTAATGATCGAATCCCAATAGTCTTCCACCATGGCCAACACATACACAAAAACCTACAAGCTGAACCAAAAATAAAATTCACCTTCCACAAACTACCTGTCAATTCTAAATATTTTCTTGACTAAAACATGCATCTTCATACACATTACTAATTCCTCTGTAAATTGCACATGGTTGACACTTGTTAGTCACCAAATATGGCAATCCCTGTTTCAAGCTTTGAGCACTATGTTTGATTTGCAATCATTTTAAAGTCTCAAAACTAACATTTTTGCAAAATTAGAATAATTTTTGGTATAAACCAATTTCAAACAACGCAGTGTGTTGTGATGTGTGGTTTCGTGCTCCTTGTTGTAGTAGTAGCAGTAATTCTTCGAGCGTAATCGTAGCTCTAGGTCTCCGCTTTTCGTAGCTAATTCCCCTCAGTCCTCCAAACTGTCTATATATCTCCTGCTGTAATACACATATGTAAATGAGATAACACGCCATTGGCTATCTCACTACACCTCCCTGAAACGGAAAGGTTTTATTCCCCTTGTCGATCTATTGCTTCTCCTAAATATCCTTGGGGGTGTTCTTCGTAATGATGACCGCGGTCTCATTTCATCACCACTGGATCCCTGGTATGGCACCTCGGAATCCGACTCGCATTCATCTATTTGTTCTATAACGTCTCCCCCATATTGGTTTATATCCTCGTTTCTTTCCGATTCCTCCACACTCAAGTCTTCCTCATATCTATTCCTTAGCTGATAAGTGTGGGACAGCACACTTCTCTCCTGTGTCGTTATTATGGCGGTGTTGTTCCCTTTCTGCATAATAAAATATGCTTTTTCAGGTTGCGCGTCCTTATTCTTTTTGTTCCACATTTTTTCATTAGTCGAAAAAGACATGGTTATGGGAGATCTGATCTGTCTTCCCATCAAGGCAGAAGGACTTAGTGTTCTATCAGTATGAGGAATGGATCTGTAACTCATCAAGAGTTTAGGTAGAAAGGATTCTATGGTCTCTCGTGACGGCTCAAATGCTTTTAATCCTAATTTAACCGTTCTAACCATCCTTTCCACAGCCCCATTTGATTGTGGATGGTAGGGCGGAGTTTTATACGGTTTACATCCTATCTTCCTCAACCAGGAACATAGACTTTCATCACAGAATTCGGACGAATTGTCCGATACCAGGGTGCTCGGTACGCCGTTCCTTGAGAATACTGTTCTCAAAATTTGAATGACAGTTGCAGATTTTCTATCACGCTCCTGAACAATCTCTGGCCACCCCGAGAAAGAATCTACTAAAATCAATAGTAGACCTACGCTACATATGTACTCGACTCCATGGTTCTTGTTCTTGTTCCTTTGGCCACGAATGAGTCGATTTTTGTGGAAAATCTTTGATTTCCATGCATTTGGGACATTTTTTTTTACATAATCTTCAATGTCTCGCGAATATCCTGGCCACCAGCTCTCCAATTTGAGTCTTTTTTGTGTGGCCGCTATTCTACTGTAAAGTGTACACTTTTAATTATTTCTTTTTGCATTTTTTGTGGAGGTACAACCAAATCTCCGTTACATATAACCCCTCTGTCCATGGTTAGTTTATGTTTAACCTCTTTATAAGGCCTTTCAGCTTTAGAGCAATCGTTCCATTTATTCCTCCTTATTCTATTCGAGATTTTGCTCAGAATAGGGTCCAGCAAGGTTTCTTTTTGAAGCTGTTTGATCGGCATTATATCGATTTCGACCCAATGTAATACATCTTAAGTGTTGCTTATTTCGTCGTCTTCTTTGTTAAAGGCTAATCTGGATAATGCGTCGACATGCGGAATAGTGTTTCCTTTAACGTACATGATATCGAAATCAAAGGCCATCAGCAGTATGGCCCATCTCATTAACCTGGCGGATGTGACCTTGGGTAATTCTTTCCTTGGATTAAAAATGAATTCTAAGGGTCGATGGTCAGATTTTAGTAAAAATTTTCGACCCAATAGAAATTGTCAGGCGCGCTGTGTGCTCCACACTATGGCCAAAGCTTCCTTCTCTATATTTGAGTAGTTCAATTCTGCCTTGGTTATCCTTCGCGACAGGTACATAATCGGATGATCGTCCTGTGATAATATAGCAGACACAGCATGTTCACTGGCTTCCATAGTTAAGGTTACTTCTTTTCTGGGGTCAAAAACTTTTATAACGGATTTTTCCATAAGTACTTTTTTTTATTTTGTTAAAAGCCGTTTCTTGTTTTTGTGTCCAAACAAACTCACTATTCTTTCTTCGTAAGTCTGCAAATGCTTCAGTTAAATCGGAATATTTGGGCACATATCTGCTATAAAAATTAGTCAATCCTAAAAACGATTCTAATTCTTTTTTGTTGGCTGGGGATGCGACCTGCGATATTTTAATTAATAAATTTGGGTCAGGCGAAATGCCTTCTTTGGATATTTGAAAGCCCAAATAATTTATCTTCGCAATTAAATTTACATTTATCGCTCATTCCGGCCTCTTTTAATTTGTTCATAACTTGCTGAGTCTATGGTGCAATTCATTTATACTGGTGGCCCCTATTAAAATTTCGTCCTGATGAATTATCATATTTTCTACTACCCCCTTTAAAACATATTCGATAGCTCGTTGAAATATGGCAGAAGCAGTTTTTATTCCGTATGGCATTCGGGTCCACCTCATTAAACCGAGGGTGGTGTTAATAGTGGATATTTCTTGAAATTTATCGTCAATCTGTATTTGATTGTAAGCTGCCTTTAAATCAATTTTCGTAAAATATTTAGTGCCTGTTAATGTATGCGACACAGTTTCAAGCTCAGGAATAGGATACGAATCTGAACAAATTTTATGATTCACACCAATCTTATAATCACCACATATTCTTAAATCCCCACCTTTTTTTCGTAAAACTACAATTGCGGACGCCCAGTTACTACCGCCGACCGGCACTGGTTTTAAAATTCCTTCTGCTACCATATCTTCCAATTTATTTTTTACTAAAGGTCGCAAATGTATAGGTATCCTGCGAGATTCGTAATATGAGGGGGGGGGGCTATTTTCTTTCACTCGTATTGTGACTTTGTAACCTCTCAAGATTCCTATTTTTTGCTTTTTACTTTCTATGTTGTCGATTAAATCGTCTGTATCTATTTCTCTAATATCTGTGTCTATTAGTCCATGATTTTTTAAACAATCCACTACAGTTATAGGGACCACTTCGAATCTTCTATTAGCCTCAAACGTAGCGCCGAATTGTCCCAATGCAGTGATGTAAGAGCCATCAAATTGTCTCAATTTCAAGTGACTTCTCTTTAACTTGGGTTTCCCCATATGTTGCCAAAAGTTCTTTGGAATAAGAGCCACGTCACTACCTGTATCTGCTTGCATATCAAATGGTATTTCGTTTAATTTTACTGTCAACTTCTGTTTTTTGTTCACCCGTACTTGGTACACGTCTTCTATCGAATTTGTCCACTCCGACTTGACTTTGGATACGGACCCAACATGATTTTTTTTCAAATATAACATGATTGTCCATAAGCAGGATAATTTGTTCTTTTGTCAAAATTATGTTGAAAATTGCAGTACTTACAATTTTTAGCCTTGTTTTTACTTGTAATACGTCAGTGTTATTTGCTGCATTTTCTTCTATTTGAAATACCATTGTATTGTGTTGAGTATCTTCCTTGAATTCGGATATCATTTCCAGTTGCTGTACAAATTTCACGCATATTTCTAATGCCATGTAGAAGTTCTAAAACTTTATCTTTATGATTCACGTCATGCAATCCTTCAATGAACCGTAACTGGATTAATTCTTCTTCGATAGACATATTTGCTGATCCAAGCTTTTGAAATTCACAAAATCTCGGTGCCTTTTTTAGTCTCTGAATGTAATTCCTTGCTGGTTCGTTGTGATTTTGTTTCGTAGAGAGGAATTTAGTTCTCTCTGCGATAACCAGTTTTTTCTTAGGTCTTAAATTATTCCTTATGATGTGTGCAATTTCTTCAAAGTTGTGATCCTCCAAATCTTTTGGATACGCCATAGCGGCTACTTTCCTGTTTGCTCCATATCCAGTGGACGCTAAAAATAAATCAGTAATCTCATACTCTCCTCCAATGTTCTTTTTGGCTTGTAATTTTTTGCTTCTAGCAAAGGCTGAAAAACATTTTAGCCACATCTCAACATAGTCCGGCTCCTCTAATCTTGTGAGTATGCCTATCGACGACGTCATGTGTTGTGATGTGTGGTTTCGTGCTCCTTGTTGTAGTAGTAGCAGTAATTCTTCGAGCGTAATCGTAGCTCTAGGTCTCCGCTTTTCGTAGCTAATTCCCCTCAGTCCTCCAAACTGTCTCTATATATCTTCTGATGTAATACATATATGTAAATGAGATAACACGCCATTGGCTATCTCACTACACAGTGTTTATATTAAAATAATTTTTTTTAAATGTCTCTTATTCATTAAATGACTCTTGTATATGCTGATGTACTACTATTCTGACTTTTAATAAATGAAGATCCCCCTCCCATCCACAAAATAAAATCAGGATGGGATTACAGCTCACATATATAAAGATCTGTAATGTTTCAGTTATAAGTAAAATGAAATTTTGGAATCCAACACATTTTCTTTTATTTTGTGGATAAATATAGAAGGGATAAATCTACACAATCAAAAAAGGTTACCTGCTCAAAAAATCCAAAAGACAAATTCATTTATAAAACATTGATGTGTTTTAAAATGAAGAAATATCACCTCATAAAATAAGACATCTATTCATTCTATTTTTTTAGTATTAGCTAAAATTTCTTTGTTTTCTTTTCATGAATGAAATTTGCAATGTTAGCATAATAATTGTAGAGAGAGATAGAACAAAGCATCTAAAAATAGGCTTTGGTTAAATTTGCAGAATATTTTTGGAAAAAATGGAATCAGTCTTATGGAAAGAACATATGTGCTACTTCAAAGATTTATTGCTTTGGATTCTAAAAAAAAGTTTTCATTTTATTCTATTTCAAATAAAATTGGTTGTTGGCCTGCTTAATCCGGGTGATTTTTTGTGAATCAGTTCTCTGCTGCACATTTGAGTTTTTAATATTTATTTACCCTGTTGAAAAGAATTTCAAATAAAGTTTATACATTTTCATGCTCCTATTTACCAATTCTGTCATTGAAAATTTCCAATAATCTTCTGTTTTGCCAGGGGAATGTCTGCCTATATAAATATACTGATCTATCTTTATATATAATCAATTTTATGAAAGGTTCCGCTGGCATACTGGTTACTGACGCAGAAAATAGGATCAGCAAGATGAGTTCAAATTCTGGCTGAAGGGGGGAAAGATATGAATCTATTTCTTGCCCCAGTTGTGACAAAAAGTAGAACAGATTGAGTCCTCTAGTCATAGTCATGGGCAATTGGTTTAAAAGAAGGACAATGAATTCAAACTGTGCAGAAGGCAACAAAAAACACTCCAAGAACAATTTATTGACAGAAGGAACTGTAAAGAACCATGATCATCCAAGTCAGGGGAGAATATGACTCATTTCATTATATATATATACATATATATATATATATATATATATATATATATATATATATATGTGTGTGTGTGTGTGTGTGTGTGTGTGTGTATATATATATATATATATATATATATATATATATATATATGAGAAGTAAATACACAAGCGATGTGTTTATGATATGGCTTTTTTTAGCCGACAATTTTTGGGAGAATATGTGCTTAATTGAAGTCTTACCTAATTTTGAAAGTTGATTAATTAATAATCAATTAATTAGGCGGGCATACCTTTTTAAATGTAAGGCTAAACAAATCGAGAAAAATCAATCTCTGCATGCACATTTCGGCCTATTAGGCCTCATCAGCAGAGCTATAGATAGGAAGATCGCCTTGTGCGTGATTCGAAACCCGACTGTCAACCTGACAGGCGAGCATCTTAACCCCTACACCAACCGGACCTTCTTAGATTTTTCGTTTTTTTTTTGTTAATTAATTAAATTTCAAAATTAGGTACGACTTCAATTAAGCACATATTCTCCCAAAAATTATCGGCTAAAAATAAAAGCCATATCATAAACACATCGCTTGTGTATTTACTTCTCATACTGTCGTGTAGAAGTCACTATGAGAGGAATATAAACCTACTTCTAAACAAATCAATTTCACCCTTTGTATTATAATAATAACTAATAATGGCTGTTGACTATCAACAGTGGAGGAGAGAATCCAGCCTGAATCAAGATTGAAAGCTCAACAATTAAAAAAAAAGAAAATGCTCTACAAAATCTTCATTCCTCATGCTATTCTTTAAAATGACTTTAGGAATTCTTTTCGGAACTAATATATAAATGTTGACAATAAGAGTGAAGGGGATTATTTTAATGGAGAAGGGTCTAATTACATTTTTGGTTAAGCAATAAATTTATTTCCGAAAAGTTTAGTTTATTTTTTACTAATCCTGTACAAGATTCATTTATTTTGTAGTTTTATCTTTTGAATATATGTTATAGCATGAATATATTATGTGCCTCAATGTGTATACATGTATCTAATAAATGTATTTGGACAAAGATATGTTTTCACAATGCTTGCATTTTAAGAATAGAAGTTAATTATTCAACTCAGTTCTCTTAAGATAAGAAACCAAGACATTACTCTATGATTAAATATATTGCCGACTGTTATCATGTATGTAAAAGAAAAGTCTTTGTATACAACATGGGTGTGCATATATTCATAAGCATATGTACCAATATGTGTACATCTGTGCTTCCACATACCTGTCTTTTCTGCGAATATAAAAATGTCTGTATTGGTATACATGTGTGCCATCAGATAATTTCTGCCCCAGGACTACCATTAAACTATTCATATTCTCTCTCTTTAATACTGAGACAATATTCTTAGGCAAACGTAAAACTCTATCAATGTTTGAATAAGAGCAATAAACAGCAAGGATGAGATACTGGTGTCTTTAATTTCCCCTCAGAGATCACACTATTCATTCAACTAAAACAAGTACGAGCAACATTTCAGAAAAGAGGTTTCAGAAACCGAGAACTAACAAAACCAGCCATTTGTAAAGTTGGTCCAAACTCGAGACAAACTTTTTATGACAGAATAAGATAATGTTTTACTAATGAACGTTGAATCAATGTCCAGTTCAAAATTTTGAAAATGGAAGTTTGTGTATGAGAACAAAAAGAAAAGTGTTATGCCTGTCTTTTTTCAATCTTAAATGTTAATTTGAAACAGAGGATAAAAAGGTTCTGTATGATTAGTTCAATATTACTTGAATAGTTGGAATAACTTATGTGTTAATAAACTTTATGTGTTCAAAAAATAGCAAGACCAGTGTCTAGATATGGACATTGGAGTGTAATATTGAGAGGGCATACATTTTATTTAAATGAATATGTCTCCTCAAACTGGAAACTTTTAAAAACTAGGTTTATTAACGGATTTTTTTGCTAATAAAGTAATATATTTTTTGAATAGATTGCTTGATCAGATTTTAAAAAACCAGCAATAGCACAAAACAAACTTTAAGATTGATTTGGACAATTTCAGAAAAAATGGTAAGAAATAGAATTTAAGAGGGCATTTTTGTGAACTATTGGATGAATTACTAAAGAAAATTTGATGTGTTGATAGATATTATATTAACAGTGTACAGGTTATATTCAATGTTTTATCAAAGGTTGATGTGAGAAGATAGAAGGAAGTAGGGAGATTGGACATCTCCCTACTTCCTTCATAAGGCATAAAAAAACAAATAAATAAAGATAAGCCCTATTAATATAAGAGTAACCTTGAACAATTGCTATCAAATATTCCCAACTAAGGCATCGCATCTCTTTCCCATTAGCTTTTTACACCGATCGATACAGAAATTCTGAATCATACTGTATTGGTAGGAGATTTAAATTAAAATGTCTGTTTCTTCTAGTTACCTTACCAAGACTTGTTAATCCAGTTTGGGTCTACTATTTTTGCCTATAGCTGGACCAGGAGGGAAAGGAGAAACATCATTAATGAGAAGTAAATGATAACTGCATTGTCTAGTATTTGAACTAAAGTTGCAAATTCCATTTTCTCTGCCTTATAACCATTATGTTATCCACACATCCAGCTAACGTTATTTTGTTTATATTTTGGCTCAGCTTCGGAAACTAGAAGCAACTTTTTTAGAATTTGGTGTCAAGCACTCACTCACTGTAAATAATTTGACTTTTTACTTGGATGTCTTTTTAATGCATAGTTAGTCGTTCATGCAATATGAACCTTTTACGTGTTTACTCAATTTTCCTCTAACCTTTTTAAATACTTGTACATACAGGTATTTTCCCCCCAAAGAGACAGTGCCAAATTAGGAAATGGTTTACACTCAATTCATCCAGTTCCCCAAAAGAATTCACCCATGAATTTTATTCTTGTTTCATTTGCTTTTTTTCCTAGCTTTTACTTTATCCTAATTCTCCTAAGTGATTGGTCAACCAGGAATTTAGGACATTAATTCATGTTTTTAATTCACTTTTTATAAGAGTACATTTAGTACTTCTTGCTGAATTATGCTTTTTGCTCTAAATACACTTTTCACTATTCATATATTCGCTCAACTTTTTGGATCTCTCTTCTCAAACTTTTACAAGTGTGGATATATTTTGTGAAGTGAACAGAGTTCAGCAGAGAAACACACGATAAATCTATGATACACAGAAAATATTTTATATACAAGCTGAAGAATCCAAATATACACTAGGTAAGAGATCAAAACATGCATTATAACAGGTTATTTTTCATTATTTATTTTCAGATAAAACTTTACACAGAATGATTACAAATGGTAATTGTTAGTTTAAAAGATAAATTCACAGAACAGAAAATAGATTCATTAAAAGGGTATTATGCAAAGTAAAATGCAAACAGTCTCATCCATGATTTTAACTTGGTTCCATAAGTTAACCCTTACACTACCCATACCTCCAATGTTTCATTAAATGTGAATAATTATTTTAGGGAAACAGTACTTTTTCTTTTCAAGTTTTGACATTTTAATTCTGAATAATTAGTTGCATTTTGCATATTATAATCAATCAATCACAATTGCAGTATCATTTGTAATAAAAGAGATTGATACAACAGAAATATATTAAAACTACTTTTCCTTTTGATTGACACCTTAGTAGTCAGACTATCAAAATACAACTCAGATGTCTTTAGTTGTGAATGGTGATCCTCATTTTATACAGACGCTTAGTTGAAGAGTGGGTGAGAGGTCAAATAAAGGCTGAAACTTCATCAGTTTTAAGAAGGAAGCCATTTTATCTGACCACTTCTGACTGCACAGAAGGGCAGTTGCAATATTTCAATCTCTACTTTTGCTTCTTTTGTTTATTTTTCCATTGATACTGATTAGACCTGCAGCTTTCTGCTCACGTTTTTATAGATTTTTGTTTAAAGCCACATAATCATGCATATGACTCATATGACTTGATTATGTGCTTTGCTTTCATTTGACTAAATATAAAACAGACTTTTCCTTTAAACACTACACCATGCACCTACATGGTCAATCCATAGTGTGAAATATCTTAAATTATTAACATATGCAAACTTGACATAGAATCATTTTATTTTGAAATTAGTGTGCATTTTGAAAACATATAAATAATAGATATCAGGTATTTGATTTGAATTTTGTTTATATCATCAATAACAAATGAAATATATGAAGTAAAAAAGCAAAATTATTTGAAGTATAACACATTTGGAACAAAACTTTTTCTTTTTGAATACAGACCATCACTATAGCCAGCATTAATGAAAGAGGGCAGTCGCCATATTTAATTAATAGCTCATTTTTATTTTTGGCAGACGATACGGAGAAAAAGAAGAAGAAAAAAGGAAACAAATTCAGAAGAAAGTTATTTAATAAATAAAAATACTATTGTTGGATTTTGTGTCAAGTATTCAACTCTGTTACAAGATGAATGCAAGACTAAAACTAGAGTTTGGTAGGTGGTTTATATGGAGCTTTGGATTGTTCCATTATGAACTCAGGCAAGTTCATTTCCTGAGTTCTGATTGGCTGTTGGATTTCAGGGTTAGTAAGAACAGGGATAAGTACCCACTCTTCGGCCACCACTTTGTATTATGCCAGCAGCATGCAAGGACTGTATTAAGTTACAGCTTGCCTGTTGTTCTCGTCTGCTAACTCGACGGTAGTTAGAACCCCACTGCGATGGTGAGTATCATTGTTTCTACAACTATTAGAAAATTAAAAAAAAAAAAACAACAACATACAAATAACTTTCTCTATTTTATTCAAGTATTTTAGTTCCTGTTATATTTTAGAAAATATGGAGAAATTAGTGCAGAATAATAATTTAATATGATGTAATTATGAATATTTTAATCAAAATCTGTTTTATTTACTAGCATATTAATAATTACAATAAAATAATATACTGTGAATTATAATAATATGATAATTATATATAAACATTATCTTTCTAGAAATCGTTAAATCTCTTTTTTTTTCATATTTCTGTTCTCACATACTCAAGAATCATATTTTCTGTTGCTATTTATGAAATCCTGGAACATACTTTTATAATATTAAGTTTTGAAAATTTCAAAACTTTCTGTGGGGGTTTGATTTACTATGTGATTATTCTGTAACACTGGACCTTTATTTTGTGTCCATCAGGTTAGCTAAACTGAATCTTTTGTCTTTTTGCTTTATCATATAAAGTGAAAATCTATTAGAAATTGCCCAGCAAGAAAGCAAAATTACCCCCATTCATTCATTACTTTTTCCAATGACATTTTTATGGTCCAAATAAAAAAAGTATTAAATCAATTTTGCATTTATATTTGTAGTATGAGCAAGTTAAATTAAAAACTCATAAAAATTTCCTTCTATACAAATTTCACAAATGTCAGCAAACTGAATGGATTTATTTCTGAGCTGCTGATCAGCAAACTGAATGGATTTACTGATTTCTCTGAGTAATCCATTTTGCTGCTGATCAGCAATGGATTTACTGATTTCTCTGAGTAATCCATTTTGCTGCTGATCAGCAAACTGAATGGATTTACTGATTTCTCTGAGTGAATCTGATTTCTCTGAGTAATCCATTTTGCTGCTGATCAGCAAACTGAATGGATTTACTGATTCTCTGAGTAATCCATTTTGCTGCTGATGAGCATTCAGCATTTATGAAACTTGAGTTGTAAGAAATTGTTAGTTTTTCATATTTGAAAATATGTTGCATATATTTACTATTTTTGCATCATCATCATCAGATCACACTAACAGCATGGATATCCATAACTGTCTCTGTCTCTCTGTCTCTATCTGTCTCTGTCTGTCTGTCTCTCCTGTGAGGTCATCTGTACAGTATCCAAATTCCGCACAGAGCTGATTGATGTAGGTCTTTTTTGGTCAGTTTGCACTGGTGTGTCCATATGTAGGTGTCCCCAAGAGAACGTCAGTGATGAGTTCGGCCTTGCTTCTTCTGAAGTGTCCTGCATGTCTTGTTTGTCTTACTTAGATGGTTTCTGTGATAGAGGGCAAGTGATCGTACAGAAGCTTTTTTTCTTGTGCGGGCTGCTACAAAGATTTGTTCAAGACAGCACGCAACATCTTTGTGTAGCTCCCATTTACCTTTTTCTCAAAGCACTTCATTGGAATCCAAATGGTGCAGTCGTACAATACCATTCCAAAAATACAGCAACAGAGCCTAAACACAAGCACAAAACAAACCACCTTAGAGGCAAAAAATAATTCTAACAGAGCAACTTTTAACGTTAGGTCACTAAAAGCAATAAGTTAATGACAATATTACTCTAAGTCAATCAGCAGCTGATAAGAATATAGACATTATATGCATACAAAAATAAGTGTTACCATAGTGAAATAGAGTTAAAATATAATGAAAACGGTAATGCAGGCATTTTCTTGAAACAACTTCTTCAATGCCACCATAGGAAGTGTAGGACTGTTTCTCAGTCGTCGTGCTTTAAAATCACGAAATGTACATAAAACCCAACCACACTTAATGGCAACCCACGAGAAATAATCACCTCCAACTACAGCTTCACAAATATCAGCGAGATCGCCACATTTTACAATCAGCTGTCTTCCCTACAAGACACATTCCTAAGCACAATGTCCTAATCGTTGGTGAGACATGAATGCTCAAATAAGCAAAAATGATATCAATAAACCCCCTTCACAACATTCCAAACAGAAATGGTGAACTTCTAGCAGAGTTGTCTCTTGAAAACATACTTGTATGCTTAAACACCAAATACCAGAAAAGTAAGGATAAATTATGGACCTACTCCTAACCACATAACACAAAAGCACAGATAGATTACATTTTAATAAATAAGAAGGGAACAAACAGCACTATGAACTGCGAAACATACTCCTCTTTTGAAGGAGTATCCACCGATCACATAATCGTCTCAGTAAAATTACGTTCGAGTCTACGCAGAAACAAAGCAAACTGGTAAATCTGTAGGATAGGACTAGTCCTCACTTGCCAACAGTGACATTTGCAATCACTTTTCTGTAACAATAAAGAATAAGTTATATATTCTTCAGGAGACATCAGAAAAGCATACTTAAAATGATGAATATGGAAACTTCATGATCAAAGATAATGGCAGCCAGCCAAGATAGGTAGAAATAATGCTTCAAGAAATTGCTGGGAAACCTTCCTAAAATCACAGAAAATAATAGCGAAAAACTTGTTGATTGCCAACAAGCTAGGAGACTTTACGAAGTTCGAACAATAATAAATAGTCGAAAAGCCACAATAAATTTGACGATATACTTCCTCAATTATGAAATGCTCAAAGATAATTGATTATAATCAAAATACAATAGAGAAATGCATCCTCCCAATCCCCCCCCCAAAAAAAAGATGATATCGGAATCACTAAGAACTACAGAGGAATATCTCTTATTGTCATAGCTGATAAAGTTTATAATGCCCTTCTTAATCGAACCCGACTTGAAGTAAAGAAAATCCTTAGGGAAAACCACAATAGGTTTCCTAGAAATCGATCCGCAATATTTATAGATTAGAGCAAATTTTTAGTTTTTACTTTGTAACTTTATCATTATTTCAAAGATAAATAAAATTAGCCACCTGTATTGATAAACGTGTGAATCAAATATCAAGATTGTAAATCAGTTGAAGTGATTCAGTGTCAATTTACAACCAGATTACAAGGGGATTCATTTGTTTTGTTGGTACAGCTTAAGAAATAGTCACTTGGAATTGAACTACATAGAATGTTGTCTCAATTGAATTTGACAATGTCATCGCGTCATATAATTCAAATTAACATAATTGAATTAACAATTCATTATTGACATTTTTCACACTAACCCTAACCCTGCACGTGAATTTCATTAAATTGAAATCAATTCCTGAATTTAATTCAATTTAGATTAATGAATTTCACTGAAAGTTGTGAATAAAAGGATTATATGCAAAGGCTGCATCTTGATCAGGAATTCCCACAAGAATTCAACAAATTCGGGTGGTATTGTAAAAATACTGCTGACACATTCTGGGCTAATGATTTGTTGGATCTAAATCATGCTTGATCCCAATTTCACCATCTTATGAAAACATTGTTGCTGGCACAGATGCTTGGACAGCAGAGTATATATATATATATATATAATATATATATATATATATATATATATTATATAGTCGGCATCCTTCCGTTTACAAGACGATTGAGTCACAATGAATATGTGAATGGGTGTCTGTATGTAGGCAAATATATATGTGTGTATGTATATACATGTGTAAGTATGTGTGTGATTTTTTTTAAATCCCAAAAACCTGTGGGGATATGCAAACTGGAAAGAACGGAAATGAATCCGACGGTATGAGTATATATAAAAAGATATGAAAAACAGCATTTTGTGGTGTTTTCATATCTTCTATATATACTCATATATATATATATATATATTATATATATATATATATATATATATATAAGAGAGAGAGAGAGAGAGAGAGAGAGAGAGTAGGAGAGAGAAATAGAAATATTTCACGAGAACCATTAAAAAATAAGTTTGAAAGCAAACGTTTGAAAGCAAACATTGCTAAAATCTAGGAGTAGAGTTATAAAAACGCTAAAAAGTAAAGGATAGTGATTGCTGGTAGTCTCTGAGACAAAGAAAAAGTGCCCGTGTGCTGAAATCTCGAGACGAGAAGATAAAACGGGATTTGGAGAAGAGTTTGGCGGAGATTTTGGAATGAAAGTAGAACTTTGTAAAAATGTGTAGGATATATGAGAGGAAAGAAGAGGAGACGTCGACTGGTGACCAGGACAGAATAAAGAAGTCAGAGAGGCCCCCATTGGGGTCCAAACAGGCCAGCAGAGTAGGATATAGAAACAGAAGGCACGACGAATGCATTGCGTGAGACACAACCCCCGTACCCGTTGACCCTATATTCTTCTGTTTCTCTGCTCTCTTGAGTTATTTCTTTCTTTCTTGTGAATGCGTCCTGTGCCAAGACCGGTTGAAGTTCGAACGGACGACACAGCAGTGGTGTCTGAACTATGCTGATGACACTCAGCGACAGCAGACAAAGAAAACAGTGAAGAAGGCGAGAATACGCAATACCCGCCTGGGGAGGGGGCATATTGTCACATTGATGCCGTGACCAGGATGACCCCAGGTGGCGTGAGACGGAGAGAGTGAGACAAACAAAAAGAAACACAGGGGTCAGGACTGGTGGAAAAGAAAAGAAATGACGAGAAAAAGAAAGAAAGAAAAGAAAGGAAGAAAGGAGATGAAAGCAAAAGAAGGAAGAGAAGGAAAGACAGAAACTCGGACGCATAGGAAAAGAAAGAAGGAAGGAGATAAAAGCGAAAGAAGAAAAGAATGAGAGGGAGAGAGAGAGAGAGGGGAGAGAGAGAAGAAACGGGGGAGAGAGAGAGGGAGAGAGAAAGAGAGAGAGAGAGAAGCAGCAGAAAGGAAAAACGGAGAATTCTCTTGCGTCAACTATTTAGTCGACGCAAGAGAAAGAAAAAAGAAAGAAGAGAAAACTGAAAAGAAAGGAAGGAAAAGGTGAGATGAAGAGAAAAAGAAAACATCCAAAGGAAAAAAGAAAAGAGACAAAAAGAAAGAAAGAAAGCAACACACACATACGCGCGCACACACACACACGGCACGCACACACACCACACACACACAGACAGAGAGAGGGAGAGAGAGAGAGAAATTGTAAGGTGGCATTTCATTTTTTTTTAATGTTCTAGCTAGCAATTCTCACTTGAAATAAAATCCAGTTAAGTTAATAAAAAAGTTATTTTTTAAAGAATATTTTGAAATGTAAGGAAGAAAAGAAGAAAAGGGAAGTTTTTTTTTTTTTTTGTTTTTTACTGCTTTCTTTTGCGTTTAGTACAAAGATGAATTTCAAGTTTAGATGTTAAAAGAAAAAAGAAAAAGGAAGACAACAAAAAGCAGAAAACGATTTCTGTAACACGTAAGTAGGCTATCCAAACCAAGTCAGAAATCAAATGGTAAAATTTATTTCACATGTTTAAATTTTAAAAACATCTCTGGGGTAGAAAATGGAAGGGAAGACAAACATAGACTTTGATGTTATATTACTGGGGGTTAAAGGAAAAGAAAAGAGGGGGAAAGGGAACGAGAATTTATCCATCCCTCTATAAATGTTTATTTAGTATTCTTTAAGGTAACGTAAAAGTATTAATGTGTTTAAAAAGGGAAGAAAGAAAAGAAAAAGAAGAAAGAAAGAAAGAAAAGAGAAGAGAAGAGAAACAGTCTTTTGATATAGAGTAAACATTTCTTTAAAGTGGAATCTCTTATAGTGAGAGTTTATTGAAATCGGATTATTTAGGGATGTCCAATCGATTTTGCGCGATTGATGTACTGATGGCGGGAGTTTTTTTTTCATATCATCTTTTGACCGCCCAAAAAGAAGGGGCGTGGTGGGCGCCATTTAAAGATAGAAAATCAAATTCTTGCCCAAAAGTATGTTGCGGGGTCGATAAGGATGTCGACCCCACAGACGTTTGAATAAGTGAAACGACTGGAGACAATGACAGAGACAAAGGCAGAGGATTTGGATGGCAAAAGTAACCTGGTGGTCAATTTATTTCGAGAATTGACAGAAACGTAAATCAGCTAGTTGAGAGTTCATCGTTCGAGGTTGGTCACTCAACGTTCGGTCAGTCTTTCATTGATCTGGGTGGATAGGTCGTCGGTTGTCGGATAGGCAGCTGGAATCTGGAATCGGGATAGCAGTGCGTCTACGGACGAGGTTGATGTCATGGTCGGTCGGTAACGATTTCGGTTGGCGTCGTGGTCGGTCGGTAACGGTCTCGGCTACGAGCCCCGGTCATAGATCATAGACCCGTCGAGGACTGTTTCGGGTACGAGCGTGAAACGTAACAGCGACGGACCGTTCGCTTAGCACGTGTGTTGCTTGGGTCTGATTGACCGCGGTTATGCGGGGTTTCAGACCGGCTGGCACGTGTGCGCAAATGCTCGAGTGGCTAGGTGCTCGGCAGAAGATCGAGTCGGATCTACCAAGCTAGTACTTAGCGTACTGTCGGCGAGGGACGCCTATCCGGTCGGAAGACCCAGATCTTCTAGGCGATTTCGCCTAGGATCGCATGAGTGGTTAAGGAAAGACTGAGGTGAAAAGGCCACTGGTTAGCTCTGAAAAGACCTGGGTTTGTTAGCCCTTGAAAAGGCTGGTTTGCTGGAACTGGAACAAGGTTCGTGTCATCACAGCAAAGGAAGAGGCAAGTCGTCCAGTGGCAAAAGGCAGGCGTTCAGGAAATGTGATTCGTCCAGAACAGGAATCAGGATTGTCGAGGTTGCTGGTTGGCTGGAACAGTTTGTTGTCATCGCAAAACGACTTTCTTATATACACGAAATTTACCGGAAGTATCGAATGACGTCAGGCAAAAAGTTCATCAGCGATGATAAAAATAGTAGAGAAGGGAGGTTTTAGCTTACGTAGCGTAGCATTCGGCCAAAAGGGATGAGCTTAGGTAGCGAAACTGGATTTATCTTGTCGGACATGGAAGGGTTTTTTATGCATACGTGCACACGGGCGCTCTGTGTACATTTCTCAGGTGACTTTTTTACACCCGACACAACTGAACGATAATCGGCTTGGACTGTGGCCTATATTACGGTTTGTTAATTGATATTAAAAGGCACTGCCTTACAAATTTAAGCAGCATAAATTTTTTGCTCATGCCTCACTGTAGTAATGCTTAGTGTGACTCACATTTCACAGAACTTATCAGGGATTTCCTAGATATTGTGAAACATAATTTCAAAAAGAATGTCTGAGTTACTAAGGCCCCCCCCTGTACATGCAAACCCCAAGCGTTTGCCCATTGAACAATTTAAATATGCGAAAGAGGAGTTCAGCCAGATGATGCAGCTGGGTATCATTCGTCCTTCTAGCAGTAATTGGGCCTCACCATTAGATTTAGTTTCAAAAGGCAATGCTGCATAGCGCGCGCGTGCTGATTACCGTGCGCTTAATTCTATCACTAGACCCGATAGGTACCCAATCCCGCATATTCATGACGTCATCGCCATTATACAAGGTAAATCTTTTTTTTCAAAAGTAGATTTAATTAGGGCATACAACCAGTTACCCGTAGAACCAGCAGATATCCCTAAAACCGCTATAACCCACCCCCTTTGGACTTTGTGAGATTACCATTCGGTCTTTGAAATGCCGGTCAAACCTTCCAAAAATTTATTGACCATGTTTTACATGGTTTGGATTTTGTATGCGCCTACATAGACGACGTTCTGGTGGCGAGTCGTTCGGTGGAAGAACACATGAACACCCTTAAGATAATCTTTGAAAGATTCCAAAAATATGGCATCATAATAAATCAATTAAGTGTGCCTTCGGCAAGACCGAAGTTGAATTTTTGGGCCACCGCATAGGCTTAGTTGGTATTTTTTCCTTCCCCTACTAAGACTGAAGCTATAATACAATTCCCAGTCCCCACTAATATGAATGTTTGCGACAATTTTTAGGTGACTTTTTATCGCCGCACCTAACTGCGCAAGTATCCTCCAACCCTACTAACCTGTTGATGAATATTAAAAAGTGTGATATCTTAGTGTCAGATTGATGCACTATCTGCATTTAGTAAGATCAAAACATCTCTAACAAAAACCACTGAATTATCTCATGCCCTACCTGATGTAAAGTTGTATTTGGCAGTGGATGCCAGTGCGGTTGGAGTTGGGGCAGTTTTACAACAAAATGTTTCCGGGTCTTGGAAACCTATTTCGTTTTTCCCAAAAGCTGACTAATACCCAAAAGAGATACAGCACCCTTGGCAGCTTATGCAGCTGTTCGTCACTTCAGGCATTTTCTGGAGGGGAGACGATTTTACATCTTCACCGACTACAAACCATTTGTTGGTACATTTCAGTCAAATTCGGAGAAATATCCCCAAGAGAGATGAAACATCTAGACTACCTGTTGCAGTTCACCTCTGACATCAGACATCTGAAAGGAGTTGAAAATTACCTGCAGATACTATGTCCAGAACAATAAATGCATTTTTTTATCCATGCACAGACATGACATAATTTGTGAAGGAGCAGCTTAAAGATCAGCACATCAGGACCTACGTCGAGACAATTCAACTTCCCTGAAGTTGGCAAAAATGCGTGTTTCGAATAGTAACCTGGACATCGTTTGTGACACCAGTACGAGGAAGATACACCCGTTTGTTTCTCAGTCATTTCGACGTATTTTCTTCTCCAGTCTTCACAATCTATCTCATCCTGGTGCTAACGCTTCCATCAAACTGATACAGAGAGATATGTTTGGCCTCGCATGAAGTCGGATATTCGACTGTGGGTGAGAACCTATTTCAAATGGCTAAAGTTGGAAGACACGCGGACACCTGTTGATCCTTTCCCGTCTCCTGGTGAACGATTTGAACATGTACACATAGACTTTTACCTCCTTGTGAGGGATATACATATTTTTTGACGCGCGCTTTTCCTCGTGGTGCGAAGTCTTTCCAATGGCTAATATTGACGCCCATACTACAGCGAAAACATTCCTGGTTGGCTGGATGTGCCGTTTCGGCGCTCCGGCTCTAATTACCAGGGATAGAGGGCGGCATCGAGTTTATTCGGCGAATTGATGAAACTTTTGGGGAGCAAACGAATCCGCAAAATCGCCTATCACCTGAATCTAATGGCATGGTGGAAAGATTTCACCGTAGTCTGAAGTCAGCCTTGAGAGCTATGCTAAACCAATCAAATTGGCTTGAAAACTTACCCCTGCTACTCTTGGGACTACGTAATGCAATAAAGGATGGCATCTAATGTTCATCTGCTGCTGAGGTGGTATATGGCACCACACTCAGACTGCCAGCCAGGACAATTTTTCTGCAAATCTCCACAGACACCCTGGACGTTACTTCTTTGTAGATCGTCTGACAGCCAAGATGGCAAACTTGGCGTACATCCCCCGTACAATATAAGAAGCCAACACATGTTTCAAAACTATTTGAAACATGTACACATATTTTTGTGCGGGACTTTGCCAGAACACATTTCCTACAACCACCTTATAGAGGACCTTTTGAGATCCTAAAAAGAAATAAAAAATATTTAACCATATCCATTAAGAATTGAGCGCAGAAAATGTCCCTGGATAGATTGCAACCAGCCTTTTTAGACACTGCATGGCTCAATGTGAGCCCACAAATATCATTTCCACCTCTAGTAGCTACTAATAAATCAAAGCAGACAATAACAAGATCTGGCCGACATGTTCGATATCCCAGACATTTATATTGTTACAAAAATTATTTACCACTGTCAGCTTTAATGTATACTTTATGTACAGGGTGTTCGGGGGAAATTTGACAGTTTCACAAGGAAAAAGAAAAAGTGTTTGGTAACTACAAAATTTAATGGATTGTAAAGACATTCAGTAGGCACGGAAATTACTCTACTGTCAACAAGTTTCACTCAAAATAACCGCCATTAGCGTCGATTACCGCCTCAATCCTGTTCCGGAACCTGGAGCAAGCTGATGTTACAGTTTCCCTGGGAAGGGTCTCAAAAACTACCTTAATTCTGTCGATTAACTGGGCTTTTGTAGTACTGTCACGGCGATTGGTATCTTTCTCAACAGCGCCCCATACATAATAATCCATGGGGTTAAGATCTGGGGAGTTTGGAGGCCAAACAGTGGGACGGGTGTAGTTGTAAAAATTCGCCGACAAACATTTTTGACTTTTCCCAGAGGTGTGGCAGGGGTCCGAATCCTGTTGTCATACATATGGCCTACCATTGGCTACCCTTGTTATTCAGGGCTTGACTACAGTGTTTAGCAACTCCACGTAGGCAACTCAGGGTCCTCCAATACTTTTTTCTGCAGATTTTTGAGGAATTCTTCTGTACGAACGCAATCAGATCGTCTGTTATGTTGCTTTCTTCTAGCCACAGCCTCATATTCTCCATTGCAATTCTCCAGTTCATGCATGATTGTTTTTACATTATTCAGGGAGCTTTGGGAAGCAACCATAACTCCTTATTTTGATGACCGGCGCAGATCATCATGATACAAGTTATTCTCAGGTAGTTTCCAGTCATCCATTCTATCTGTCATCACGTATATGAATGAAAAGGGTCCACGTTTTTAAATGATGCGTAGTGTGCGTCAATAACTCCAACCTACGGAGAAAAATAACCAAATATAAATATGTCAAATTTATCCCGAACACCCTGTATTTGTATTTCAGAGATTTATACTATTTTTTCTTAGCATAATGACTTTTTGATGTATTTTTTCTCTAATATGCACTGCATCTCGTGGGGGGGGGGGTATCTGTTGGGTCAGTAAAATGATAATTCCTATGTACAGAGTTAAGTGAGGGAGAGGCTTTCTGTGATTGGATATACCAATCACGTGATGAACCAGAAGTTTTGGCGCAAAATACAAAAAAAACACAAAAAAACACAGAGGAGACATCGGACCAGATCTCAGGAGGCACCGACTTTAAATCCTCTCCAAGAAATCACCCTAAGATACCAGGTATCTTCCCCGGCACACCGGTAAGTCCCTCAAACTCAACTTTATACCCAAGAAGGACTTTATATTGTTACTCATTGTTATATTTGTCTTTAATAAATTGTTAGAATTAAACTAAGTTTTAATGTATTTATGTGTTGCTGTTAGCCTTAGAATTAAATGCTATACTAACACAATATATATGTAAATTAATTAAAATAAGATAGATTTTATATTTTTACTTTTTGAAGGGTCAAAATTTAACGTTTAAAATTAATTTTTCAGGAATTCTATGATATGGAAAAATATTGGAATTTTCTTTAATCTTATTTCTTTCAAATGATATAAAGATTTTTTTAATGAAATAACTTTTAGAAACGTTTTGTAACTTTCCTGTAATGTGTACACTTATCGTGAAAAATCGATTGGACGTCCCTAATTCATACAATTTGGCTTTTTTTTAGTTAAAAGATACTCGTAGATTTGGAAGTATGAAATTTTGTAATTGATTTTTTTAATAAAATGTTTGATTTATTTGCGAGAAAGTAAAAACATAAAATTAATCAGGTTTTATTTAAATTACATATCTCTCATTGTTTTTCCTATTTGACCAAAGGAGAAATGTTTTAAAAGAAAAATTAAATCATTTTCGTTTTTTTTTTTTTTTTTTTTTTTTTTGTGTGTGTGTGTGTGTGTGTGTGTGTGTGTGTGTGTGTGTGTGTGTTTATATTCTTTTTAAAAAGTCTTATTAGGTATCTCAAAAGGGAAAAGAAGAAAGAAAAAGAAGAAAAAGAATGAAGGCGTAAAAAATAAAAGTTCAACTAAAATGATGATAAATCAATAGAATAGAAAGAAAGCAAAAAGTTAGTAAACTCCCATAATTTACTAATCAATGAAAAAGAAAAAAAATCAGGACTCCTATCCGAATTCAAAAACCTCTACAATTTTGCACAAATAAAAATAATTAAGCAATATCCAGAATCTGATTGGATAAGGCAAATCATGAGGGGTATTTACAAATACGCCCGCGCTTTGGAGTTCCAGAAGGTTCGTAAATTATTACCACCAAAAATAAAAATACCAAATCGAAGCCGGTAGTCACGTATATAAACGGAGTAAGAAATTAACAAGTCAGTCATGCGGGTAGTTGAGACGAGACCAACCACTTGGCATGTAAACATCAGAGACTTGGCCCAACCGCCAGAGACTTTGTCCCTGTCGTACTTAGCAGATACTTTTGATGAACAAGGTGGCTTCAACAACCGGCCAACGCGAGAGATGCTGATAACATCTAGAGATTCTGGCAATTCGACTCGACTGCTGACACGATCAAACAACTCAACCTACCGACCAAACACATTATTCTACTGACTACTACGCGATTATTCTACTCGACAGCCATTTCGATCAACAAACGAGACATTCGTCTTCAGATTGTGAGTAATTGACACCTTTCCTGAGTTATCAAATGTTCTACTGATCAACAACCACGGAATGAATTTATTTGTTGTTGCTAACTGTATACCCTGTGTATGTTATTCCTCCATTTTATTTCTGACTTGGGTCTTTTCGTCATTCCAAACATTGTTAGCGGGGTCGGAATCCAATCTCACCGGCCGGAATTGTTCTCGCCGATCAGAATTCCCTCTCACTGGCCCCCTAAAATGTATGGGCGTGATGTAATGCGGTAAATGTGACATTTTACAATGGTGTTTTCCAATAAAAATGTGATTGATTTGGAGGTAAGTTGACCAAGTTCAGTTTTTTTGTACTAATATGTATTTCGCAGTTCGTTGGGAAAATCAATGTTCTCAGACGTCTGGGAAATTTTTTGTGAGATACTTTTTAATTACGCTGTTTCGTCTAGCAATTTTTTTCACAAAATCATTGTTAACTCTTGTGTCAGCAAATAAAACTGACGAGTACCTTCTCTGAAGTCTCTCTTGTCTACTCACTAAATTTATTTTTTTAAATATATTTGGCGCCAACATTCACGCCCTCCCCCATGTGCTGATGAAAAAAAATGAACCTGTATAAATTGCACTTTCTCTTTCCTTTGATCTAGTTTGATCAGTACAAATTCATTTCCAGAGCCCAACACCACGGAAGAGAGAAACAAAGAAAAGAAAGGAAAAGAAAAAGAAAGGGAAAAGAAAAAGGTGATTGTGATGTACCACCCACCCACTTATACTTCACTAAATGACCCCGTTCTCTCTCTTCCCTCTTTATAACGGGCGCTAAGTACAGTCGCACGTAACACCACCAATGAGTTGATGCAAATGAAGTTAATGAAAAATATATTATGAATGTTATTTATACTAATTTAGTTTCCTGAGTATAAGACTAAACTTCATCTAGTTGTAAGGTTCCAATTCTAAAGCCCAGGGAGTGTAGAGTACACATTCATTGCTATTGATCCCAGGTTCACTTTGACCCGGAGTGGTAATACCAGCTCGGATCCCATCTATGGGTCAAATTTGTTTGAAAGTTAAGGAAAATTATTTTTACCAGTTTTATTGATACACATGAAGTCAGCATAAAGAATATTTTAACGAGTTTACCAATACACATGAAGTTAATAAAACAAAATCTAGAAAAATATATTTACCAATATACCGATACACATTGAATTAATGGACATTATTTCTACCAGTTTATCAATATGCATCAACTTAAGGAAGATTATTTTACCAGTTTAAATGAAAATTATTTCTACCATTTTATAAAACAAAGCTAAACAAAATATTTACCTACAAAATATTTGCTTACGAAGCCTATATAGTAAAAAAATTGGCATTAAATAGCCCACAAGAATTGATATGCCATTAAACAAAATAACCAACCAACATAAACATTCATGCATATTAAGTTAATGAAAATGTCAACTAATATATTAGTACACATGAAGCTAATGAAAAATCTAACATCAAAATTATTTCTACCGATTTATTAATGTACATAAAGTTAAACAAATCATATATACAAAAAGAAAAACAATATTTGGCATTAAATAACCCACAATGGTTGATATGCCAATAAACATCAACCAACTGTCAGATATTTTTTCTTGTGTCGGCATAGAAAGTGTTAGCATGTTTTTGACAAATAAAATATGGGTGCCAATCCGCTGTTAATATATACTCATATAGTTCTCAATTTTACTTTGAAAGAGAAAAGGGAAATGAATCTATAAGATCAGCTTAGAATATGTTTTTGAATTATTTTATTTTCTCATTTAAGCTTAGAGAAAGCTACAGAAGAAAGTAATGGAGGAAACTTTAATGTCACCCTGACACAGAACAGCATATAAGATTTAGCAGAATAAAGAAATATTTCGGGTTTTTTTTGTGGGGGGGTCCTACTATTTCCTTTTGATACTTATTATTTAACAGGAATCACTCTTTTACAGCCGACCGGTTTTCTTATGGGCATCAGGCAAATAATTCTGTTCACTAAATAATCAGAAGTAGAATATAAAGAAGAAAAATATACACACTTATAAAGATTACCAAAAAAAAGATTACTCATATGGTTTAGGTTCCTTTTTATAGTTAAATCAGGCAATGTTAACTCATCAGTTATATATACTAATGAAAAATAAAATTGCACCACCCATAGAATGCGTTTCAACTCTAACACCCTAAATATGTGTTTTAATTTCCACAAGATTAGACATACAGATTGAATAACGGTAAATTATCAGATATATGAAAAATATGTGCATCGGTTAAAAATAAGAAGTGCACCAGCAGTAATTATTACAGACTAATAGACTGTACATCCTTTTTGGATGTTTAAGTGGCAAGCTTATTCAAACGCACTAACATTAGTGTTAATATCTCAGAAGCTGGCTGAAATATTTGAACTTTTTATCAACATATCTACTACCTTCTAACATATATATATTCAGAGGGAAGCAATTTTATTTTCTGTTATTATATGTGTATATATATTATTATATATGTATTATATATATCTATATATATAAAAGAAAATTTGGTATGTACGTGTCGACTTATAACTCAGAAAAGATACATATATATATATATATTATATATATATATAT
This sequence comes from Doryteuthis pealeii, assembly GCA_023376005.1. Lineage (NCBI taxonomy): Eukaryota > Metazoa > Mollusca > Cephalopoda > Myopsida > Loliginidae > Doryteuthis > Doryteuthis pealeii. Next base: position 22,733,770 of record CM042164.1, read on the forward strand.
ATATATATATATATATAATATCCCTATAACTAAGTAACACACCAAATTTGGTTATTGATTTCTACTGATTAAGGGATATAATTAATTAATTAAACAAAGATCAAATGATTTGCGATGATCGTAGCATGGCTGCTGCTGCTAATATAAAAGAAATCGCTGATTGCTACCTTTATAAGCATTGATTTAAAATGGCCGTTTGCTGATAATTTGAAATAGACAAATTCGTGCCTTAATAGTTTCAGCTCGGGATTTCTCACGTATACCTTCTAATCTTAGAAATATTTATTTGGTTTAATCCATTGAATTATTTTTTACAGCGAATTAAATAACAATAATAAACGAAAACATTCAACGATTAATAATTCAACATTTTATTATTATTTTTAATACTTTCATCTTAGAATAAAATATATCCATTTTTAATCAGTATAACTCAAACCTTTTTTGAAAAAATCTATTCATGAAATAAACATTATTAAATTAATACGCTACAAATATGGTAATGTTAAGTTATTAGCTTCTTTTTCACTTTCTTTGTTACTTTTAGGGGTCAAAAAAGGAAATAAATTAAACTAATAAACTTCTCCAAGAAGGAATTAAGAACGGAATTTAAATTTGTCGTATGTACAAAAGACGTTCGGAAAGAAAAAAAAATACCAAAACAAACAAAAAAACAACATTATCATAAGCCAAAGAAAAAGAAAAGAAAAAAGAAATAGTAATACGGACAACTGTAAGTATCTAATTCTTAGCATTTTATTGTTACATTTTAATAAGGAATTAAACTAATACATTTCTACCATTGGAAATCAACAGGCAAGGAAGTTCGCTTAAAAAATATAATTGTTCCAAAAAAGTAAACAACAAATTCTATTCTTAAAATAAAGAAATATTATAATACACTAATTCTTAGCCTTGTTTATCGTCAAATCTTTGATAAAGTTTGATAATGCATTTTTTAAAATAATATCTTAAATGTAAAAAAAAACATTTCCTAAAAGAAACAAACATTCTACTATACAAATTCTCGGCGATTTGTTTTTTAATTTTATAAATCATTTTCCTCTTATTTTCTCTCTTATCCTGTTTTCTTCTTCTCACTCACTCTCTGGTGTTCCTATTTTTTTTTAGTCTGATCATGAACCGGGTACTTTTGCTAGTATATATATATATATATATATATATATATATATATATATATATATATATATATATATATTTGGAGGATATGTGCTTAATTGAAGTCATACCAAATTTTTGAAAATTAATCAGTTAATAATTAATAAATTTAGGCGGGCATATATGTTCAAATATAAGGCTAAACAAATCGTGAAAATGTCAATCCCTGAATGTAAATTTCGACCTATTAGGTCTCATCAGCAAGGTTATAGACATGGGAGACTGCTCCGTGTGTGACTTGAAACACACCGGTCGACCTGATCAGCTGAAGTGGACTCTTTAAACTGCTACAGAAGATAGGTTGCCCACCCAGACTTCTTGGGATCATCATCTCTTTCCACGAAAACATGCACAGCACAGTATGTTTTAATGGTGCAACATCCGAGGCATTTCCAGTCAACAGTGGAGTGAAGCAGGGCTGTGTTCTTGCACCTACGCTGTTTGGGATATTTTTCTCCTTGCTTCTCCAGTACACCTTCAAGGATTGCAGCGAGGGAGTCTACATACACACCAGAGCTGACGGCAAGTTGTTCAATATCACTCACTTTCGAGCTAAGACCAAAGTCACGAAGGTTCTCATTCGGGAAATGACGACGCAGCCTTAACGTCACACACCGAGCACGGCCTGCAACAGCTTGTCAGTCACCTCACACATGCTTGCAAGGAGTTCGGGCTTACCATGAATCTAAATAAGACAAAAGTCATGGCACAAAGCGCAGACACCCCTTCGAACATCGTTATCAACGGGTGTATTCTGGAAGCTGTGGAGAGCTACAAGTACCTCGGGTACACCATTGCTAACTCAGTCTCCACTGACAGTGAAGTCAACAGCAGAATTGCGAGATCGGTGGCAGTTATGGCCAAACTGGGCCAGACAGTCTGGGACAATGCCAGCCTTACTAAGAGAACCAAATTGCGCGTCTCCAAAACGTGCGTTCTCAGTACTCTCTTCTACAGTAGCGAAGCCTGGACCACATACTCATGCCACGACAGTGAACTGGATAATTTCCACCTCAGATACCTACGCTGCATCCTACGCATATGCTGGCAGGACAAAGTGCCCAACACAAACGTGCTGGAACGAGCATGTTCGCCATCATCTGCGCTGGTTTGGTCATGTCATGAGGATGGACAAAGGCCACATTCCCAAAGACCTACTGTATGACGAATTAGTAAAAGGCACCCGACCCGTAGGGAGAGCATGCCTGCGCTTTAAAGACGTCTGCAATAAGGACATGAAGACAGGCCACATCAACACCAACACTTGAGAGGCTGGCGGTTCCTTGTCAATCAAGGGACGAAAAGGAGGCGAAAAAGAAAAGGAAAAAACCGCCACAGAAAAGAGAGCCAGAAGGAAGGAGAAACAACAACAACTTCAGCAAGCATCAATTTGTTTGCAGTCACTGCACTAGAGATTGCCATTCAAAAATTGGCCTGTTCAGCCACTCGCGTAGAAGCAGTTCAAAAAATTGTGGACACAACGTCATCGTCTTTGGCAGACGGAAGGATGCCAACGATTAAACTCCATTTTAAAAATTGACGTCATGTTTTGCGGAGATATTAGGTAAACAACACACACACAACACACACACACACACACACACACACACATATATATATATATATATATATATATATATTATATATGAGTTTACGTAAATAAACACTGTGTTTATTTGATATGGCTTTTAGCCGACAATTTTTGGAGGATATGTGCTTAATTGAAGTCATACCTAATTTTTGAATATTAATTAGTTAAGTCTATTAATTCGGCGTAGAGTGGCATCTTCTTCTCCTAGCACTTTTCCTGCAGCTGGCGTTGTGAGAAAATCATGTCCACAGTTGACCGGTTTGCTCGGAAGCCACACTGTGACTCCGGGTAGATTCGAGATGCAAGGGTCTGCAGGCACAGTCTTCAATGTTGGCGAGATCCCATCCTCCCACTTTCCCAGAGTATGTCTATGTCGTCTCTTGGGTGTAATGCTTTGTGCATGGTCATGAGTTTTTTTTTTTACTTTGGTCCATTTGCCGAAGTTCCTCTCTTGTACATGGTCCTGAATATCTTACGAGAGGGGCAGCCCAGGTTTTTATTCCCTTGATAAGGTGTCTGCTCCATAGCTTGGTTTCTAAGAGCTTTCTTGTTCTTATGAAGTATTCCTTTCTTACTTTTTCTTTCATTTCTATTTGTTTGATGGCATCCGCTTCTTATATTTCCAGTTATCTATAGTTCTCTTTCATTTCTTCTCGATTCGGTAGTTCTATTCCATTCGTCTTTTCAGTTTTTCATTTCTTCATCACTAACATGGCGCACTTGTCGATGCCGAACTCCATCCCTATATCTTGGCTGTATATTCTTATAGCTTGTATAAGGGTTTCTAATTCTTGTTCATTCTTTACAAAAATCTTGATGTCATCCATGTACATTAGATGATTTAATTTTTCCTGTGATTTACTAAATTTGTATCCCGCTGTACATTTCTTGAGTATATGGTTGAGTGGCATCATTGCTATGACAAATAGTAGTGGTGATAGGGAGTCTCCATGGTAGGGGCCTCTTTGTATTTCCACCTCTGCTAAGGTTTGTTCACTCGATGTCAATTCTGTTTTCCAATTTTCCATGGTTTTATTTATTAATTTTATTATTTTGTCTGATATTTTTATCTTTAGACACTCGATTATCCAGGTTTGTAGAACCATGTCATAGGTCTTTCTGTAGTCAATTCATGCCATGGCTAAATTTTTGCCTTGTTTTTACTTCTTTAAGGATGCTCTGATCTATGTATAGTAGGTTATTTGTTTCTCTTCTTTCCTTGCAGCATCCTTTTTGTTCTTCCGGAAACAGTCCGCGGCAATCCAGTGAGTAGTAGATTTCTTCTTTTCTTTGTGCAGTCAGTGTTTTCCACATCATAGATAAACATGGTATTGGCCTATAGTTGCTGGAACGGTTCCTTTTTGGGTGTCTTTCTAGATCAGGGTTGTTTTTCCTTTTGTCATCCATTTGAGTACGTTTCCTTCTTGTATGTATTTACTCATCGGTTTGGCCAATCTTTCGTGGATGGATGTGAATTTTTGAACCAATATCCATGAATTCCATCGTGATCTGGTGTTTTCCAGTTTGGTATTTTCTTAAGTGTTGTTCTTAGTGAGTTCAGATGTATGCTTAACTCGGGTCCTTCTTCGAGTCCTTGCAGTTCCTTTTTAATCTTATGCCTTTCTATTATGGTCTTTATTTATCCATATTTTGTTCCAGAAGTTTTTTGTTTCCTTCACATTCGGGTATTTGTTTGTCTTAGTGCTTTGGCCATCGACTTGTTGGTTGAATTTCCCTTCGTTATTTTTGAAAGTCTTGTTTTGATTATATATGTTTCGTTCTGTTCTGGTATCTTTTAGTCTACTTTCTCTCGCCAGTAATTTTTGTATGATTTCCTCCAGATGTATTGGTGGATTTTCAGTCCATTGTGTCATTGTTTTTTTCCCTTTCTTGGTACTTTCGTTTGTTGTCTTAATTTCTTTATTTGTCTTTCGAATCTCATTTCCCATCCAGATTTTATGTTTCTGTTAGGTTTTCCTAATAGTAGTATGCCAATTTGTTTCGCTAACTAGTTTTGCTCCGGCATATATTAGCTCGTTTAATTCAGTGATGTTTTTGGCTGGGATGTTTTTTAGTATTTTTTTCCGGTTTCGCTCTGGACTTTTTTCCTGTCCTGATTAGGAATGGTAGGGTAACCTTGTTACCGGTCATGATTTGTTTCATTATTTCTACATCGTATTTTTCATTTCGGTGTTGTGCTGTCTTGTTCCGTGGTGTTTTGATCGTCTTCGGGTTGATTTTATTTTATTATAGGGGGATATTCTTCTTGTTTATATTCTCCACATATTTCTATTATTTCCAGATCAGAGAAAATTTTCTTTTTTAATATTATCCTTGCTTAATCTGCTAGTCTCTGGCTGGTTGTACTGAAATTATTCCCGTCATTCTACATTTGTATCATTCTTTTCCGATAGCTTCTTTGTGTTGGGTTGCTTTTAAAGTAACATTTGGAGTACTTGAATGTTCTCCTTTCTACTCCACGTGTTTCTTTGTCGTTTCTCGGCTTCTGGGCTGCTACTGGGCTATCTCTCGGCTGCTGGACTGTCTCTAGGCTCCTTGGCTGTCTCTCAGCTGCTGGTCTTCTGCTGGGCTGTCTCTCGGCTGTTGGGCTACTGCTGGGATGTCTCTCAACTGCTGCTGGGCTGCTGCTGGTTTGTCTCTTGGCTGCTGGGCTGCTGTTATCCTCGTCACTTGCATATCTGAAAGAACAATTAGAGTACCAGCAGCATGTGTTCGAAATATTCCAGCTAGGTTCCTCGAGTTGACCATAAGGTGTGCACTGGTCGTTTTCCCCCTAATATTCTGAGGATTTTTTTCCTTGGGTTGTGTACCTGAAATTGAGATTTGAGGCAACATTTGCAGGATGCTGACTGGGTCCCCCATGTTAGCTATCAAGGGAGCACCGGCCGATCATGACACACAGACCTGATGTCTGTGTCCCATGGCTTGTATATTTTGTATTTGATATTTTCCATTGTGTAGTATAATGTGGTTATATCGGACTCAGGGTAGGATTAGATCAGTGACCCTGTGACAGACGTGACCTTCAAAAAGGTAGAAAAATATACAAAATATATAAAAAAATCATGATATATATTTTTATATGTCTATGTGTACAGTCATATAATCCTGGTGTATATGCAATTTCTTCACATGTATATATACATTATATGTGCTATACTTACGCCTTGGATTTTCTAAGTGAGATAGTAGGCTTTTGTTGGATCACAAGACGCAATACGGTGAGAGATCCTTACATGGGTGAGCATTCTCTTTCATGTCGGTCGAGTGAGGCTTAGACAAACAATTGGTTCTGATTACGCGGGATCATTTCGGACAGGATCATTCATTCTGTAGTGAGTTATCATGTGGACGGTGTACAGGTACAACAATTGCTACAAACTGGTTGTGTTGGTAAGCGAGATCATAGACTGTTAGTGGATGGCAATATGGTAGGAGCACCTTCCGTAGATGAACATCCCCTGTTGTATCAAAGGAACGAGGTTTACACAAGTAATTAGTACTGATTATTACGAAGGATAATTTCGGGCTGTATCGATCATTATACAGTGGGTTATCATTCGGAGCGATGTACAGGTACCATAACTGTTACGAGATGATAGTGTAGGCAGTTGAGTTCATACACTGTTTGTGGATGGCACAATGCAATACAGTGGGAGAACCATCGGTAGGTGACCATCCACTTTCGCGTCACTTGAGCGAGGTTGAGACAATCACTGTTTATGATCATGTGGGATCATTTCGGACAAAGTCACTCATTAAGCATAGTGTTATTTTGCGGATGGTGAGCAGGCAAAACAAAGGCTATGAACTGATATTCTTGGCGAGTGAGATCATAGATGTTGGTAGATGATACAATGCGAGCATCCTATTTCATATCACTTGAGTGAGGGTGAGGCTTGCAAATGTATATATACTTAGACACCCATGAGTATACTAACATATCACACTTGCATATACTTAATGAGGTATCTTACATTTATTATGTTTTAACTTAGTAAAAGTCCACAAGTTCCTTTTTCTACTAGTTCAATTTGGTCGTTTAAGTCCTATGCCTGGGGGAAAGGTTATTATTGAGTGGGAAGACCAGGGAAGAAGAAGAGGGTTAAATTCCTCAATGCTCAAGGGAGAAATGTAGAAAAAAAGATAAAATTCTAGAGTCGAATTTATACGATATAGTCACAAGACCCTTAAGTCTTACAAATATACCAATTATAACAAAAAGGAATTAATTAACACTACGCTGCGAATATAAAATGAAAAATTATAACTTTCCTGTCAATTTTCAAACAAATTGTCATTGATAATTATATCTACTTTTTAAGTCAATTAAATTTGATTATTTACCTTTTGAAAACAATACAAAGGATGAAATTGATTTGAAGGATATCATGATATCTGTCATATGGAATTGATGACCTTTTCAGGTAGATTTCAGCTTTGTGAACAAACCATAACAAATCAGCAGGGGCCAGATCTGATTAAAAGATGTTGCGCATATTTTGAAGAAAAAAAAGATAAAAAAATAATGCATTATCAGGTTTCCCTTTAAGATGATTTCTACCTCTTTGGAAACTTGATAGATTTCCATGGATTAGAATAGGCACTTTCTCAAAGCGATCATGATAGTCAACAGACGATGGCCACATTGATAAGCTTCTAGTATGTAAAAGTTTGTTTTGTTTGTTTTGCAGGATAGTCATGTTTGTGGAAAGATAGAAGCAAAATCATTTAGTGTAACCGAATACATTATCACATTCATTGATGACTAATCAGGATTTGTATAGTGATACATGGGAGAAGTGTTCAAGAAGTCCCAAAACACCAGAGTAAAATGGAGTAGGTAAAAGGTTGAATCGGATGTTAGTGGAAGCAATACGAACCATGTTATCAGATTCAAAGCTACTTAAGAAATTGTAGCCAGAAGCTTTATCAACAATTTCATATGTTCGAAACCGAAGCCCAATAACCAATGTACAAGCCATGAAACCATATGGGGGCTACAAACCAAATGTGAAACATTTATGCATTTTTGGATGTAGCCCACATACCAAATGATGAAAGAAAGCGATCTTCTTCGGATATGGCATTGGAGTAAAAGGTTATAAACTCTCTGATACAGAAACATTGAGTGTTTTCCATAACAGAGATGTCATCTTTAACGAAGTAGCATCAATGAAAGAGGCGCTTTTCAGTCCCAAGAAAAATGAATGGATGGAAACAATGGAAAATTAAATTAGTTCACTACATACTAATTAAGTATGGGATCTTCCTGAATTACCCAGTGGACGGAATGTTATTGGTAGTAAGTGGGTGTTCAAATGAAAATTTGATGCTGACGGGGACAGGGAATAACACAAAGCTCTCCGATGAGACCTTTTGTCCGGTAATAAGGTTCGAATCAGTGCGAACTCTTATTGCATTGGCAATAAAACAGGATCTCACGCTAGACCAGTTGGATATAACCACTGCATTCCTAAATGGTGAGTAGAAAGAAGATATTTATATGAAGTATTTGAAATTAAATCCAAATGACATCTTGTCTGTAAACTGAAGGGGAGCATATATGGCTTGAAACAATCGTCAATATGTTGGAATAACGCACTAGATAGTCCGTTGAAGAGGATGAAATTCAAGCAATTAGAAAATTGCCATTGGATCTATACACTATCCTCAGGAAGAGAAATCTTCATAGCAACTGTTTATGCTGATGATCTAATTCTGGCAAGCAAGTCATTGACACGTATCCAAGAATTCGTCAAATAATCAAGGACATGGGGAAACTGCATTACTTCCTGGGTGTCAAAATCGCTTATCCAGAGTCAGGAAAGATATGGATAAGATAATCAGCATACACAGCAAAAGTAATCCGATTGAAGCCTCAATTGGACCGATGAACATCTACGAGGACAACCTATCCACTATAATTATGGCGAAGAATCCACAATATCATGGACGAGCGAAACATATTGATAACAAGTTTCATTATATCCGAAAACAAGTTGAAATGAAAGCTATTCAACTGGAATATTGTCAAAGCAAGGGTATGATTGCTGATGTGCTGACAAAAGCGCGAGTTAGCTCACAATTTGTGAAGCTCGGTGTTAGAGAAATAATTAAAAAAACTAGCAAGTGAGAAGGAGTGCTGAAATTCACTCTAGTCAGTACTAGATAGAACTCACAGATAGTAATTATCGGGTCATTTTTGTGTATAGGGGTTAGGTTATCTTTTGTTGCTAGTTTCTGTTAATAGGAAAAACGCCACGCGTGTCTTAAAAAAGTCGTCCTCATGTTTTTACCTTATTGATTGAGTTTAAAGTATCCTGCCTGAAATATATGAAGAAGAGTATCTGGAGATAAAAAGGTATGTTTTATTTCTATGTGGAATTAGTTTCGTAAATTCCCAATTGTTATCATGTTTCTCGTGCACGAATAACTAATTATTTGTGTTTTCCTTTTAACTATTTTGTGGAAAAGATTGCCAGAACTATCTACTAGCTTAAGGACATTCCTATCTATTTTATCTGTTTATGTTAAATAGTTTACAGAAATGGGATTGAACCAGATGTCTTCTGTGTTTTGGGGTCTTATCACTGTTATTCTTTGATCTTTCTTGGTGTAGTTTTTTGTTTGTGCATAACCTATTTATTTTGCATTTGATATTTGTATAATGATGTGGTTTTTTGGATGTATGGGAAAGTAATATTGTCTTTTATGAAGGGTTTGTATGTGCTATTGTTGAAATTGATATCTATTACTATTTTACAGTTGGTTGAGATGTTTATTTTTAATCACAGGTAGTTGAAGGCCCTAATTATTCTTTTTGTATGTTAGATACCATTCGGCCTTTGTTATCTGTGATTATCATGAGCCCATCATCCTTGTATAGGCCAATTTGTGTAGGTTGGACTATTCTAGTGAGTGTGTCCAATATGTTTATACTGACCCAGTCTACGATTTGTACAGAGTCGAAAGCACCAATGTAAACGTCAAAGTCGTTGCTCTTTGTCCATACTGTTTATCAATATGGAGTAAGAACAATGACTTTAACGTTCCATGGGTGCATTCGACTCTACACAAATCACAGACCTAGAGGGCAAATTAGGTTGAAAACTTAACCAATACAGGATTTATTAAAAAAGAAGACAAAAGTGACATGCTTCTCTCCCTTGTTCTGTGTAGACTTTATGAAATAGAATTTCATTTCTGAAAAAAAAATCGTTACAGCAAAATATGAAAATTTAATTTTCCATATTGTCTTCTATTTGGGTGTATTCATTTATCTAACCATGTGCCATATAATGCACCTGAGATTGTATCTCTAGATATTCACACAAATACTGACTAACTGGTAAAACTAAAAACATATGGGATCAGAATGAAGTATTTCTTCCTGTTAATATTTTATATACCTTTTCAGTTTTAGGTGGCCATCTGAGTTGGAGAGGAAAACTCCATCATGATGGAGTTGTAGAGTCGTTGAAGGATAAGATGTATGGATGTATGTGGAGTAATGCTAATGAAGATTAGTGACCTGAGTTCAAAACCTAGACAAGGTTGTGTCACTTTGCCCTAATACCTTTGGGAAAGGTATGAATCCTTCTATTTCCTGTCAACTATAGGGAGTAATAGGACAGGGTTTCTTGTCTTGGAAATTGGTCTTAAACCAACTGTAACTGCTTAAAAATTGACCAAGTGTTGCATCCTCTTAAAAAAAAAAACATACATGGTAGAAAATCATTTGCATAGACCCCCATTCTCTTAATCAATCCTTTAGAAAATCCTTGGTGATGAGAGAGGAACAAAAATGGTAAGCAGATAATGTTGAAAGTCATAGAACCGACCCAACATACAATGAGGTTATGGGTGAAGAATTACTTGATGTTGGATCTGGAGATAACTGCATCATTTGACAGAATCATCTCAAGGAACAAATAGTCATATCTAGTAACAACTCTACTTATTCCAAAGAGAAAGTGTCATAGAAAAGGTTGGCATAAATAGGCTTGTCTTCAATCTTCTCAGTTAGAAAAAATTGGTCAAATAGTCATCTTTAAAGTTGTTGAATGATATGAAAGATCCAGAAATGCACAAATGCAATCAAATTGCTAGAATGTGAAAACCATACCGAATATTGCTGCTGATAAGAGATTACAACGTTGGTCTGTTTTATTTGCACTTGAACTTGCAAATGTAGATATCAATATCACTGCAATTATTGAGGTCCACGTTACAGATTCAAGTTAAATTAACTCAGTTTCAAAGAACACATTGCAGACGACACTTGTCAGACACGCAAAAAACAGAAAAATGTCTCTCTTCGAGGTTGGGATTCAAAGTTCAGGTAGTGTCCATGTATACCAAAAAAGGAAGCGTTCTGCACATGCGTACTTATAGTTGGTACTGTTGTTTTGACCCCCAAAGGCATACGAGTCCATCTGAGTAAAATAACAGAGAGTTAATCATTGTAGCATCTTTACATTTTTAGCTATTTGTACATATTGGTGATTACTTTAAGATCTGTAATTTAATATCACCATACATAACAAAATGCCTAAAAAGGGTAATTTTACAGGGCTTGATATAGATTGATTGATTGTAAGTTACGTTTCATTTGATGAATAGTCTCGCTGCGTGTATGTGTTTGTTTGTGCAAGTGTTTGTGCTTAAGTGTTTGCGAGTGCACGTGCAACCGTGTGCGTGTGTTCAAATGTATAAAGAAAGTGAGAATTAATTTGGAACGAAACCAAATTATTAACACATAGCTAGTAGCTAAATTTGGTAGATTTACAGAGTCAGAAACGCTGAGATATACCATTGAATTGTTCTGATTAGGCAAGTTCAATTAAAATGGACAAGCTGGGTTGAAGGTGGTTGATGCTAACAGTTGACAACATCCATGCGTGATTATAAAGATTGATGAAACATTCAACTAAGTAGAAGAAACATAAACCAAAAGCAATCATTCTAATCAATTTCTTCTTCAACCGCAAAAGTCCCCCTGACAGTCTTTTACCTGTAACACGATTACAGTAATCCTTGCTCAATACTTCCAAAGTTCACTTCTTAAATCGTACGTATCTCTTCACGTTAAAAATATCAAAACACAACTATCCGTTGTGTGTAAAGGTAGGCCTTAACTGCCCTCCCCAAGATCTTACATCCGAGCTAATCACATTCAGTGCTGCCCGACACGTGCGGAATTTGCATATTCAACAGATGTGATAATAGTCTGCCCACGAGCCACTCCTCGAGACGAGGAGGCTTCAAGTTCAATATCTGTAGTCACTTGCTACACTTCAACCACCTCGCCATCGCACAGGCCAGACACATCTTAGTTCTTGGAGGAATTCTTCTGTGCCAAAATACTCTTGTGCCAAAATACACGAAGAATCTTTGATTATCCGTCCTTCCTGCCGAATTATTTTTCAACGACGCAAGGCAGTGTAGGAATTGGGTTGCCATAGCAACAAGTAATATGTAAGGAAACGCGCGTATTCTTTTTAACTGAAATGCTGTGCCATCTAACATGTTAGAGCCCACTTTATGACCTCTAGCCATCCTGTAGCTTCTGTTTTGCATTTTGATACATTAGTTAATGCCGAGAATTTTATTCAAGATTAATTATAGTATTTATAAAGTAGAAATATAGTAAATATATTCAGAAGTATACTTGTACATCTTTGAGGATATAGATTTATTACATTTATATTTGTTGATATTTATTGATAAATATAAAGTCAATTAATTATTCTTAATACAAATTCTGATTGATGTAAATTCTTATAGTTTGTATAAGGGTTTCTAGTTCTTTTTCATTTTTGGCAAATATCTTAATAAAATCCATATAAATGAGATATCTTATCTTTCTCTGATACTTTGTAAATCAGTACAATATTATTATTATTATTATTATTTGAGTTTTCACATCAGTGTTAGCTGATGGTCTTTCACTGGAGTCTGAGTGACAGCAAGTCTCCTCAGGTCTCCAGGACTCTTCTGAGTATTCTGGCAGATTGCAGCAGTGCAGTGTTCTGAATGGTTTCAATCCTTCCTCTGATATCCAAACTTTCCAAACCCTTTTCTAATCCTTTTGGGACTGTTCCAAGTGCACCAACTACAATTGGTATAACTTTCACTTTCATATTCCATAACTTTTTCAGTTCTCTGGCAAGGTCCAGATATTTGTCAATTTTTTCATTTTCCTTTAACTTCACCCTGTGATCCGCTGGCACTGCAAAATCCACCAGTTGACAAGTTCTTTCTTTTTGTTAATCAACACTAGGTCTGGTCTTCTTGCTGGGATAAGGTGATCCGTTTTAATTTCAAAGTCCCAGAGAATTTTGTGCGTTTCGTTCTCAAGAACAGATTCTGGTTTATGCATATACCATTTTGTTGTGTGGTCAAAATTTAATTTTTTGCATAATTCCCAGTGGATCACCTTCCCAACCCAGTCGTGTCTAGTTTTGTATTCTCGTTGTGCTAGTTTGCTACATTCGCAGAGTATATGGTTAACAGTCTCATCTCTATTACCGCAAAGTCTACATTTACTATTTTGTTGGGTCTTATCAATTTTCGCTTTGATGTAGTTTGTCCTTATGGCATTATTTTGTGCAGCAATTATTATTATTATTATTATTATTATTATTATTATTATTATTATTATTATTATTATTATTATTTCACTCTTTGTGAGTTTTTCACAGCAGCGTTAGCTGATGATGGTTTTCACTATATCATATATATATATATATATATATATATATATATATATATATATATATATTGTCTAATTTTTATTTGTTCCTGTATGTATTCTATTTGTTTTTTGTTTTGTATGTTTTGGTTAGTTCTATTTGGGTTGTGTATATTGGTGTTAGTTGGGTTTGTTTCATTACGTTGGGCTCTTTTTTTATATCGTTTCTCTAACTGCTTCTGTCCCGCAGGGAAAATAGTATTCGGCTCTTAGTTTGGTGGGTATGCACCCAGCTGCTGCTTCTAGGTGGGCACTGACAAATTTTTCGTATTCCTCGTTTGGAGTGAAACTTTCAGATATCTCCTGGAGGATATCGAATTTATTCCTTACTGCTACATAGCGATTGTATATATCGCTGTTGGCAAGTGACGACCAGTCGCATCGTACACATTTACTATTTTGCCTTTTGTTTCTACGTAGGCTTGGATGTAATTTTGCTGTGACTATTCTGTGGTCGGAGGATACTTCTTCAAAAGAGGAATATACTTTGCAATTCATTGCACTATTTATCCATTTTATTAGGATATAATCTTGTTGGGCTTTTGTATTATTTGGGTAGGTGTAGGTCCATAGTTTGTCCTTTCTTTTTTTGGTATTTGGTGTTTAAACATACAAGCCTATTCTCAAGCGAGAACTGGGCTAGGAGTTCGCCGTTTTATTTGGGTTGTTGTGTAAGTAGTATCTATTGTTCTTGTTTTTGCCTATCTGCGCAATCATGTAACTCCCAATGATCAGGACATTGTGTGTGGGGATATGTCTGCATAGGGAGGATAGCTCATTGTAGACTTTTACGATTTCCGTTTCTTCGCTGACATTAGTAGGGCTATAGCACAAGACTATTGTCATGCAAACGTAGTGTATATAATTCTCGGTTGGATTTTGTCTATGCTGCTTCAAGCTCGTGGGCTGAGGAGCATTCCTACACCTCCTATGGTGGCATTTGTGGAGTTTTCCAACGCAAATGCCGACACAAACGTCCATTAATTACCTGTTTCGTGATATTTTAGTTCTAATTCACTATGATCAAATCTATGTTCTTGTACGCAGATTATGTCTATATTTTTGTCGGCTGCAGATGCCGTTAACTCAGGTAGTTGGTTTAGCGTTTTTAGCGTTCCGACGTTAAATGTTGCTAAGTTTAAAGTTTGTTTATACCTTAGTAGGTGTGTTTTATGTATAGGTTCCGTGGTTGTCTTTTTAGAGATTGTGGATTGTGTTCATAGCTATAACATTAGTAATGGGTGTGTCTTGTTTGTCTGCTCTGGATGTGATGCAGTTCGTGTGTGTGATGTAGCTCACTGCTCGACCAACGGGCCAGAGCTCGAAGCCGTGGCCGCGAACCAGAATCAGCAGGACGGCCAATGCTGTATGGTTTCATATTTTTGTGTGCTTTCATAGTTTTGGTTGGCACGATGTCATCGATACCTTCCGGTGTTTTTTTTTGTTTGTTTGTTTTTTTTTTTTTTTGTTAACTTATCAATAGACGCCAGACTTAAAAATGAGGAGCAGTAGTTTCCTAAATGAACTGTTTGATCCTGGCAGTTGGCCCGCCCAGCATCCTGAAAGATACACCGTTGGCACATGTTGGGTTAGTCCGCTGTTTCTCACATCCACCACGTTGCTTCCCAGGGTTTGGGGGTGTTAAGCGACCGTATGGCCTGTAGGTTACTCTGCCTTGAACTGTTGTCCTAGAAGAGATAAAAATAAAATTAAAATTTCAAATAATACGATAACGCAGACTCAACAAATGATTCTTTGTTATAGCAATAGTGTAAATATTTTAAAGATTTAATTGGATGATTTCAGAAAAAAAAATGTTAATACGGATTATTTTAGAGGATATTTCTGTGAAATATCGGATGAATTACTCAACACAATTTGTTCTCACTCTCTCTCTCTCTCTCTCTCTATATATATATATATATATATATATATATATATATATATATATATATATATATATATGTAATGGACATTCGGTCTCTATTTGTCTGTAACCGCAACTACATCACTACTTACATCACAGTAATTTGAGGAATTACGTAACTTTATCAATGAGTATCTAATTTATAGTCAATATTAATACAACATAAAATAAAGAGAACGCTGTATTATATATATATATATATATAATATATATATATATATATATATATATATATATATATATATGCTCAGAAAGTAATACGCAGTACGTATAGTAGAAGGTGTTTTTTAAAACAAATTGTAATAAATACACGCGCAGTATTATTGATTTATATATAGTTTATTTTAATTTAATACATATTCAAAATTATCTAACGTATAGATTTTTACGAGAAAAATATTTACAAACTAGAAATCCTCATATAAACTTATCTTTAAGTCGATATGTATAATTTTCTCCATAAAAATATCAGTTTTAACAATTTAAAAAATGTTATTTTGAAAAAAAAAATCAGAGTTTTTTTTTTAAGTATAATTTTGAACATTTTTAATAAACAAAAATACGCTTAATTAAAAATGGTGTTCCTTAAAAAATAATTCTGTCGCTTATTTCCATTGAAAAATTTTTAAGAAATGATTTTTTTCTTATTCTTACATTATTTTTTTATTAAATTGATATTAATATTTTTAAAAGTTTATTTACAATTATATACTTGAAGTATATAATTTTTAAAAATGTAATTGTTTTAAAATACTAAATTTAAATTTACTGATATAAATTGTTGCTACAAAATATAATAACATTTCAATCTTTTAAAAAAATCGGCATATAGAATTGATGTATTTTCTTTCTATTCAAAGGTAATCTATGGAGGGTGCAACAGGTTTGGGGTTTTACGGTTTAAAAGTTGGCTGTGGTTATTCTTGGTGGGTCTGAATGGCCCAGAGATTCTCTTCTAGGTCGGTGGTGGGTCCTTTTCCCCGCACATGCGCGGAAGATTCTTCGGGTGAAGACTCATGGGAGTTCTTTTTTTTAAATTTTAAATTTAAATTCAATTTTAATCCACACAAATCATTCTTTTTTTAATTCATGTAATATCAAATGAAACAATTTTGATTATACATAGTTTCTATTTAGATTAAATAATTTTGTGAGAGATTTTTAAAATCGAAGATTGATTTTTTTCGACTGATAATAATGGCGTTTTTTGATTTTTTTTCTCAAAATATGGCGTATTCTTTAAATTTGAAAAAATTATTGTATTAAAAGTTTTAAAGAAGGCTTGAATGGAAAAAATATGCATTCTTTCTTTTGATTGGGATGAATTATTCATTTATCTAGCAATTAAAGCTATGTTTTTTTCATAAAAGAATGTATTTAAATGTTTTTAAATCGTTTTAAAGTTTACTGTCATTTTTGGACATCCCTATATATTACATTCATTCATTGATTGTGCAATCATTTCTTAAATAAATTTTATTTATCGAAAAGGATTTTTAAAGAATTTATTTTTCTACTATATGAATAAAATTTAGTTTATTGACATTGATTTTTTAACTCTCACCCTTCTCAGGCAATATTTTTCAAAAATTATTTTTTACAGGGCGTTTTTTATTTTGCTAGTTATTATTAACAGTATATATGTTCTGTGCAAGGATTTTTTTTTGTTGAAGGTTTATGTAAGAAAATAGGAAATAAGAGAGATACCCAAGGAAGCATAACAAATAAATAATTAAAAGAATAAGACAATCAATTATCAGCACCACAGATCCATTGAACAATTTTTAGATATAGATTAGATGATGAACAAATTCTACTTGGACTGAGATTAAATTAATGAACACCATCGATCTATACAATGTCCTTGTAAGTACACGCACCTTTGTATAGGTATGGTCAGAGGAGAGAATGGAATATAGAGGAAATTGTTCTCTCTGGCTTGACCAGTGGCAGTGGGTATGTTAGATAAGGACTAGGGCGAGTAGCATGCCTGTTCTTTACTCCTTTCCACCGCACAAATTCTGAAGATTGTAGAACATGCGAACAGGCAGGAATACGGCCCCCCTGAGTTACCTCTGCCAAATTTCCATTAATTGACGGTTTAAGGCATCAACATTGCCAACAATAAATAAAGTTAAGACAGATATAGACTGGTAATCTGGCAAACGCATCCGCAATCACACATTCACGCAGACACAGACACACACACACACACACTCATTTATACATACATTTTATCTTTAGTCGATAAATTGCCCAGCGCATGTATGAACATCTTCACAGATGTTACCATTCGTACCAACCCACATAAAAGAAGTATACAGATATATTCTCAGAAATGTCCTTAATGGATCCGATGCGTCTTTTCCAGCATTATTCCTTACTTTGAACTTCCAATTTCCTGCTACCTTTGGACTACACGTTTTACTCTGTTATAACTTTCCTGTCCTATCTTCTTCCTAGTACTGCTGCACAAGTTGTTTATTGTTGGACCTACCCTGTCCTGCCAGAAAAAATTAAAATGAAGTATATGTCATTAGTATGCATGAATCATGTGGATATAGATATTCAGGGTGCGATTGATAAATGTTTGCCATTTTGAATTATTTATTTCGCGCACGCACTTTTTGCTTTAGATTTTGTCTATTGTTCAAACTAGAGTAAGTTGGGAACTGTCTGTGAGGAAAGCAACATCGTGATGCAATTCACTCCTCCAGAAATTTGTAAACATGCTGTACTGCTTGCCATTCACAGCGGAAGCTCTAATACGAAGGATTTAGAGTGTTTCTGTATCAATGTGAGGACAATGCAGAGGATTCAGAAAGAGTTGGATGATTCAAGAGGAGATCAGAAAATAACACAGAATTATTTGGTGGGTTCCATGAATGACAGATCCCAGCAAGTCAATCAGGTCCATTAACATTAGGGACATTGGAATGTCTGAGTTTCTTATCAGGCAGTAGTGCATGTGTTTGGATAGACTTGTTATTTATCCAATTACATATTTATATGTTCTATCTTTAATTTCTTCTAACCTTCTTGGCTCGTCGCTGGTTATACTGAGTTTTCTGAGTTTTTGTCTTCATCGTCTTGGGCGTTGTCTCGAGTCATATCTCTCCGCAAAATTCTCCGCGTCCATCTTTTCTCTCAATTAGGAAATACGAAGAGATATTTCTGTTTTTGATGTACATCTTTATTTATCTACTTATTGACTCAATATCTTAACGCGTAGAGGAAAAATTAAGAGGGTGCATTCAACTAGCAAACCGTTTTCAATGCAGCTCAACTAAATTTCTCCCAGATTGGGCCATCATGTGATAATATCAACCAATGAGAATATCCCGGCTCAACACCAAACATGAACTGAAGGCAAGGATAACACAGCATTTACCAATTTAAACAAGACTTTCAGGAGATTCCGAAGTCGTCTGAAGGCCATGGTTGAAGCCGATGGCAATCTCTTTAAATTTAATCGATTTAGATAATTTCTTTTGGTAAATAAATTTGATAAAGTGAAATGTCAGTGTTATTTTTATTTTTGCGTAATTTAAACCCCAAATTACCCATCTAAATCATTGATGCACTTACTGGATATAGAGGATGTATTTATGCTATTTCGGTTAAATTAATCAGTACAAAAAGTGGATTTTCAAAAGTAAAAAAGGACATGTCTAATCAATGAGAGAAGAGCCAACATTTAGATTCGCGCCAAAATCTCCTATTAAAGACAAAGGAGGACCCTTTAGTAAAGAATATTGATAATGAAAAGAGACAACTAATCCTACATTTCCCATCCCATCCAATCACAAGGCACCATAAACGATACTGTCATAGCTGCTATGACAGTAAAAATTATGCCTCTGCAGCTCTTTTGACTCCCGGGAAACTAAAATCTTAGTTGGGTCAGTATCCACTCACCTGCTGCTTCTAAATATGCAGTAAAAAATGTTTAATATCAGTCATTTGGAGTATGACTTTCAGATATCCCCCGAAGAGTTTCAAATTTGTTTCTTACAGTTACCAAATAGTGATTGCATATATCACTTTTGGCAAGTGAGAACCAGTCATATTCTACAGATCTACCAGTTTGTTTCTTATTTTTGATTTACTGAGAAGATTCCTTGATTGGAAAAAAGAGGAGTATGCCTTACAGTTCATAGGGCTATTTATTCACTTCTTGCTTGTCAATATATAATCTAGCTGTGATTTTGTGTTATCTAAGTAGGTATAAGTCCATAGTCTGTCCTTCCTTTTCTGAAATTTGGTATTTATGCATTCATGCCTGTTATCGAGAGAAAACTCGGGGTAGATTTTCAGTTTCTGTTTAAAGAGTTGTGTAAACGGAATTTATTATTTTAGTCTTTGCCTATTTGAGAATTCATGTCTCCACCGTTGATCAGAAAGGTGTGTTTAGTAATGTGTCTAACTAGGGAAGATAGCTCATTATGTGATGATGATGTCTGTTTCATCATTGGCATTGGTGGGACTGTAGCATGAGATGATAGATATACATAGGTTGCCATTAAATGTAGCACACAATTCTCGGTTGGATGTTCTGCTATTTAGTAATTTTAAATCACGTCGACTAAGAAGCATCCCTACACATTCCTAGTGGCAGCACTGACGGATTTTTCTCATGCAGATGCCGACACAAATGTCCACCCATTACCGGACACATGATATTTCAGTTCCAGTTCGCTATGGTAGTATTTACGTTCCTACATGTATATGATATCTAAATTCATACCAGCTGCTCACGTGATAGGCTCGGTAGTTGATTTATAATATTTAATATTCTAACGTTTTTAACGTTGCGATTTTCCTCTAAGTAAGTTTAATTTGTGTTTGGCTTTGGGTTCTGTTGCTGATCTTTCGAACACTGTGGCCAGAACTACAGCTACATCAACAGAACGCGTCTCCTATTGATCCGCGTGAAGTGCGATACGATGTGGACGTTTGTTGTCATTTCTAGTCATTGAACCGAACGTTTTTGCACGATTATCAACATAAAACACTTATGGAAAACACCACATTCTCATATCTGCTATTGTCCCCAAAGGGAAGCGATATGACTCGTTTAGAAACACTGCTCTAATGTTTATCTGTCGATGGATCAGCTTCAGTTTTCTTCTTTGATCGAGGATTGTTTACTGATAGATTTTTCTGATCTTATTTCAATCTGTTCAGCAGTTGTAAGAGAAAAGTTCATTGTCATTATAAACAATATTCAATATTGTTTTAATTTGACCCAGGACCCATAAGCTGCTCATGTTACACGGCTTAAAAACGCACACAGTAACGACGTGCGTGTCTTGTTAACCTCAACTTAATCAAATTTGACAGCATAACGTGTTGTTATTCCCTTATCTATACTTCCCATATGATGATATAAAAATTTGTTCACTACTTCTTCAAATCTCTAAATACTCCACACACCGTGAAATAATCTCTTGATACTTAACACAAATCTCTTATATTCTTCAATTCTTATTGGCTCTGAAAATCTGCAACTGTCAGCAATATTTTAATTTGTAAGTCTAAAGTAAATCTCTTATAATATACACGCTCATAAACACACTCACACTCTTCCTTCACAGATGTTTCCTAGTAACCCCCCCCTCTCTCTCTCTCTCTCTCTCTCTCTCTCTCTCTCTCTCTCTCTCTCTCTCTCTCTTACACACACACGCGCGCGCACGCACACACACATATATATGGCATGTCCTGGTAAATATGCTGGGGTATAAACCAATAACACTGTTATGATCTTACAGTTGGAATTGAATATAATTAACAGTAGGTATACCCCAAAATTCGGCTGCTTTTCATTCTAAAAACGAATTAAGATTAATTTGATCGATTAGTTCATGTCTAAGTCTAAAAATAGTAACATAATGAGCATCTGTAAAAAAAAACAAAATAATCTTACACATGTAATTTATTTTTTGATACATTTAAATCGATTTTTTCGGTCAATTTCGATCATGCATGACCAGAAACGCAGTTTAAAGATGGTAAACACGAATTTCAATCCGTGTTTACAAAATAAATTTAATATTCGCGATGATAAAAAAAATAATCTACCAAAAATCAGGTAATTATCCGATTTTAATGCAATTTTCAGTATTGATTAATCAATGAATCAATTTTATAAAGCATCAGTTATTTTATTCCAAAACATTAATTAGGTATTTATGATATGATAAATTAATATATAGAATTCATTTAAAATATGAGCAGCATGATTGTAAGTTTAA
Organism: Doryteuthis pealeii; assembly: GCA_023376005.1. Classification (NCBI taxonomy): domain Eukaryota; kingdom Metazoa; phylum Mollusca; class Cephalopoda; order Myopsida; family Loliginidae; genus Doryteuthis; species Doryteuthis pealeii. The sequence goes on from CM042164.1 coordinate 22,755,498, forward strand.
AATGTCATATCCTTAGATTCTAAAAAAATATTTTTTAATAACTTCTTTACTTTAGTATCAATCACCCATATTTTTTGGTCGAAAACTGTATTGGAAATTTAGCGACACCCCTTTTTTTAACGGAACAAATGTTGATGTACATTTTTTTCTTTTATAAGTTAATAGTCAATTAAATAATTATCGAAATGAGTAAAAAAGAATCTCCAAAAATTATTTTTTTAGTTTTTATTTTCATTTTATTTTCCAATTTTCGGTACTTATTTACTACCCAAGCAGATTCATTAAGAAAAATGTTCTTCTATTCCCACCTTCAATCTTTTGCCTTTTTATTTGTGCAGAAAATAGTATCAATCACATATAACTCCACCGATATATTGTGCCCCCAATATAAGGGGGGTCAAAGTTAAGTGACCTGAACAAAATCAGAAAGTTTTGAAATAAAATTTCAATTGATGCATTGTAATATTCATTCATTGCTAAATCAACACTGAAAATTCCATTAAAATCGGATAATTCCCTGACTTTTTTTTTGGGGGGGGGGGTTCAAACGTTTGTTAAATTTGTTTTATAAAAATACGGATTTATCGACAAATTGGTTCTACCTAATTAAAATCAATTAAGGATTAGATTAAATACATCACATTACCTTCGAAATATCAACTGAATCTTTTCTTCTAGTGTTTGCGTTTACAATCTATTAACCTCCAAGAATAATAGTAAAAACCAAATTTAAGAAATTCAAAACAGTTTATACCACTGAATTATAATAACTTCTATTTGCACTATCAAATTATTTATGTTAATATGATACTTGAAGAACTATAATAAGTATTGAATTCACAGTAATGAATTCAACTGAAAGAGAATTAAAGAAATTAAATATTTACTACCGGCAAAATATTTCGATTTACATAATGTGTATGTATTGACCCAACCCCTCCGCAACGGTTAGAATGTAGCACAAGGTCAATTTTTAAGTGGGATAAAGGTGGTATTTCAAAATTCAAGGTTTATCTCCTAGACTGATTTCCTAACCAAGGTTTTAAAAAACAGTCTACTATTTACTCATACCTGGGAGAACAGCATTAGCGCAAACCAGGAGCAGTTGATCGCTTTGTGTACTCGTTTACCAAGGTCAGTAATCAAATTCATTCTATATTTTCTTGGGAATATGATATCATTTTATTGGGGAAAGAGGTTGCTGCATATCAAAGGTAAATTTCTGCATCTTGTATGTATTGGAACAGTCAAAATACAAATTGAACATTTTATTTTGTTTTGGTGGTTAAAGTTTCACTTTTTAAAAATGTTTTGCTTTGAGAAAGAATGGTAAGTTAGACGAGGACGGTACATTTTTTTGACAAATTCTCTCATCATTAGGGTAGGTCGATTTTGATACCACCACTAGGAGGTTCAAACAGAGAAAGTTGCTAATTAACATAAAGAATAATTATACAAATATTTTTCTCTAAAACTTTATCAATTTTTGAGCAAACGTATTTAAATACCAACAAAATCGAATGTTTTGAATTTCGTTCGGTGTTAATCGAAAAATACGTAGGTCAGATTAAACCCAAGTTTTGAAGAAATAACATGTAAAAAATAGGCTTAATAAAAGATTTTATTTCATTCAAAATCATGCAATTCTTGGTAGAATAAATAAAAGTAAATAAAAAAGAAAACGGTGCAAAAATATTTAACTTAAGATAGTATAAATATTAACCAAATTCGACCTCGTTTTAAGTGGTTATTTTTCAGTCTTCACCGGAAACTACCATATCAACACATTTTGTTATTTACATTTGAATTTCATTTGAGTTGATTTGAAACACAAAAATAATTAAATCTATTGCTTTTTTTATTTTAACAAAGTTAATTATTAGAAAAAAGAAACAAATAGCTTTATATTCCCTGTGATAGATAATTATTTTTTTGAAGACATTATTTTTCATTCGCAAGTATTTTTTGCGTGCTACCAAGCGATTTGGCTTTCGTATGCTAAGTAAATACATATTTTATCTTTTTCTATATTTTTCCATTTCTTTAAATTTCACTTTTGAATTTATAATTCAATTTGTTCAATTTCTTATAGCAACAAATACATTTTTTTTCAGATAATTTTCTAAACAATGGTTGGAAAACGAACTCGTAATACTTCTGCTACACATTTTAGAGATCTGCCTTCTCCATTATATATCAGAGCCACCTACTTTTCGACAAATCATCCAGTATAGTTATTTGCTCCTAAGTTCGATGAAACATCACCCCTGATCAACTCAGTAGCATACTTTTTAAGAAAAAAGTACATGTTCAAATTTAACAAACATTAATGGCCAAAATATAATTGATATTTGAAATGCTGTCAATCCCCGTTTGCCTCTGTTAAGCGCAAAAGAAAATATGGTAAAAAAACTGGATACATTGTTTGACATTTCTTCTTGTTTCTGTCAATTGCCAATTTTAAGTTGTGGAGACAAAAATGTGAAATGCAAAAAAGAAAATTGTTAGACTAGGCACATAGTCTGTATTTGTCCTCTCAAAGATAGATAAAATTATTTTTCTATTTTCCTTTTCTTTTTTTAATAAATTCAAATCCCAATATCATAAACATTTTAATTCAAATGAATTTCTATAATGATATTTTATGTAAATAAGTTAGAAAAGTAACTTGTACAATTTTCTTTTTATGTAAAATAGTATTTTAATATTTTGAAATTTTAGTTGGTTAGATGTATTTATTCAACATAAATTACATCTAATATTTCAGGTACCAATGGAAGATAGATATTATCTAAAATACCAGAAAGCCAAAATAGGACCCAAGGTTCGTTTCCAATTTGGACCTGTGGATAAAGCTGCCATTCAGAAACCTAAAAGTAGTGTAGTAGAAGGAAAAAGACAAAAACAAGTTAATCCTTCTTCTATTGCCTCTACATCTTATGATCAGGATGTTATTCTTTCCCATTCATTAAATAGTGAATAAATAGATGAACATTATGAGCCTGGCAGATATTCCATGAGTATTTACAGCCTTTTAAAAATTCCTCGGTATGCTACTGAGTTGATCAGGGGTGATGTTTCATCGAACTTATGAGCAACTCTTGCAAATGCCTTTCTTTTAAATTTGTAGGCTATGGGCCTTCTCAACCCGAGTGTTGATATCAAAAACATAATTTTAGATAAATATAAAATAGACCGTACAAAGAAAAGATGAAAACAAAATGCCCATCAAAAACACATTGATAAAAGAAAAAGATATTTGTATTGGTGTTGATGGAAGACAGGATAAAAATACTCTCTTATACAAAGAAATTGTGGAGGTAGATGGAAAGAAACAATTTAAGAAAACGAAGGGAACAGAACACCATTTGACATTCACAAAGGAGATGGGTTATAGTAAAAGTGGAAAGTACCTTACACATAGAGTTATCTAAACTACTGGAGCAACTGGTGCTGTTCTAGCAGAGGAGTTTTTTTTAGTATTTTAGGGGTGTATGGCAGTGTTGATACCCTAAAAGCTGTTTTACTGGACAGCACCCATAAAAATACTGGCTGTGAAGCTAGGCTAGTCTCAATTCTAGATAACCAGCAACTGTATATTTTCAATAGGTTGCAAAGAATGAAAGAGTTACCACCTAAAATTCAGGATATTGCATTCAATAATATTCAGCGTGATGCTTTTGGTCTCCTACCAGAAAATATGTTGTATTCAATGTTTAAATTAAATGAACTGAAAGTGAGGGACGAAGCTATAAAAAGAATTTTAGCCATTCGGTAAGTAATTTAGATAAGATTGATTAAAATGATTTCATCGGTTTATAGATTCAATTTAAAGTAATATCCTAATGTCATGATAAAAAATTAAAAATTAAGACAAGTAAGGTTGAATTTTCAATTCAATTCAAAATTTTGATATTTCATTTTTTTCAGCAGAAGGAAGCCAACCAAAAAGAGGCTAAAAATACCCAAAATAAATGTTGATGCTACATATTGGTCATAGTTGATCGACCTGTCTCAAAATGGAATTTGTGAGCCTGGATTCCCAAAAGAATTTTTAGATAATGAACTGGAGTCAAAGATTGGGATAAAATTAAAGTTGCCTGATTTGCCTTCACAATCACAAAGTGTTGAAAGGGCAGTAAAATTAACAACTTCAGCTTCCCAATCGGTTTATGGAATTAAAGCAAGGCATATAATTACAAAAGTTTTATGCCATGAAATGAGGCATCCCTTTACTTCAAAGGACTCTTATGTTTAATACGATAGCATGATAAAAGTTACTATTATCCCCAGAAAATTAATGTATCTTTATAATGTATTTTATAACTTTATGCATCGCAATGATTATATAAAATAGAAACTTAAAAGACTCACTATTAGTAACCTGTATATATTTAGAGGAATGTTCAAATTACAATAATAGCTTATATTAAAATAATCATTCCTTCATTTGTTTCTAGCAGAGTTTATACTTATTTGCTTTTGTTCCATTGATAACAGAAAAAAAGATAACGCTACAACAATATCTTGCAATGTTATTACTGACATATCTCAATTAATGAGGTAAAATGATGCTTATCTGAGATATTAGGGTGGGTTATAATTTCACTTTTCACTTTTGATCTATTTTATTCATTTTATTTGAATAAGATAAATTGAAAAATTTTTCTGGATTGAAATTATAAGATTTCAAAGCAATTTCTTATGTAAATGTATCAAAAACAAGGATTTCAGAGGGCTTCATATTAGACGATCTTTAAATCTAAATACTCAAAAATTGGTGCAAGCTAGAAATCTACTTTTTGATGTCAGTACTTATCATACCAATACCCAACTTTGGCTGGTTGTGTCATTTTGATATTCAAAAAAAGTTGAAAATCGACCTAACCTATTCATCATATCCAATCAAACAGACAAACGACACAAATCTGACTGCTATATTGCGGTTCTTTGCAATGTTTTTACTAAAAAGGTTGTCGAAGAAAATGAGACCAAGACGAATGAGTCACTTGATCTCAGTGATAAAAGGACAGACAAATATGTTATAAAAATTATCTTACGTTTATTTTGAATGTTGCAATTTATTTCTGGACCGGTATCATGAACACGAGGATATGAGGTGCTTTTTGTTTAGTCGATGAATGAAACATCTAAGTCATATTAACTTATTAAGTGCTTTGCTTTCATTGGACTATATTTAGTATTGATGTGTCACATTGACGTTATAAAATCAAACCACTTTGAATATCCTATTGGAAGTACAACTGAATTTTAAGTTTTTAGAATATATATGCTTTTGTTTTGAATTAAGAAAAAATTAAAATGAAATACATAATGCCGTCAAGACAAATGGACATGCAATTATTTAGATGCAATTTCAAATGCATATTCAAAATATCTACATACCCATTAGTAAATACACTCTGTCTCTTCGTCTCTCTGTATCTATCTATCTATCTAATATATATATATATTCAACTATCTAGCTATGTATATCAAGTTATCTTGTAATAGAAATAAGCGTATACTCAGGTATTAATCTTGATTAAAAAATGTACACACACACACGCGCACACACACATACACACACGCACACACATATCTCTATCTATCTATCTATCTATCTCTTTCTCTCTCTCTCTCTCTATATATATATATATATATATATATATATATATATATATATATATATATATATGTGTGTGTGTGTGTGTGTGTGTGTGTGTGTGTGTGTGTGTGTCTGTGTGTGTGTGTGTGCATCAATAAGTCTGCAGCCTGGCATGTAGTTATTAACTGAATTTCCATATGAAATTTTCAATGAAAAATGTTTGATCTAATCACAAATTAATTAAGTGCATTGTTAAGAAATGAGATTAAATAAGCTGAAGAAAAAATTGTTGTGTGAAGAATAATTAAAGTTCCACTTACCGTCGAACTGGGAAGACAAGGCAATAAACGGTTGTAACTCAAATACAAACCCGAATGCTACACTGCAAAATGACACTCCACTGCAAAATGACAAAGTATATATAAGACTCCACAATGTCATTCAAATCAAGCAGTCAAGCAGCCAATCAGAACTCAAGGAATGGAATCACCCAAATCACCCAGATTCATGGATGGATCATTCTTGATTCCTATTTATACCAGCTGTCTTGGACACTGCTTGAGTTGTACTTAGCTGTTGTTATTAAAACCAACAGTAGACTAACTGACTTCAATATGGCGCTACGAACAGCGATGGAACCTGAAGATTGGGAAAGCTACTTCATCAAAGCTGGTATCTCTGCTGACTCAGCCAAAAGCTATGCTGCAACATTTGCAAGTGAAAAGCTGACCAAGGAAAACCTCCAAATGATGGATCGGGCCATGCTAAAAGAGTTTGGAATCACAGCAATGGGAGAAGCCCTGTCTATCCTTAAACAAGCTAAGGAGACCTCTACCCAGACAACCTATACTAAGGAACCGTCAGCCAAGCCCCCCCCCCAACTCCACTTTGAAATGACCCCCAACAATTCAGAAAACTTCGAATCGATTGGGAAGTTTTTACCAGAATGACAGATATGCCAACTTCTCAAACCAACATCCAATTATACAATTGCGATGATGAATCTGTCCAAAACGCAATCATCAACACCCACCCTAAATTCTTCACCACTGACCCAGACAGGCTGTTAGAGATGATAGAAAAATTATCAACTCAAAGATCAAATCCCATGGTCCATCGGATTACATTTGCATCGATGTCACAGTATGAAGATGAACCAATTCAACAATACCTTGTTCGCCTTAGGGCTACAGCCATAGACTGCAACTACTCCTGTCCCCGGTGTGAGCATGACCTGTCCGACACGTACATCAAAGACCAACTCATCAGAGGGATAGCAAACGACGCACTCCAAACTGATCTACTAGCAAAAGCCGGGGTACTGAAGTCCCTTGTGCAGAATATCTGTCATGCTGAAGCATTTGAATCAGCACTACGGGACCAAACTGCAATGACTGATACTACAGACAGACTGTTCGGATGTCAACATATCGCAGACAGAAGAACAGTGCAGCAAAGACCAATAAGGGTAAAAATCCTATTAGCACCTCTAATATACGCAAAAACAGCATTGCTGAACAAACCCCTCGTCAAGCTTGCATGGGTTGTGGTAGCCACCAACACGGCACTCTGTGAAAAGGTGCCCCCCATTTAATATGTCCAGCATGGGGTCAAATATGTAACACCTGAAGGAAACCAAACCATTTTTGAACAGTGTGCCGTACAATGAAGGAACATCACCAAGCAGTAGTAAAAAGCTTCGAAGGTGATGTGGCTCCCATGGATAATCTCATAGCCCACATCACATTTGACCAAACAACGGGCACATTCACGTCCAGAAATGATGACCAATTAACAGAAATAAATGCATCCGTAATCCCTTTCTCACCAAATCCGGATCCCAGACAGGCTATAAACATCCCCAGTAATTGTAGTACTACACTAAGAATTTTTCCTGACGGTGGTGCCACTATCTGTCTTGGGGGGACCAAAACATTTACTGGACATGGGGCTTACAAAGGACAACCTTGTTCCATCAAGAAAGATCATTAGGGCAGTGGGAGGTTTCACCCTTATGTGTCAGGGTTGGCTGCCTGTTGAATTTGTCGTTAGAGGAAAATCAACCAAACAAGCCCTCTACATATGCGGAAATATCCAGCGCCTTTTTTCAGCTAGGCTGCATGCATTGATGTGGGAATATTGCACATAGATTTTCCCAACCCTTTAGTCGACAAACAACATAAAGAGTTTGGCCCCAAACCTAATAAGTGTGAGGATCAACTGCCTAGTCGTCCCCTAAAACCATCTTTTCCTGTAATAGAGGAAAACATTAGCAGGCTTAAGAATTGGCTCATGGAAAAGTTTTCCAAAACAGCATTTAAAAAAGATGGGATATTCCCAGCTATGTCTTGCCCTGCTGCCCATATCCACTTCAAAGAGGGGTTGGTCCCTAAAGCCAGACACAACCCCATCCCTGTGCCTTTTCACTTCAAAGAACCAGTAAGACAAGCCCTTTGGAAAGATGTGGAAAGAGGTATCATAGCTCCGGTACCCGTGGGCATGCCTACCGATTGGTGCAACACAATGGTCATAACTGCTAAAAAGAATGGTAGTCCACGGCGAACTGTAGATTACCAACACCTAAATTCTCAATGCAGACGGGAAACCCATCACACTGGGTCACCATTCCAGTTGGCACTGCAAGTGCCACCTAAAACAAAGAAAACAGTCCTAGATGCTGTTGACGGGTACCACTTGATCCCATTAGACAAGAAGTCCCAACCATTGACCACCTTCATAAGGTAGTGGGGGAGATTCATGTACCACAGGATGCCTCAAGGTTATCTTGCGTCTGGAGATGCTTACACCCGCAGATACGGCGAGGTAATCAAAGATATCCCACGCAAGGTGAAAATTGTAGACGACGCCCTACTATATGACTCTAGCATCAAGGAAGCCTTTTATCACACCTTTGATTTCCTGATCCAATGTGCGAGGAATGGTATCGTGCTCAACACTGACAAATTCCAGTTCTGACAGGATGTGGTACAGTTTGGAGGCCTCCAGATAACTCCTTTTGGAGTGATCCCTTCAGAATCCATGCTAGAGGCAATACTCAACTTTCCAGTCCCAAGGACAATCACAGACGCCAGATCATGGTTTGGACTCGTCAACCAGGTAGCCTGGGTATACTCATTAGGCTCAGTCATGCTGCCTTTTCGAAACCTTGTCAAAAAAGACTCCCAATTCGCTTGGAACCAAAGTCTTGAGAACGCTTTTCAAGACTTCAAGCGAGTTATAGTTGACCTAGTCAAGAAAGGCGTGGCTACATTTGACAAGAACCGAGTGACTTGCCTCGCCCCTGATTAGAGCAAAGAAGGGATGGGGTTCCTACTGCTACAAAAGCATTGTCAATGCACCACCGAAAAAAAACCAATCTGCTGTCCCGAGGGTTGGCACCTGATATTTGCCGGCAGCAGATTTTGTACAGATGCTGAGCGCAGATATGCCCCTATAGAGGGTGAAGCAGCAGCAATAGCATGGGCACTGGAGAAATGCCGGATGTTTGTTATGGGATGCCCAAGTATCATAGTGGTCACGGATCATGAACTACTGAAGGGGTTGTTTGGCGATCGAGATCTGAGCAAGATCCAAAATCCCCGGCTGTTTCGACTGAAGGAAAATACCCTAAGATATCGATTCACCATCCAACACTGCCCCGGAAAGTGGCACCGAGGATCTGACGCAGTTTCCCGCCATCCAGTGGCCATGTTGCAGACACTCCTCGGTGTATTTCCATCTGATCCCTCCCAGACAGACATTCTAGAGTCTGACGACATAAGGGATATGGTTGAATCAACAGCCTTGATGGCAACATTTGCAGGCAGCAATAATACTGCCATCACGTCCCTAGATCTAATCCGTGCAGCAGGTGGTGCTGATCCACAATATAAAAAATTGATCAGTATCATTCAGCAAGGCTTCCCAAGGACACGTAACCTTACCGCACCTGAGGTCCGCGAATATTGGGAGGTGATGCACCGTCTCAGCACTGACAGTGGCCTGGTATTGTTGGATCGAAGGATTGTCATCCCCAGAACTGAACGGAAAAAAAGTTCTGCACTGTCTACATTCTGCACACCGGGGTGTGGTTGGCATGAACGCACGTGCTAATGAGTCGGTGTACTGGCCTGAGATGGATGCCTCAATCCGCAATATTAGGGCCTATTGCATGGTATGCTCAAAAATCGCCCCTAGTCAACCTCGTGAGCCGATTACTTTGACAAAATTGGCCATTTCAGCAGATCGTCATGGATCTATTCTATGTTGGGAATCATGCATACCTTGTATGTGCTGACAGATTGACTGGCTGGTTCATCCTATATCACTTGAGTCACGGACAAACAAACGCCTCCAGGATCATCTCAATTTGTCGAGAGATATTCCAGACTTATGGTGCCCCGGAAAAACTCAGCAGTGATGGCGGACCACCCTTTACATCCCTACCATTTAAGCAGTTCCTAGAGGACTGGGCGGTAAAAGATAGACTGTCATTAGTCGCCTACCCACAATCCAATGGTCGGGCGGAATTAGCTGTCAAGACGGCCAAAAGGATAGTGAATGGCAACATAGGACCCCAGGGATCTCTGGATAATAACCAGGCTGCGAGGGCAATCCTTCAATATCGGAACACACCCATTCAAAAGATCGGAATCTCCCCTGCACAACTCCTTCTCCATCGACGACTGCGTGACTTCATACCATCCCAACCTGCACTATATAAACCGCATACTAAGTGGATAACAGCGGCTCAGAACCGCGAAATTAACCTATCTCAGGGGAATGCACTGCTAATAGAGAGATACAATCGCACAGCATATACACTGTATCCACTTCAAAAAGGAGACACAGTGTCTGTACAACGTCCAAACAACCGTCGGTGGAACATAACAGGCAGAGTTGTCGAAACACTCCCCAATCACCAATACCGAATCAGGATTGATGGATCAGGTAGGATCCCATTGCGGAATCGCCGATTCCTCAGGAAGCTCCAAGCACCAGTGGCCCCTGTCCCTATTGCCTGAGCCCCCTAAACCAATATTTGAGGATGTTCCACAAACCTAAAGAATGGTAACATCAACTAGGGACCAAGCCTCACCCAGTGTCACTCCAACCCCTAAGCCAATGCCATCAAAAATTCCCCGTGCTTTATCAAGATTACTCCCCTGTAATCGGCCGGGTCGAAAGGAACTAATTCCCCCTCAAAGGCCGCTACGCCCGCGCAATAGGGGGGAGGGGAGATGAAGAATAATTAAAGTTCCAATTACCGTCGAACTGGGAAGACAAGGCAATAAACGGTTGTAACTCAAATACAAACCCGAATGCTACAAAGTCCACTGCAAAATGACAAAGTATATATAAGACTCCACAATGTCATTCAAATCAAGCAGTCAAGCAGCCAATCAGAACTCAAGGAATGGAATCACCCAAATCACCCAGATTCATGGATGGATCATTCTTGATTCCTATTTATACCAGCTGTCTTGGACACTGCTTGAGTTGTACTTAGCTGCTGTTATTAAAACCAACAGTAGACTAACTGACTTCAATATTGTGTAAAATAAATGCTTCTTTCATCATTAGATCATGGTGTTATTGATGAACAAACCACAGAGATATGTTTGTGTGAGTGTTACTACTGGTTTACATGAGGATTGAACACAATAAACTCAGTCAACCATTCTTATTTTATTATATAGTTGAAATATTGTACATATATATATATATGTGTATATATATATATATATATATATATATATATATATATATGTGTGTGTGTGTGTGTGTGTGTGTGCGCGCGTGTGTGTGTGTGTGTGTCCAAAATTAGATGTATTTTTCCAAAAACAAATGTATTGTTTTACCAACAATTTAACGAGACTCGTTTCCTTTAAAACAGTATGGCATTATTGTTAGTAAACTATTAACAGTGTTATACCATTTAGTCTGGTTGAATTAGGTTTTGACCTAGAAGTAAATAAATCACTCTGTTATTTGGTACCGTTAGAAGCGGAATTTTTTGTATATGTTAACATCCTAAGATTTTTTACAGCCATACTTCTTGAGGGATGTCACTTTTAACTGTAAACTTAGGATGATTGAGACCTAAAAACAAAAAGAAAATATATTTTTAAATTTTATAGTGATTACTACCGATTTCGAACCATATTTTCAGATCATCAGAAAAAGTATATTTACTTTTTTAGTACATAAAGTGAGGGTTTACTTTGCTATGTAAGTTTATTGAATAAATGATTACCCACTTTAGAGCCGGTACTACTATTAGGAAGTTCCGCTTGGTACCGTTAGAATTGGGATTTTATGAAGAATACATAGGTCTTTAAGAATTATTTTTACAGCTGTATATCTAGATGGGATCATTTTTAAAGATGGAACTAGGATGTTTGAAAACCATCTAAAATTTTTTATTTATTTTTTTTTTATTTCTTGTGATCACTATCGATTAAGAACCAGATTTTCAGACCATTAAGATAAATTTGAAAAGAATGATATATTAACACGTATGGTGAGAGTTCCCTTTACTGTATAAGTTTATTGTAAAATGACCCTCCCACACACACACTTAAGAACATTTAGCGCAATATCTACTTAACTCCTAGAAAAAGACATCTAAGTAATAGTTGTTTCTGAATTTGATAATCATTTTATGATACATTTACACAACGAAGTGAACATCTTTCATAATTATTAAAAGTGGTAAATTTTTCCACTGTTTGTTATAATCAAATCAAATAATTCAAAAACACTTTTACACTTTTTAGAATAATGGATGAAGAAGTAGATGGCCTCAATGGCTCTTTGTGTGTGATCTGTCAAAATGAAAACCCTGATGGTTTACGTGATTATCATTCTGGTATAGCAAAACTTGGTCAAGCAAGAGTTAAACAAATAAGTATTGGTCAAGCTATTGTCGACGCAGTTAAACCAAGGTAATCTGTCACACCAATAATGTTTGAGCTAAGTGTAGAGATTGATAAAATCTTTAGGTCAAAATAGCTATTAGCGGAGTTAAATCGTCTTGGATTTTCAGTTAGCCATGACGAGACAACCCATAATAAGTAATCTGTTGTTTGCATTGAGAGACCATTAACAGAACTTGTAGCCGCACATTTTCTACCTAGAGAAGTATTATTCGATTATTCATGGAATGCCTTGTATTTTTCAAAGTTTTCACCCAAGCTGGCCTGACTACATGACTGACACTTCTGATTGTAACTATCCAGGTAAATCTACTGTTTCCCTATTGCTAATCATTGATCTCAACCTAACCAACATGCCTAGCATTTATTCTACCTTGAAATTTGTCTAGAGAAAGCTAAAGATTTATGGATAATCACTCTTTTAATCACATTCGACCAACCTTTATAGATCTGGGCTATAAAGTTCGGGAACAATAAATCTATGAAAATGGACAATAACCGATTATGATCAATAAACGATTATGAACCTTTTTCTTCATATACATTTCAAACTCAAGTCATTTTAAGATATCCATCACCGTTTGAACGTTTTTTTATTTCCTATTCTATTGTCCTGAGGAAGCCAATGAAACGTTTAAGCGTCGACATCAACATGAAAATAAATTCATTTTTTTAGAACACTTGGTTTCTGTAGATTGATTTTGGAGACTTATCACAAGGTGAAGGAATAAAAGTTGACGAGTAAGTTCATTTTTACCTGCATTTTAATTTTTTTATGTTTCCTTAATATTTTGGGATTAAATATATATATTTCAAATAGACCAGATGAGTTGCCGGCGAGAATATTTCTATTTAGGAGATACCTTTTTTTCATCTTCCATATAATTACAAATGCATATTCTTACCTACATGCATAGGGGTCTCTTTTTTGAAGATTGTTTATCATAAAATTATTTATTAATAATATAACTTACTTAAGAGCGATATGGTTTTAATTTGAATATAAAATTTATAAAATTTAAAAACTTTAAACTAACAAATTATCGATAAATTTAATTATGTTGAACCCTCCATTAATTTTACTTATGAACAAAACAGACCTTACCATCCTTGGATATACATTTATTTAACAATAACCATAAACTAGAATTCAAAATCTACCACAAAACTACAAATAAGAAAGACTACATTCATTTTTACTCACACCCCAACAACAAAATAAAAAGTAGAATAGTCATAGTCTTTTTTACTCAGAGATCTCAGAATATGCAACACCAAATATTTAGATGAAGAGTTTAACTACATTGAAAAACCCTTCACGCAATTACAATACCCAATAAACTTCATACACCACACTAAAAAGAAAGCTTTTAAAATACATAACTGAAAACATAACACTATAATTCCTAACAATACATATTCAAACAAAATTAATAATTCCAATAGATATATCATTCTACCCAACAATTATATCACTGATACAATAAATAGAAAAACGCTTACATATTTCACGAAAACAATTAAAAACATTATGAATAATAAAACGAACCAAAAACACATACATTCTGATGCGGACATCCGCATCAGAATATATTTTATTGATTATACAAGATTGTCTCGATTGTAACAGAAAATATATAGATGAAACATCCAGATGTTTATCTAAACGTATATCTGAACATATTTATCATATTAAACGCGGTTTGCTCATAATGCTTTAGCCAAACACAATTTAGAAACCAATCACACTTTCGACTTAAATGGTGCAAAGATGTTAATGAAAACACACAATAGAAAATTACGAAGGATCATTGAATCATGTACCATTCTTAATTCTAATACTATACCTCAACGCTCGGGCTTAATAACTGAACAGTTTCCCCCACTTTCATACAAATGTCCGTTATTTCTATTTTACTCATAGAACTATAGATTCATATTCTTAAAAGTTGCTCGTGTTCCAAGAGCTATTTCTCTTGTACTGGCCAGGGCGTCAAAAGAGCTACAGGCCCACCCATAACAAAGACTGCACCACTGAAAGATAAAACGTGAGGAGTCATCACTGACCAAGGGAAGCAGCTGCAACGTTGGGTTGAGCATTACCTGGAAGTGTATGCAATCCAAACGAACTGACAGAAAAATCCTTAAGTGCCATCGCTGATCTGCAGGCAATGGAAGAGTTGGACACACTACCAACGGTGGAAGAGCTCAGCAAAGCGATCGACCGCCTTACTTATAGAAAAGCAACCGGAAGTGACGGCATACCAACAGATGTCTTGAAAAGCGAGAAGGTAACGTTGCTCAAACCACTACACGAACTACTCTGCAGCTGCTGGGAACAAGGAAACATCCCTCAGGACATGAGGGACGCTACCATCGTCACCTTATACGGGAACAAAGGAGATCGAATCAACTGCATTTCCCTCCTCAGCATAGTTGGAAAACTCTTTGCTCGTGTTACACTGGCACGTCTGCAGACCTTTGCATCTCGCATCTATCCGGAGTCACAGTGTGGCTTCCGAGCAAACCGGTCAACTGAGGACATGATCTTCTTACTACGCCAGCTGCAGGAAAAGTGCCAGGAAGCGGACGTTTTAAATTGCTACAGAAGATAATCTGCCCGCCAAGACTTCTTAGAATTATTAGCTCCCTCCACGAAAACATGCACAGCACAGTTTGTTTTAATGGTGCAGCATCCGAGGCATTCCCAATCAGCAGTTCAGAATATTTTTATCCTTGCTTCTCCAGTATGCCTTCAAGGACTGAAGCGAGGCGTTCTACATCCACTCCAGAGCTGACGGCAAGTTGTTCAACATCGCTCGCCTGAGAGCTAAGACCAAAGTCATGAGGGTCCTCATTCTGGAAATGCTATTTGCCAATGACGCAGCCTTAACGTTACACACTGAGTACGGCCTGCAACAGCTTGTCAGTCGACTCACGCATGCTTGCAAGGAGTTCGGGCTTACCATAAGTCTAAATAAGACAAGAGTCATGGCACAAAGTGCAGACACCCTCCGAACATTGTCATCAACGGGCACAGCCTGGAAGCAGTGAAGAGCTTCAAGTACCTTGGGTCCACCATTGCCAATTCAATCTCCACTGACAGTGAAGTCAACAGTAGAATCGTGTGATTGGTGGCAGTTATAGCCAAACTGAGTCAGAGAGTCTGTGACAATGCCAGCCTTACTAAGAGAACCAAACTGCACGTCTACAAAGCGTGTGTTCTCAGTACTCTCCTCTACAGTAGCGAAGCCTGGATCACATACTCATGCCACGAGAGGAAACTGGACAATTTCATCCTCAGATACCTACGCTGCATTCTACGCATACGCTGGCAGGACAAAGTGCCCTACACAGACGTGCTGGAACGAGCAAACTTGAACAGCATGCCCGCCATCATCATAATACAATTAAATGTGTAGAAGACCGTGCGACCTGGCGACTCCTCGTCAAACAAGGAACGAAAAGGGGTGAAAAAGAGAGGAAAGAAGCCGCCACAGAAAAGAGAGCCATAAGGAAAGAGAGACAACAGCAACTCCAGCAAGCATCACTGTTTGTTTGCAGTCACTGCACCAGAGATTGCCATTCAAAACTTGGTCTGTTCAGCCACTCACACAGCTGCAGATCAAAAACATTTTTTAAAGGGGACATTACGCCATCGTCTTTAGTAAACGGAAGGATGCCAACAACTGGTCATATATTTTAAAGATATGAATATTCTCTCTTTCTTGTAAAAATCCGTTACCTCATGCCTTTAACGTCATGCGCGTGTTTTTTTAACAATTTAAAAAAAAATCTAAATATCTTTTTTCTAAAAAGTCCATTATTTCCATTACATTAGGCCATATTTTCACTTAACTGTTTCCCCCCTTTTATAATAGACGTACTTAAATGTTATGTGCTTTGTGGCAGTGTTCATTAATTCATTAACTAGACCTTTGGAGTTTACTTGCATGTCAATTTCTGGGGCTTTTGGAGTTTTGCTTTTATCTGCCACATATATATTGAGGAAGCGCGTGGTGTAATGGTTAAAGTCATGGGAAATGGACTTGTCGCCTCGAGTTCAAATCCTGGACGTGGTAATTGCATTTCACTAATGCTAATACACTTAGGAAAGGTATGAATCCTACTCTCCATCCAGCTATGGGTAAATAGTAGGGCAGACTGGGCTCTTTAACCCTGGTTAGGCAACCGGTTTAAGAGAAGGAAAACCTCTTAATTCAAACCTGTTAAACTCCACTTAAGAAATTGACCTTGTGTCGAATCCTGCTCGTGCGGAGGAGTTGGTAAATATATATATATATATTGATTGTACATTGTATGATGATGGACCTTTTATTATTGAAAAAATACATCGGATTAACTCAATTTCTTTTCCTTTTATGGCGACTGTCAATGAAAATCCGTCTCTCCGATCCAAGAACACAAAAGATACTTTTTATTATGTGGGCAAGTTCTGAAGATTTCTGATTTTGCATTCAGAATATGTTTGAGGAAACTATTTCTATGATTCGCAATTTTCTTTGGTGCATCACCTTTTTGATCCGTTGATGTATGGTATGGTCCAATATTTTCCACTTTATGTTATAGGAGGCGCCCAGCTTTTTTATGCACATACTCGGTTTGCTAGCGCTATGGCGGCTCTCCTGTTTTCATGCCTAAATGCATTGTGTGCGTAGAATATTTGTTTGAAGTTTTCGTGCACCATTCCCACATATTTTTCGCTGACCGTGGTGTGGTTTGTGTGGGTTGGTGTTATAATAGCTTCGTAAATTTCTGATTTTAGGTTGCATCTTTGTTGCAGGGGGCAGTTTCCTTTGATCATGCATGTACAGGTTGGGGTGTCTTTAGGTTTAACCCCGGTAGTAATTTCCGATTTCATGGAGTAGCTACTCCTGTGGACCACTGGAGTAGAGGGTTTTTATAGTTTCTATTGAAAATCTGTATGGTATTCATGCTGGAGTGGCAAGTGTTTATCAATTAATTCCTGAAATTTCCTACTCATGTTAGTTCTAAGGTTGAGTGAATATGCGGGTGTTGAACCTGATAATTTTTCTTTTCCTGTTATAAAAACGTTAAAAACATATATACATATATTATATATTTACACATATATACATAGTATAAACAGTGCTTAGGATCAAAGATGTGGATGACTATATATATATATATATATATATATATATTATATATATATATGCATTTTTACGTGTATGTATTATATACAGACATATTTAACTACACATACACATACATAGACATTTTCTCATCTATACATGCATGCACACAAATATTGTATATCTGAATAGGTATTTGCATACAGACTGAAATCCACATAAATATATATTTATATATAAACTCACACACACATATATATATATATATATATATGTGTGTGTGTGTGTGTGTGATTTGTTTCCTTCAATGAGAGACATTCACAGGAAGAAGTTACTGTGTTTGCTTGAAGCAATAGATGAAGCAGAATATTCGTGAATGAAACATCAAGCATTTTTCTCCTCTACATATATAAGAAAAATGGAATCCACAGATGCTTAAAAGAATTTGTCTTTAACACGTTTTCATTCATTTATATTTCTTTCTTTTTTTCTCCTTTTAGTATATCAAACCGATTTTCTTTTCATCTGTCTTATGCAATGCATTCATTGTAACCTGTATCTTGGGTGGCGACTCAACTAACTAGGTGAGTTCATGATGCAGCAAGTGCCCCTTGAGATATAAAGTTTGTTGGTATTCGTGAAGTCTTTTAGGCAGTGTGCATTATCTCAGTGTGCATCAATAGAACGTTCAAAACATATATATATATATATATATATATATATATATATATGTGTGTGTGTGTGTGTGTGTGTGTGTATGTTATTTCCCTCTATTTCTGTGTATGCATTGATTCACTTAGATCAAAATATATATAATCCATATTTAGAAAGACACCAGTGAGAATTTATGTCAACAACTTTACACTGAATGAAGAGCTGATATTTTATAAAGCTCAAGTCAGCTGCTCTTCTTCTTCTTCTTCTTCTTCTTCTTATTATTATTATTATTATTATTATTATTATTATTATTATTATTATTTCACTCCTTGGGACTTTTTCATACCCGCCTAAGCTGGTGGTTTTTCACGGGAGTCGGTGAGACAGCAAGTCCCCTCAGGTCTCCAAGACCCATCTGAGTATTCTAGCCGATGTCAGCAATGCTGTTTTTGGATGTTTTTGGTTCTTCCTTTGATTTCCAATTCATCTAGACTTTTTTTGTAAACACTTGGGGACCGTTTCAAGAGCATCAATTACAATTTGTACGACCTTTACCTTCATGTTCTACAGTTGTTTTTTTGTTATTGTTTTTTTTTCTCTCGCCAGATCCAAGTATTTGTCTATCTTTTCGTATTCTTTCATGATCATTCTGTGATCCTCTGGGACGGCAAAATCCACGAGATGACAAATTCTCTTCTTAATTAATACAAGGTCTGATCTCTTAGCCGGGATTCGGTGATCCGCCTGTATCTTATGATCTGAGAAATTTATACCCCTCATTCTCCAGGACAGATTCTGGTTTGTGCATAAACCATTTAATTGTATGGTGAAAAATTAATTTCTTGCACAATTCCCACTGGATCAGCTTTACCACCCCATTGTATCTAATGTTGTATTCTCTTCGTGTTAGGCTGCTTCATTCGCTTATTATATGATTAACCATTTCGTCTTTGTCTTCACATATTTCCTACTATTCTGTTGTGTCTTATCTTTTTTTGCTTTGATACGGTTTGTTCTTACGGCATTGTCATGTTCTTCGAGTGCCTGAATTGTCGCATCTACATAATCTTCAATGTTTGCCAAGACCTCTTGCTCCTTCTTTTCTCGACACATATAGTCTGTCTGTCAATTCGGGTGTGATGCCTTGTGCATTGTCATGAGTTTCCTTGTCCGTTGGTCAATCTGTCCGAGTCTCTCTCTTGACCATTTTAAGAATGATCCAGAGTATTGTACTATGGATACATCTCAGGTGTTTATTCCCCTGACGATAATTCTGCGTCAGAGCTTGATTTCTAGTTTTCTTGTTCTTCTGGGCTACTCGTTTCTCACTTTTTCTTTCATCTCTGTTTTATGATGCCCGCTTCCGATATTCCCAAGTTTTTGTAATTCTCCTTTTCTTCAAGTCTCCTCATTTCTTCCTCATTTGGTAGTTATGTTCCCTTTTCCGTTTCTTTTTTTCCCCTTTGTACAATATGGTACACTTTTCGATATCAAATTATATTCCTATATCTTGGCTTTATATTCTTTTGTTTTGTTCAAGGGTGTCCAGTTCTTTTTCATTTATGACAAAGATCTTGATATCCTCCATGTACATAAGGGGATTTATTTTACCCCCGATTTTGTAAATCTGTAGCCCCTATACATTTCCCAAGAGCATAGTTGAGTCGCATTTTGTACATCTTCAAACATTCAGTTATCCAAGTTTGCGGGATCATATCATATGCCTTTCTGTATTCAGTTCATGCCATGGCAAGAATTTTTACCTTGTTTTAACGTTTTTAAGGATGTGCCGATTCATAAAAAGTAGGTAATTTGTTCCGCTTGTTCTCTTCCACCATCCTTTCTGTTTTTCCAGAAATACTCCGCGACAATGAAGCGATTTTTTTCTTTCATCTGTGCGGTCAGGATTTTCCACATCATAGATAGAAACTATAGGGGATTGCTGGAAATGGTTACATTTTTTTCCTTTTCTAATGCTTTCAACTTTTGCCGGGGTTTCTTTATTTGTCTTTTAAGTCTCATTTCTTATCCAGTTATTGTTTTTATGTTTGAGTCTTGTAGTAAATAGTAAAAATAACAATAATTATTTTTAAAAAAAGAAATAGAAAGAGCAGTTTAAAATTTTACCCTCACTGCTATGTCTAGAAAAAATTTTACCCTCACTGCTATGTCAATTGAAAAAAAGAAGAGACACGTATATATGAACGTTGAACATTTAGGAGTCGGTGGGAGCAGATTCCAGCAGGTGAGAGAGAATTCCGGCCGGTGAGGACGATTGCGAACTCGCTAAAAATATTTGGAATGACAATACATGAGAAAACGCAGGTTAGACAAAAAATGGAGGAATATCAAACACAGCGTATATAGTTAACAACAACAAAGAAATTCATTCCGTGGTCGTTGATCGGTAGAAAACTGTATAAATCAAGAAAGGTGTCAGTGAATTACAACCTGAAAACAAATGTCTCGTGTGTTGGTCGAAATGATAGGATGGGTATCATATTCTGATAGTCTAATATCAGTCTAATAGCAGGGTCAACTGGCTGGATGAGTTGTAGTGTTGCTAGATGTTATCAGCATTTCGGTGCCTGTCTGTCGTGGCCATCCCTGGTTGTTCGTTGGAAGTTAAGTCGCGTACCTCTGATCTTATCAGCGATGGGCTAGGTTGCCGTAATGCTGCTGTTCAAAGGTCATCTGCTGAGTGCCGCCGTAAAGGTTTATCACGTACGGCGGGGACTAAAGTCGCCCACCGTGGTAGTGTGCAGTGACGTCCTTGCTGCTTACATGTGGAGGTCAAAGTCCCTACTATCGCGTGGGTAATTAAAGACTGACTTGTTAATTTGTACTCCCGTTTATATAAGTGTCAGCCGGCTCCGATTTGGTATTTTTCTTTTTGGTGGAAATTCAATGCGCCGACGTATATGTAAGCACCACTCATGACTTGCCTTATCCAATCAAATTCTAGAGATTGCTTAATTATTTTAAAACCTTTCTTGTGCAAAATTGTTTTTGAATTTGGACTGGAGTCATGGTTGGCGCGTCTTTTACTTTTTTTTCATTTTTTAATAAATTATAGGATTTTACCCTATAAACATGAATATTTGAACATATTTTCTTCTTTTCTCTGTGTTCCATGAATTGTATATGTGAAAAGAGTAGAATGTATGTGATATGGAAAATGTGTATGTATACGTGTACCTAAAAAGTGTTGGAATCAGAAGACTACAAGGTTGTAGTGTAAGTCAGCATTGAGTAAGAAAAAAAAGAAGAAAATGAAAAAAGAAAGGAACTTAAGCCTTGTGCAAATATGCGAAGAAAAATTTCTAATTCATTTATCTATGTGCCACAATGAGAAAAAACAGAAAGAAAATAATAGAAAAGAAAGAATTTTTATGAAATGTTAAAAAAGATGAAAACAAAGTTTTCAATGAAAGGACGTAGAATATTCAAAGTAAATAAGGAATTTTTATCAATGAAATCGTACATAGGTTATAGTAACATAATAAGTTTATAGTGTTCAATGTAACGTGCCCGTGGTTTGATGCAGATCGGTACAATGTGGTTTGGTGAAATGCAGTCCATTTTGCCCCGTAGACTAAGTTGTATGGGGAGGGTGTTATGAAATATCTCTCTCAGTATGAGAGCAAATGAAGATATCTCCTGGATTGTTGGGTGTTAGTGGAAGGCCAGACAAGTGCTTTAGTCGAAAACGTAATGTTTCGCATCCATGGAAGGGAAGAAAAAAAATGAAATGAAATTGTATATAGTGGACGGAATTAGATTTGACCTGCGTGATGAGATGCAAAGGACTCGGACAAGGATTCTAATCTAAATTAGGAAAAAATATAATTACATAGTGAAAATTCATAACCACACTTGTTTAGTTATGAATTTTGAAAAATGACATAGGGAGGAATGTAATATAATGAGAGTGTTGAGGTCAGTGTATGACGTCATCAGTGGTTTACGTGGGGAAAGAGTGCTGAAATTGAAAAGTGTAGAAATGAAAAAAAAAACAGAATTAGTTAGACGTAGAATTGAGACGTGGAAGTCACTGGTGATCTGTCCTCCGATGCCATATACTTGGGTAAAAATAAAATAAAAGGATTTCAAGAAAAACAACAAAGTCTTGTGTTCGTTGATAAAGACAAGGATATGATATGAAAATATCAAGTGGTTCCAGACCAAAAGAGGAACAGTCTAACAACAGCCCAGATACAAGATATAAAAATAGCAGAATAGAGGAGAACATAGCCAGAAGGACGTTAGGCGATCCAAGTTAATCCCTAGAAGAAGGTATCATCAAAACAGAAAACAACATATGCAAGATTAGTCCATGTTACACACTTTTTAATTGGTGCCGTTGTGTCTCATGCGTAGTATCTTGTGGTAATCCCAGACGGGTGTTCATTTTACAGATGTGATCTGGTGTTCTTCAAAGAAAAAGTCTACATATGTATTTTTACTTAATCAAGCCTTAATCAGGTAGACATACTACCTCGGTGCATTTTTTCCCTTTTTGATTATTTATAAGTAAATCAGGCATTCTTTGGTCTACGTCGCTTCGATTATTTAGCATAGATATTAAAATATTCACAAATTTATGAACTCATGAAGTAACATACTTAATACAAACCTTCCTTACCGGAGAGATTTACTGAAAGTTATAGTCATTTCTATTAGAATCCGCCATTTTTCTCTAAGTATTTGAAATGTTCCAATTATTATTATTATTATTATGACACCGTTTGAGTTTTTCACATCAATTTTAGCTGATAGTATTTCGCTGGAGTATGAGTGACAACAAGTCTCCTCAGCTCTCAATGACTCTTCTGAGTATTCTAGCCGATTGCAACAATGCAGTAGTCTGGATGGTCTCAATTCTTCCTCTTATTTTCAGATCCTCCAGTCTTTTTTCCAAATATTTTGGGACCGTTCCAAGTGCCCCCAACTACAATTGGTATCGCTTTCACCAGTTGACTTTTTTTTTGTTAATCAACACTAGGTCTGGTCTCCTGGCTGGGATAGGGTTATCCGTCTTTATCTCGAAGTCCCAGAGAACTTTATGCGTTTCATTTTCAAGAAAGATTCTGGTTTGAGCATATACCATTTTGTTGTATGGTCAAAATTTATTTTTTTGTATAATTCCCAGTGGATCACCTTCCCAACCCAGTTGTGCCTAGCTTTGTATTCCTGTTGTACTAGTTTGCTACATTCGCGTGGTTTACACTCTCATCTCTGTCACCACACAGTCTACAATTACTGTTTTGTTGTTCTTATCAATTTTTGCTTTGATATAATATGTTCTTATGGCATTATTTTGTGCAACAATTATTAGCAATTCAGTTTTGCTCTTTTTAACCATGTCCGAGTCTTTTCATGTGCAACCTCTCCGATTTGTCGTTTGAAGTGTCCATATAATTGTTTTAATTCTCATTTTTGTTTTCTAGTTTTTCTGTTTGTCCATAAATTACATCTGCTGTTGTTGGCTGTCATAAGTAATCTTTCTTTGTTCTTTTTGTGTATTCTTCGAGTCCTTGTATTGTGGCCTCTACACAGTCCTCTATGTTGGCAAGACCTCTTCCACCTTCTTTTCTTGATACATATAGACTATCTCTATCATATCTAAGGTGTAGAGCCTTGTGCATTGTCATTAATTTCCTAGTCCCTTGGTCAATATGTCTGAGTTCTTTTTTTGCCCAGAGTATCTTATAACGGGAACGGCCCAGGTATTTATTCCTTTGATAGGATTTCTGCTGTTGAGCTTGGTTTCTGAGAGTTTTCTTGTTCTTCTAAGGTATTTTTTTTAAATATTTTCTATCATCTCTGTTTGCTTGATATTGTCTGCTTTTAAAATTCCTAAGTATTTGTAACTTTCTTTTTCTTCAAGTAATTTTATAGTGTCCTGATTTGGTAGTTGTATTCCGTCCATTAATTTTCTTTCCCCCTGTTTTATTACTAGCATAGCATATTTTCCGATTCCGAATTCCATCCCTGATTGTTTATTCCTCCTTCCGGGGATGTGTTATCCTGTGTTGAGTAACTGAAAGGAAAAATGGAGAACATTCGCAAGATGCCTATGGGTCCCCTATGTTGGCCACCAAGGGAGCACCTGCCGATCATGACACACAGATCTGAAGTCTGCGTTCCACAGCTTATGAATTTATTTACATTTTTCATGAAGTGCTATAGTGTGGCTATACCAGACACAGGAGTTGATTCAAATCCCCTGTCACAGAGAAAAAAATTCTAGCGTCAGGCGAGCTAGGTTGAGACAAGCAATTGATTATGATCACGATATAATTTCAGACAGGATCAGTCATAATACGGACGGTATATTAGTTCAACAGCTACGATGTGATAATGTTGGCTAGCAGGATCGTAGACTGTTGGATGGCCAAATGCGGACAGGGTCAATCATGCGATGCGTTAATGTGCGGACGGAATACCAGTACAACAGCTATGGCCTGATAACGTTGGATAGCAGGATCGTAGACTGTTAGATGGTCAAACGCTGTATGGGAGAACCAGCAATTAATCATAATCACTAGGGATAATTTCAGACAGGATCAATCATTATACGGTGCGTTATTATTATTATTATTATTATTATTATTCCATTCGAGTTTTTCACGTCCGCCTTAGCCTGTAGTTCACTGGAGGCTGATTGACAGCAAGTCTCCTTAGACTCTTCTGAATATTCTAGCCGATCTTAACAATACTGTAGTTTGGATGGTTCCGATTCTACCTCTAATTTTCAATTTATCCAGACTCTTTTCCAGACCCTCCGAGATCATCCCAAGGGCACTAATTACAATTGTCACGACCTTCATCTTCACGCTCCACATTTTTTTCAGTTCTCTGGCTAGTTCTAGATATTTGTTTATTTTTTCATTTACTTTTATTTTTACTTGGTGATCAGCAGGGATGGCAAAATCCACTAGATGACAAGTTCTATTTTTCTTGTTAATTAAAACTAGGTCTTGTGTCCTGGCGGGGAATAAGTAATCCGTTTGTATATCAAAGTCCAAGAGAATTTTATGCGTCTCATTCTCCAGGACAGATTTGTGCATATACCATGAATGGTGAAAATTTAATTTCTTGCACAATTCCCAGTGATCCACTTTCCCATCCAGTTCTCTGGCAAGATCCAGGTATTTGTTTGTCTTTTCGTTTACTTTCATCTTCACCCTGTGATCTGCTGGAACTGCCAAATCTACAAGTTGACAAGTTCTCCTTTTCTTGTTAATCAATAATAGGTCTGGTCTTCTTACTGGTATGAGGGTGATATATCTTTATCTCAAAGTCCCAGAGAAATTTATGAGTTTTTTTCTCAAGAACAGATTCTCGTTTATACATATACCATTTTCTTGTATGGTCAAAATTTACTTTCTTGCACAATTCCCAATGGATCATGTTTCCAACCCAGTTATGCGTCATCTTGTATTCTTGTTGTGCTAGTTTGCTACGTCCCCTTAATACATGTTTGATCGTCTCATCTCTGTTACCAGACAACCTACAAGGGGAACAGCCCAGGTGTTTATTCCCTTTACAATATTTCTGCAGCAGAATTTGTTTTCTTGTTTTTCTGAGGTACTCATTTCTCACTTTTTCTTTAATCTCTGTTTGATGATGTACGTTTCCAATATTTCCAAGTATTTGTAATTCTCCTTTACTCCAAGTGTTCTTACTTTTTTCTGATTCGGTACTTCTATTCCAACAGCTGTTTATTTTTCCTTTTTTCATCACGAGTCTAGCAAACTTATCGATGCCGAATTCCATTCCTATATCCTGGCTTTATATTCTTATGATTTATACTAGTGTTTCCAGTTCTTTTTCATTTTTTACACAAAGTTGATATCATCCATGTAAATGAAGTGGTTTATTTTGTCCTGTGATTTAGTAAATTTGTAACGCCCTATAGTTGAGTGACATCATTGCTATAACAAATAACAGTGGTGATAGTGATTCTCCCTGGAATATACCTTTACAATTTCACCGCTGTTAATGTTTGTCCTCCTGCTATTACTTTCACTTTGCAATTTCCATGGCTTTAGTGATGAATTCTATTACTTGATGGATACTTTATACATCTTTAAAATTCAGGTATCCAAATTAATGGGACCATGCAATAAGCTTTTCTATAAATCCATGCCATGGTTAAATTATCTTGTCTTGTTTTAATCTCTTTAAGGGTGATATATACAATAGATCACTTGTTCCTTATGTTTCCTTGGGATGTCCTTTCTGTTCTCCCGGAAATTATCCGCCGCTATAAAGCGAGTAGTAAATTTCTTCTTTTATGTTTGCGATTCAACATCATAGGTAGATACGATTATTATTATTATTATTATTATTATTATTATTATTCACACCTGCTGTAGCCAGTGGTTCACTGAAAGCTGAGTGACAGCAAGTCTCTTCAGGTCTCCTGGACTCTTTTGAGTATTCTAGCCGATCTTAACAGTGCTGTAGTTTGGAAGGTTTCGAGTCTTCCTCTGATTTCCAGTTCACCCAAATTCGTTTCCAGAGCTTTGGGAACCATTCCAAGGGCACCAATTACAATTGGTACGAGCTTTACCATGTTCCATAGTTATTATTATTATTATTATTATTATTATTATTATTATTATTCTATTTTATTATCTTTTTAGGTTTTTAAGTTTTTAGAATTTTAGTCTTTGGAGTCTTTAGTTTTTAAATTCTTGATAAGAATTTGTTTACATGCCTATATTTGTATATGCGTTCCGATCGTTTGTTTGGCATTAGGAAGATGATTATTGCTATTTTTCTTCTAGGCAAAGGTTACAGTGTTTTGATATGTTATTGGAAGGTAGTGCTATTTTTCTCACTTTCTAGATTACTTTTGATGTTTGATTTTTGTCTTCCCAAACGTGTCTAGAAAGTATTGAGCTGAGTTCGTATTTTTTTTATTTTTAAATCATGACTTGTCTGTGTGGCTCTTCTGTTTCTAAGGGTCACCAGTTACGTCTTTCTATATATTTTTCTCTGTGTTTTTAGATCATACGATGGTTTGGTACACTTTGTTAGTTTGTTGACAACTTTTGTTAAGGGTACATTCATGTTTTATTTGGCAATTACACGCGTTATTTGTTGTTTGTGGTTAGTAATATATATTTCATTGTGTTCTTTTTTCTGATTATTTGTAGCAGCTATAAATATGTTTTATTGTATTCCTAATAAATATTTTATATAGATTGTTTGATTTAGAGAAGTGTTTGTCTATGATTTTTATGAATATTTTTCTACGCTTGTCATGTTATGACATGTTATTCGCCTTGAGTGGAACTATTTACTGACGTCACTCCGGAGATAGAAACTAGGCCTCAGCTTCTTTTTCCCCGGGACTTCGGTCAGCATGTACATATCATGTACAGCTCGTAAATAAACTTAAATGAACATGTTCTAAATGCATGCCTCATCTCAATATATTACATGGTGTTAGAAGTGAAGAACAAGCATTGCCCTCTTACAACCATCAACACAAATGACCTGAACCGGCAACATAGAAGAAAAATTTTAGACCTGGTTCCAGAAATTTGAAATTTACCTCGTGGCGTCAGACAAAAAAGTTTAAACCACATTCACAGAAGCGGAAGAGGCTTTAGGTCGCAAGTTCAAAGAATTTGTTGAGGGCAAAAATGTCTTAACCCACGGACATTATGTCTTTAATAATAGAGACCAGAGATGAGATTCCCTACTTTATTAACAAAAATCACAACACAGGGTGGAAAACGTGGCTTTGACCACCTAAAAGATGCGCGACCGTATAATATCAAGCGTATGGAGTGAACGAACAAAGGCAGAACCGAACCTGTAATAAGACTCTGTAAAAATGATGAAATTACAAAAACCCGCACACAAGACAGAGAAAACCTAGCAGTACAGCAAGTAAGGTATAGACAATGATACCTACATAATAAGGATGTGTAAAAGAACAACAGAGATGCAATGAGAGAAAAACGATCACGCGCGACGAGATAAAAATGAATGCAGGAGATGCGGCTATAACCACATGGAGAGAAAATACCCAATAAAGGAACAGACATGCAGAAATTGTCGGAAAGTTGGGTATTTTTTTTAAATATATATGCTGAGGAAAAATTATAATATATAAATGAGTCACAATCTATAAAAAACGATGAAAGCGACAACTACAATCACTTGATTGTCGATAGTGGAGAAAGAACAGGTGACAACTACTGCTAATGATTCACAGTGGACAAAACCACTTGTCATTAGAAGAGTTAACGGTCCCTTTTAAAGTTGACACAGGTAGCGACGTTAACATTCCGCCGATGTCTTATTACAAAAAGGTGAAAAGGAAACTGGAGATAGAGCCAACAAAAATACGACTAACTTCTTATACTGGCGACAGAGTACCAATTGCAGGAAAGAAAAATATTACCATCAAAAGAAAAGGTATGTTACACGAACTGTGTTCTATTATTACTCCGAGAAAAGTTCAACCTATACTAGAGAAAGATGATAGCTTGAAGCTTATAAAGCGAGTAAACATTATCCAAAACCTGGACAAAAACAACATACTATCTTCCTATAATGAGTTATTTACAGAAATAGGATGTTTACCGGACGTGAAACTATAAAAACTATCACACAACGTCATTGAGGAATGTAGAAAAATTCCCTTTTCCATGTTTAACGAAGACAAAGCGGAACTTAACAGAATGGAAGAAACAGGGTGATAAAAAGAATTACTCAACCGACAAAATGGCGGAGCGCGATGCATATTGTACATAAACCAAACGGAAAGTAATGGCGAGAAGTTGGACTGTTGAAAAGGATTTTGGCATCTACAATTGGATGAAGAAAGATCCAAGTTATATAACACCAGAAGGAAGATACAGATACAAAAGATTGCCGTTTGGGATATCGTCAGCACCACAGAACAATACGGGATTTTTCGAGTGTATGAAAAACGTGGAAACCTCCATGGACAACATAGTAATAAGGGGAACTGATGAAAAATCACATTTACAAACGGTGATATTTGTAGATGCAACAATGTGACTCTCAACAGAGAAAAATGTTGAATTGCTGTAAAGGAATTTACTTTCCTGAGCCATCGACTCATAGCCAATAGCTTGAAATCAGACCCAGCCAAATTGAAACCAATTGTAGAATTTACAACACCTAAGCAAACGTCTCAAGATCTTTAGGCATCACCAGATATATAGATAATCTTTCTCAACGAACATTTCACTTGAAGAGTCTACTAAAAGTTAACGTAGTCTTCACATGGGGACTAGAACATGAGACAGAATTCAATGAACTGAATAAGCTGCTATTGTCACATCTCATACAATTCTACAATCCGCAACTACCAACGAAACTTTCATGTGATGTGAGCAAAAACTATTGGGTACTATACTTGAGCAGCAACATGGAGACAAGTGGCTACCTGTTGCATATGCATCCAGAGCGAGACACAAGTCAGATATGCCTCAATTGAAAGAGAAGCCCTGGTGATACATTTTGCTTGAAAACGCTTCCATCAGTACATATATGGAAGATCAGTACAACTAAAAACGAACCACACACCACTTGTAGCCATATTCAAAAAAGCGCCGAATGATTGCTCTGTACGGCTACTAAGGATTCGACTCAAGGTGCAAAAATATGGCATGTACGTCAGCTACATTCCTTGAAAGACTATGCAGTAGATGCCTTATCGTGTGTAGCAATGGCAGATGATATAAGGAACACTGACCAAACGGAGCTCGATATTGAAGCTCATGTAGCAGTCGTGATCAAATATGTGCCAATTACTGACAAAAATGATCAAAATAAAACAAATGACAGTATCCGACCCGACGATGCAAAAACATTACATAACTAATGGCTGACCAGAACGAAATAAAAGCTGCAAAAACGAAGTACAACACTACTTCAACCATAGAACGAATTTGGTGCTGTTCCACGACGTCGTAATTCCAGCACTATTGTGTCGTTCCTGTCTGACCATTCGATCAACAATAACTCAACTGGTTCTGTTCACATCGTGTTTATATACTACTACTACAGGGCGAAACAGAAACCGGCGAACGTCACCGTAAAACGGTGACAGCCCTGATTTAGTTCCTCATGCAACAACTATTAAGAATAAATATTCTGGAAAATATATATACAAGCCATCAAGGTCAAGAGAAATGTAAACGCCGAGCCATAGTATCCGTTCTTTGGCCTGGTATAAACAAAAAATCGAACGGGTAGAATAAGATTGCAGGTTGTACATGACCAACAAAGATGCACAACCGAAGCAACCTCTTATTAGCCACCAAATACCAACACAGCCATGGCAAAAAGTAGCAGTAGATCTATGTAAACATGGCAACAATGATTACGTAATAATAGTGGATAGCTACTCAAACTACCCAGATTTATACCAGATATCAAATAAAACAAGTGAAGCGGTAATCAAACCGATACAACATAGCTTCACTCGGTTTGGGTTAGCTAAAGAAGTATTCTCAAACAATGGGCCATGTTTTGCGTCAGCAAAATAAATACCACTATACCCACAAGATTGGTCGAAAAAAATCCATAAAAACAGTAAGAGGTGCAAAGACCCGTCGGTAAGATTACTAATCTATCGAACTACCCTAGGTGAACATGGATTATCGTCTGCAGAAATGCTGAGGGGGAATATTAAGAAATAATATCCCAGTACTAACAAAAAATAGCAAGATGAGTGTAAGCCTCAAAGATAAGAACAGACAGAGGGTAATACAAAAATTCTATTTCGATAGATGGGAACAGGAATTGCTGAAACCAATGAATCTAGTTCGAATACGAGACCCTATAAAGAAAAGATGGATTGAGACCGGCACCATAAAAGCTTAAATAACACCACGCTCATTCACTACTACGACAAAACTGCAGGGATCTGCTAAAATACGGAAGAGAGACGTGTCAGAATAAAGATCAAGGGCCTCCTCCACCACAAAACAGTGAGGAAAAGCAGAGCCCATTATCAGATAGCGAACCTGAAAAAAAGGCTAACTCATCCCACGGAGAACCAAAGGAATCGAGAAATGCAACTAGATTCAACAGAGCATGACAATACAGAATAACTGCGTCGATCTGCTCGGTGAGTGAAACCATCACAAAAAAAAATGAACCTATAAACAAAAAGTTGAAGATGCGTGATGTTGTAGGAAATGGACCCGTCGAAGCTGTTTGCATTTCACATAGTGCTAACACCCTTGAGAAATGTATAAATCCAACTACTCTCCCTCCAGCTATGGGTAAATAGTAGGGTGCTTTGGGCTCTTTAACCTTAGCTCGGTAACCAGTCTAGGGCAATGAAAAATCTGAATTCAAACCTGTTAAACTCCACTTAAGAAATTAACCTTGTGTCGCATCCTACTCGTGCGGATGGGTTGGTGTATATATAAAATATATATATATATATATATATATATATATATATATATATATATAAACAGAAAATTGAACTCTGTCATTTTGTTAATATACTTTGCATGCTTGTTTAGTAAAAGATATTGACAACAAAAAAGA
This sequence comes from Doryteuthis pealeii, assembly GCA_023376005.1. Lineage (NCBI taxonomy): Eukaryota > Metazoa > Mollusca > Cephalopoda > Myopsida > Loliginidae > Doryteuthis > Doryteuthis pealeii. Next base: position 22,787,381 of record CM042164.1, read on the forward strand.
AACTCAAGGATGTAAATGTAATATAGTGTCATAACAAGTTATTCTCCTTAAGCGGAACTCTTCAGTGATGTCACCCTGGAGATAGAAACTAGACCTCAGCCTCTTTCTCCTCAAGACTTTGGTAAGCACAGACGTATCATGTACAGCTCGTAAATAAACTTAAATATACACTGTATATCCCCCCTGTTCTTAATGCATGTCTCGTCTCAATATATTACAACACTATTTTTTTACATCTTTATTATATGTTGGATGGAACATATTTCTACTGATTTTGTTCTGTTTTGTTATCTGCTATGCGTGTATGTTGTTTGTTTTGTTTTTTTTGTTTTTTGTTTTTTTGATAGTGACGTTCCGATTCTTTTCTTTATCCAAGATAGTATTGTTTAATGATTTGTCAAATAATCTATGACTGATGGATTGTGGGATTGTTTTTATCATTGTGAGCAGATGGTTGGAAATGGTGTGTATGAAAATTAGAACGTCGCTTTGTTTTCTGAATAGTTGGTACGTTTCTATTCATTTTTTTTAGATTGGATTTTGTATCTAGGAAGTCTGTCTGGTTTTGGTGATATATATATCTATATCTTTATCTATATCTATATATCTATATATCTATCTATCTATCTATCTATATATATATATATATATATATATATATATATATATATATATATATATATATATATTATATATATAGGATTCAACATTGATATAAATGTCGAATCCTATTTTTTGAATATTTTTGTAATCAGCTTTATATATATATATACATATATATATATATATATATATATATATATATATATATATATATATATATATATATATATACGTGTGTGTCTGTGTGTCTGTGTGTGTGTAAGCTTATTTCTTGATTTCTATTTCAACTCGATGATGCAATCTAATTTTTATAATGTTTTTATTTAAGAAATATTTTTTATGAAAATTCCAACGTATGTCGAAATCGTTTTAAGTGGAACAGAAGCTGCAATTTCACAATTTCCAAACACACACATTCTCTGCAGGGATCTTTATAAGAATTTGATACCATATAAAGACCAGGTGTGACATCGGTTTTTCTATTTGAAAAATCCCTATCTTTTTCTTCTTATCTGACAACATTTACACTTTTCTAGACCGTCACTCACAGATTCTTTCTCTGTCATTCATGGCGAAATTTAAAATATTAGTAAACAAACATTGAAAACGAAAATAATTTTTGATGTAAGTTCTTATCAAATATTAAATGCACCTGCTTTTCTGAATAGAATAACTGGGCATTTTTTTACCTTAACTTATATTTTAGATACTTATCTTCCTAATAAATATAGCAGCAGCTTTCATAGCTCTTTTGGGTAAAATAAACAACAAAGAAAAAATAAAATTTTATAATTCTTATAATGTTTAATATTGAAATTGGTGTCCGAACAACCTTTTTATTTGTTTCATGAAGTCTCAATTTTCTCTTGTTAAAATGCTTATTTCAATTCAAATCATTTTATATTCAACCATGTTTTTATCAAAGTTCTGTAACCTTATCAATTTTCCATAAATTCATACTGCAATTATTTATGATTATATTTCCCAATTATATATTTAATTATCTATATGTTTGAAAATTAATCTTATCTATTTATTTAGAGAGGAATACTAGATACCATATAACTGTAAAACGTATTTGTATTTGGGAATAGTCACTTAAAGCTATAACTACTAAGGATTACTATAATTATTAATTATTGGAAACAAAAAGTTTTGTCTATAATACTCATTTATAATCCTCCTACTTATTCCTACTGCTACTGTTTGTATAAAAAGAAGCAATGGAAACATCCCACCAGTTCCGCACCTGACTCAGGCACTTAGTAGTGCTGAAAGTACTCGAGTTAAAACCTTTGGTGGATTCATACACGAATTCCACCCGGATATTAAAAAGATGGCCAGAAAATTAGAAAGGATTGAACAAAAACTCGTCAGACAAGAATTGTCTGTTGAGTTCAACAAAACTTGTTTAAAATAATACTTTTTCAATTAAAGAGAGAGGATGGAGTGTTAGTGCAAACAAATTATGCATTTTTAAAGAGGGGGTAAGACTAACTAACGAACAAAGACACAAACAAAAAGATATGAAATACTCTGCTGGGCGTACATTGAAATTCTTGGATGTGGTTTATAGTCAATAGAATACCTGTCAACAGATAAGTTAATTGGAGAATCAGATTGCAAGCCAACCGACTCAACCTTATTACTTATCTCTCCCAATTACAAACTCTCTTCTCCTCATACAATTAACAACAAAGAAAAAACAAACACACTTTATTGGAGATAGAAATCTGTACATTGGTGATATTGTTGCCTCTGTCAAGTAAGCCCATAATATCCCAACACACCTACACAATCTCTTCAAAATGCATAGATGTTCATCTAATATTTCTTCCATGCACATTTATGATAAAAAGTACAGGCGAGAAAAAAACTAAACAATATTTTGTTCTTTTTTATGTTTAATTCTTGGGTAAATATTTTTGGTAAATATTTTTTATGACTTTGAGACAATTTACAATTTAGAATTAAAAATTGAGTGGTTAACATTTTTTATGACAGTTCCCTTTTTATTGTATTCTATTTCTTTTGTGTTTGTCTATTAGTTATTTCTTGTTTCAATATATATTTTGTTGATAATTTTTATTTTCGTTTTGATTTTATTCAATACAACAAACAAAAACGATTAGAGAAATTATTTCGACTTTCATATCAAATGTATTTTTGCAGAAATTTTCAAATTGCAGGGACGAACTTTATCTGTCTGAATGCGTGCGTACAATCCCGTTTGGCGATCTATCTATTTCTCTATTTGTACATATCTACCTATATATTTATCAGTATATATATATATATATATATATATATATATATATATATATATATATATATATATATACCATAAACCACTAAAAATGGTATATCGAGATTTAAAGCAATATGCTTACAAAGTTCTAACTTTGAAAATGAATGATAATTTTGTGTGGTTCGCGTTCGTACAGGACATCATTTTTTTAATCATCTAAATTTAGAATCTTTTACTCTTTCCTAAACAGAAGAATTAGTATCATCATGAACAGGGTTACAACGAGAACTCAACGGATTTAGGGATCGTCTAGTGACATAAACATAAAAAAATACAGGTGGCAGGTATCGTGTATTAGTCAATCGCTATTATCTCATGTAGTGTGTTTTGAGGACTGTTTTCGGTAGGTTCAGATGTACTGGAGGCTTCAGCAGAATACTTTTGTGAATGTCTTGCATTGGCATTAGAACTGCACGCACCCACACCCACACCCAATTTCTGAATATTAGATATTACTATAATAGTTCATATACTTGCGTATAAATTTCATACACTAAATGAAACAACTATTATAACATATATTTGTATATAATTGCTTAACTGAGATTTTCCATCACTTCTCTTTTGACTGCAAGGCTGATGTAAGTGTTGGTAAATATGTTGTCACTATCATTGAAGATATGTAGCTTATTACGAATAGATTAATGTACTATTGTCCAAGTTGAGATCATTTATTTTATGTCTCTGTATATATATATATATATATATATATATATATATATATATATATATATATATATATATATATATACAAGAATGCAGTTTCACACACAAACACACACATTTACATATTTACATATGGATATCTATGTTTATATATGGTTATATTCAATCAATAAGGCAATTTATACGTATCTTATGATCATATATATTTGTAAGGACATATCTTTTCTTTTTTCTATAAATACATTTATAGAAACGTCTGTATACACGCGTGAGCGCGCACACACGTACACAAATTTGGTTTCTTTAATAAAAACTGGATGTCATGAATGAATGGCTAATATAGTCTGTCTAGCGGGCGAAGTCTTAAAATAGCCATTCTAGAAATAACAATATTAGCCTCGGTAATAATCTTCTCCATCGTGTTGATCATACCCTGTTGATCCAAATACTTTGCTATGTCAAATCAGTATAGTGAGATGGTATTGTCAAGTTTGTAAATCTCTCATTGGGTGACAAATAAAGCCATCTATATTATAATGATCAGGTTTTTGCATATATGTTATCGTATGTTACCATAATACAAGAAAAAGGCACACTTTAGCGAGATTTATGTTTGCATAATACCATTGAAATATTCGAAATCAGAGAGTAAAACAATTTCTAATCCAGTTTGCAAATTAACAATTATAGTGTTAGGTTAATGTTGGCGCCCACCCTGAAGATTAGCGAAGAGCGACGGGGTTTACGATGAAGCAGTAAGCCAACACCCGAAAAATGTATAAAGTGAAAGGTAATCATTGGCATGAATTGAAACTACATATTGCTACTAACAGTTTTACGATCGTCAAAGAACACTATATTGAGAAGAACAAAATCCCTATGTGCGGGAATATGAAATAGATTTATCCTACAAAATATTCAAAAAGAAGTTTATCAACTTATATATAACAGAAGAACATTTCAATTGGTGTCATTATTTTTTAAAAATTAAAATTCCTAAAATTCTAAGGCTAAATTTTATTATTTTTAATCACAATAAACAGTGGTGTTGTAACAAGCTTCATAAAAATTTGTGTTTCTATTTGTTGGCATTTCATTTCATTTAACTGTGTTGTCATTTATCAAGCCTAGCTTAGTTTGTATGATTGTAATGACCAAGGCCAGGAAAAACTTTTCAATGGGGAATTCTGCAATAAGAATCCCAAATATTCAATTTGCTGGACATATACAAGTAATAAAAATAGAAAACCGGACTTCGGATCGTTTTTTGTTTTTCTTACAAAATGATCTAATGGACATTTTGCAAGGTCTAATGATGAAATAAACAGAGAAACACGTTAAAAGACCAGCAAAAGAAGAACAAACACATAGATATAAATTTAACTTTAGTTTTATTCGCCGGACAATACGGATAATAAAAAAGTTTTCTGTTTGAGTGCATGTATGTGAAATATATTATAAAGATTTGTTTCGTAATTAGAGACTTTAAAATGGAGTGAACGAAATTATAAAATTATTACTTAGCTTTTTCAGAGTTGGGGTTGATTAGACTGACCGTTCGTGTTTTGGTATAGTTCTACTTGCTTGGGTCGGAAATATGAAATATAAATCAATAGCTCTTCCCATCAGGTTGTATATGGGCGAGACTGATCGTTCGTAACTTGTGGTGCTCTAATTGCTTTTTGGGGGCGCTCAAATTTGCGGTAGAATTCGATAATTCCATCGGACATGCTGAATCGAAGTTTAGATGACTTCTCTCCGTGGCAGGGGTCAATTAATAGTGAAATATGACCGATTTCCCGTCTCTCGTCGGCTTTCCAATCCATTCCTTCCGATGTGGTGATTTGAAGTAGGGATGACTTCATTCCTGTGATAAGAATTGAATTCAAGTTCGCTTGGCGTTCCAGGATTCCTGGGTTGTCGATTTGGCCATTTTTTCTTTTCTTTTATCATCCGCTCCTCCAAGCATCAGCATCTCACTCGGACACTGGATATCTCGTTTTATTTCCCTCCCTGGGGGAAAATGTCCGTTTCTCTCTTCCAATGAGGAAAATATCTGAGCTAGACTTATACACAATAAATCTCTGTGCTGCGGGTTTTAAGCCTCAAAGACATCTTGCGTCCGACTGTCCCCTAACCACAAAGCTAGAGTTGACAGATGCACGTCTGTCTTACACCGAAGCTAGAAGCCAAAAGAGACTGATTTTCTTTCTTCTTCCCCCACTTCCTGTTGTTTGCACCTGCGCACTTCTTTCCAGAAAAAGAGTGATTGTCTCTCCTTTTCTTTCTTTTTGCTTCCCTTTTCTTTTCTTCTTTTTCCTTTCTTCTTCTTTTCTTCAAGATTACCCTCTCTTCTTCTCCAGCACCGTGGTCAAAAAGAGAAGAGGAAAATAGAAACACTAAGTGGTAGTGGGGAAGCAAAGCTGTTAACCTACTCTCTGTGGATTTTAGTGGTAAACCGCTTTTTAATGAACTCGCGTAGTAATCTCTCTTCCAACTACCTCTGTCAAAGATGGCATCGAAATTCTCCCACATGAGATGAACTGTATTTGTCTAATTCCCTTTCCTACCCCCGACACACGTGAGTGCCATAAGCAGGATGCGACACAAGGTCAATTCAGAGGTTTCCTTTTCCTAGACCAGTTTCTGAGGCTAAATAGCACTGTGCTAAAGAACACAGTTATAATTCATTTATAGCTAGGGGAAGAAAAGATGGATTCATGCCTTTCTCAAGAGTATTATTGCAAAGTGAAATGCAACTATTGCCAAATCCATTTCCGCAACGATTACTGTGAAACCATGCGTGCCTCTACCATAGTTTGGTACAATCAAAATCAAACTCATTATCTGCTTTTATAGCTACGCTTCATTTGTCAGCGTTATTTCATTAAAATACGAAAGTTAAATTATAAATTCAGAATTTTGTACATAATTGTTGAATTGCTTCTAACCATTGAATATTAGTTCTGATCTTTAAATAATTTATAGTGTATAAATCGGAAAAGTATCTTGTATATCATATACTCAAGGTTCGGGTCAAGAATAGGTTTTAAGTTTGGTAATGACAACTGATGGTCTTGAAGCTATAGTAACTGAACTGCCGACCTTCCCCGGTTACTTGGCAGTTTTTATAACTAGAGTTATAAGTAACCAGTATCGAAAGTAACAGTACATACTACTAGTACTTTTTTTTATATAAAATAACACCTGTTAGTAGTTGTTTATGGCATCTCAAGTCAATCTATGTCGCTGTGTTTGCATCTTTCAGTGGTACACCATTTTCTGCATGGTATCAATTGTTTAAATAACTTACCTATTTCAGGATCAATGAGAAGGGTGGTTCAACCGGTACATCGGCCCAGAAGTCTAGGAGAAGGTCGTGATTTTCTGATCACCCAAAATAACAAAAAGTTATTTTATTAGTGGGTTGTGATTTGAATAAAGTATATTCTAACACAATTATTCTGATATACCGGAAATAAAACATTTATGAATTTTTACCAGTGCTCATATTCAGATTAGCTATCATTTTAATTTATGTTATTATAATTATACACACAAAAGCTGTCCACTTTGTTCATATTTTATCCTAAACATATTTTATAAAGTATCAAAATTTATGTTGAAAATAAAAATAAAAACAAAATAAAAAGAATCTTCCGTGACGTCGCGGTTGCTGCCTTTGTCCCAGAATTTGACCCCAAGTGACTACACTTGTTACCTTCCTCACGTACGCCTGGGGAAAAAAGAGGGCCAAGCTTACCGAGAGACATGTGACGTCACGATTAGGGCAAGGGAGGATTTTACGTTGGATTCGTCAGTGTCGAAGTGGACAGCGTCCTGTGTGGATCTTTGTAGCATATGCTACCACACAGGTTGAGAAATTCAACACATCTTTGGGGAATTAGAGTCTATCTCTCCCAAAGACTGGAAATAAAATAAGCCGGCACTCACTCGAAATTCAACAACTCAAGAACTTAAATTAATACTTCTACAATAAGGAATTTGTAGCATAGCTACCTTATTGTCAAAGAACACTACGAAATCTTCAACTTAAGAACTCCACGACATTCTACAATTCAAGACAAGTCAACTTTTCAACAACCAAAGAACTCTCCGAAATTCAAACAACACAAACGACTATTATTTCATCATCTAAAGAATTCTACACTTGTTACCGGCTCACAGATAAGTCCTTCTCAAAACATCGTTTTTTGCAAACCACTACATATCTCTTTCTCTCTCTAACTATCTCTTACGAACTCTATTAAGGTTACTATTTGCCACCCTCTATCAAATTGACATTTACATATCTTTCTTCCAGCCTTTATTTATTGTTATTAAAATTGTTGAAACTTAGTATTTGTTATTGTGTTTTTCTTTCATTTAGTATCCGAATTTGAAATTTGCGTATTTCCTGCCCCCTTGAAATTATCTTCCCTTTGTACTTGAAAAGGTATATTCACTTATATATCGGAACTTAGGATATATTTTCTCCGGTATATAACAACCTGAATTTACCCGTACTCTGGAGCTAGAAGATACCCCCATGTTGGAATTGGTGCTTTACGGCGCTAATCCCGATAAAAGAGGGAAAAAGCTACACGTTATCTTATTATATTTATGAAAAAAGAAAATAATAGTTTTTCCCGCCTTAA
>CM042164.1:22800615-22880615 GCA_023376005.1 Doryteuthis pealeii
CATTTAATATGCATTTTGTTATGCATTCTTGGTCGTTTCATTCTTTTTGTATCTTCTTACATCAATCTTGAGAAAAGAACATCTTTGCACAGAACATATACATTTAATATGCATTTTGTTATGCATTCTTGGTCGTTTCATTCTTTTTGTATCTTCTTACATCAATCTTGAGAAAAGAACATCTTTGCACAGAACATATACATTTAATATGCATTTTGTTATTCATTCTTGGTCGTTTCATTCTTTTTGTTCTCTTACATCAATCTTGAGAAAGAACATCTTTGCACAGAACATATACATTTAATATGCATTTTGTTATTCATTCTTGGTCGTTTCATTCTTTTGTATCTTCTTACATCAATCTTGAGAAAAGAACATCTTTGCACAGAACATATACATTTAAATATTGTATCTTGCATGTTATGCATTCTGGTCGTTTCATTCTTTTTGTATCTTCTTACATCAATCTTGAGAAAGAACATCTTTGCACAGAACATATACATTTAATATGCATTTTGTTATGCATTCTTGGTCGTTTCATTCTTTTTTGTATCTTCTTACATCAATCTTGAGAAAGAACATCTTTGCACAGAACATATACATTTAATATGCATTTTGTTATGCATTCTTGGTCGTTCATTCTTTTTGTATCTTCTTACATCAATCTTGAGAAAAGAACATCTTTGCACAGAACATATACATTTAATATGCATTTTGTTATGCATTCTTGGTCGTTTCATTCTTTTTGTATCTTCTTACATCAATCTTGAGAAAGAACATCTTTGCACAGAACATATACATTTAATATGCATTTTGTTATGCATTCTTGGTCGTTTCATTTTTTTTGTATCTTCTTACATCAATCTTGAGAAAAGAACATCTTTGCACAGAACATATACATTTAATATGCATTTGTTATGCATTCTTGGTCGTTTCATTCTTTTTGTATCTTCTTACATCAATCTTGAGAAAAGAACATCTTTGCACAGAACATATACATTTAATATGCATTTTGTTATGCATTCTTGGTCGTTTCATTCTTTTTGGTCGTTTCATTCTTTTTGTATCTTCTTACATCAATCTTGAGAAAAGAACATCTTTGCACAGAACATATACATTTAATATGCATTTTGTTATGCATTCTTGGTCGTTTCATTCTTTTGTATCTTCTTACATCAATCTTGAGAAAGAACATTTTTCACAGAACATATACATTTAATATGCATTTTGTTATGCATTCTTGTCGTTTCATTCTTTTTGTATCTTCTTACATCAATCTTGAGAAAAGAACATCTTTGCACAGACATATACATTATATGCATTTTGTTATGCATTCTTGGTCGTTCATTTTTTGTATCTTCTTACATCAATTTGAGAAAAGAACATCTTTGCACAGACATTACATTTAATATGCATTTTGTTATGCATTCTTGGTCGTTTCATTCTTTTTGTATCTTCTTACATCAATCTTGAGAAAAGAACATCTTTGCACAGAACATATACATTTAATATGCATTTTGTTATGCATTCTTGGTCGTTTCATTCTTTTTGTATCTTCTTACATCAATCTTGAGAAAAGAACATCTTTGCACAGAACATATACATTTAATATGCATTTTGTTATGCATTCTTGGTCGTTTCATTCTTTTTGTATCTTCTTACATCAATCTTGAGAAAAGAACATCTTTGCACAGAACATATACATTTAATATGCATTTTGTTATGCATTCTTGGTCGTTTCATTCTTTTTGTATCTTCTTACATCAATCTTGAGAAAGAACATCTTTGCACAGAATATACATTTAATATGCATTTTGTTATGCATTCTTGTCGTTTCATCTTTTTGTATCTTCTTACATCAATCTTGAGAAAAGAACATCTTTGCACAGAACATATACATTTAATATGCATTTTGTTATGCATTCTTGGTCGTTTCATTCTTTTTGTATCTTCTTACATCAATCTTGAGAAAAGAATCTTTGCACAGAACATATACATTTAATATGCATTTTGTTATGCATTCTTGGTCGTTTCATTCTTTTTGTATCTTCTTACATCAATCTTGAGAAAGAACATCTTTGCACAGAACATATACATTTAATATGCATTTTGTTATGCATTCTTGGTCGTTTCATTCTTTTTGTATCTTTTACATCAATCTTGAGAAAAGAACATCTTTGCACAGAACATATACATTTAATATGCATTTTGTTATGCATTCTTGGTCGTTTCATTCTTTTTGTATCTTCTTACATCAATCTTGAGAAAAGAACATCTTTTCACAGAACATATACATTTAATATGCATTTTGTTATGCATTCTTGGTCGTTTCATTCTTTTTGTATCTTCTTACATCAATCTTGAGAAAAGAACATCTTTGCACAGAACATATACATTTAATATGCATTTTGTTATGCATTCTTGGTCGTTTCATTCTTTTTGTATCTTCTTACATCAATCTTGAGAAAAGAACATCTTTGCACAGAACATATACATTTAATATGCATTTTGTTATGCATTCTTGGTCGTTTCATTCTTTTTGTATCTTCTTACATCAATCTTGAGAAAAGAACATCTTTGCACAGAACATATACATTTAATATGCATTTTGTTATGCATTCTTGGTCGTTTCATTCTTTTTGTATCTTCTTACATCAATCTTGAGAAAGAACATCTTTGCACAGAACATATACATTTAATATGCATTTTGTTATGCATTCTTGGTCGTTTCATTCTTTTTGTATCTTCTTACATCAATCTTGAGAAAAGAACATCTTTGCACAGAACATATACATTTAATATGCATTTTGTTATGCATTCTTGGTCGTTTCATTCTTTTTGTATCTTCTTACATCAATCTTGAGAAAAGAACATCTTTGCACAGAACATATACATTTAATATGCATTTTGTTATGCATTCTTGGTCGTTTTCATTCTTTTTGTATCTTCTTACATCAATCTTGAGAAAAGAACATCTTTGCACAGAACATATACATTTAATATGCATTTTGTTATGCATTCTTGGTCGTTTCATTCTTTTTGTATCTTCTTACATCAATCTTGAGAAAAGAACATCTTTGCACAGAACATATACATTTAATATGCATTTTGTTATGCATTCTTGGTCGTTTCATTCTTTTTGTATCTTCTTACATCAATCTTGAGAAAAGAACATCTTTGCACAGAACATATACATTTAATATGCATTTTGTTATGCATTCTTGGTCGTTTCATTCTTTTTGTATCTTCTTACATCAATCTTGAGAAAAGAACATCTTTGCACAGAACATATACATTTAATATGCATTTTGTTATGCATTCTTGGTCGTTTCATTCTTTTTGTATCTTCTTACATCAATCTTGAGAAAAGAACATCTTTTCACAGAACATATACATTTAATATGCATTTTGTTATGCATTCTTGGTCGTTTCATTCTTTTTGTATCTTCTTACATCAATCTTGAGAAAAGAACATCTTTGCACAGAACATATACATTTAATATGCATTTTGTTATGCATTCTTGGTCGTTTCATTCTTTTGTATCTTCTTACATCAATCTTGAGAAAAGAACATCTTTGCACAGAACATATACATTTAATATGCATTTTGTTATTCATTCTTGGTCGTTTCATTCTTTTTGTATCTTCTTACATCAATCTTGAGAAAAGAACATCTTTGCACAGAACATATACATTTAATATGCATTTTGTTATTCATTCTTGGTCGTTTCATTCTTTTTGTATCTTCTTACATCAATCTTGAGAAAAGAACATCTTTGCACAGAACATATACATTTAATATGCATTTTGTTATGCATTCTTGGTCGTTTCATTCTTTTTGTATCTTCTTACATCAATCTTGAGAAAAAACATCTTTGCACAGAACATATACATTTAATATGCATTTTGTTATGCATTCTTGGTCGTTTCATTCTTTTTGTATCTTCTTACATCAATCTTGAGAAAAGAACATCTTTGCACAGAACATATACATTTAATATGCATTTTTTATGCATTCTTGGTCGTTTCATTCTTTTTGTATCTTCTTACATCAATCTTGAGAAAAGAACATCTTTGCACAGAACATATACATTTAATATGCATTTTGTTATGCATTCTTGGTCGTTTCATTCTTTTTGTATCTTCTTACATCAATCTTGAGAAAAGAACATCTTTGCACAGAACATATACATTTAATATGCATTTTGTTATGCATTCTTGGTCGTTTCATTCTTTTTGTATCTTCTTACATCAATCTTGAGAAAAGAACATCTTTGCACAGAACATATACATTTAATATGCATTTTGTTATGCATTCTTGGTCGTTTCATTCTTTTTGTATCTTCTTACATCAATCTTGAGAAAAGAACATCTTTGCACAGAACATATACATTTAATATGCATTTTGTTATGCATTCTTGGTCGTTTCATTCTTTTTTGTATCTTCTTACATCAATCTTGAGAAAAGAACATCTTTGCACAGAACATATACATTTAATATGCATTTTGTTATTCATTCTTGGTCGTTTCATTCTTTTTGTATCTTCTTACATCAATCTTGAGAAAAGAACATCTTTGCACAGAACATATACATTGTCAATATAATATATGCAGATCAACTTTTGTATATTTTGTAAATTAACTCATCCGATAATTCCCCAAAATGTCCTCTTAAATTCATTTTCTTACCATTTTTTTCTAAAATGATCCAAGTTAATTTTTTTACGCTATTGCTGGTTTTGATCTGATTTGGCAATTTTTTCTAAAAATATATTCCTCTGTGAGCAAAATAAAAAAGATCCAATTAGTTAATGGTTTTTGAAAATCTGCCTTGAGAGTAAGTTTTTAGTTCGAGTAGGGACATTAAAAAATTTCTACCATAACTAAAAATTCCATTTATTATTTTTGAAAGTTTCAATTAGATCCTGTCTCATTCTTCTCTCTAATAAAGTCTTCATTGAGTTGCGCGGACAGCACGGATTCCTATGACTCTCTCTCGCCACCTATCCCAATCAGTCATCGGCACTGGTAGGTCTCCTGCACGGCATCTAGAATCTACTCAGATCTGATCGATTTAGGTTTTTGCTGGTTGGCCCAAACTGATGTGTCCATGTGTAGGTGTTCACAGGAGAACGTCCCTTATGAGTGTGTCCTTGCTTTTCCGTTAGTGTCCAGCATGTCTTGATTGTTTTACAGCGATAGGAGTTGCGTGGTTATTTAGCTGCTTTTTGAGAGGTGCTGTTCCCAAGAATTGTTCAAGAATTCACAAAGCATTCTTGTGTATTTCCCATCTAGCTTTTTCTCTAAGCTTTTTATTAGATTCGGAATGGTGTAGCCATACAGTATCACTGGAAGAATTCTTGCTTTATATCAGAGTTTTCAAATTTCTATATAATTGATAATCTGTCTATAGAATTTCATGTTTTTCCTTTATGTATAATGACATTGCTTTCTGTAGATGAGATTCCACCTAGGTATGTGATATGTTCTACTAATTTGAGAGTCTTACCATCCAATCTGAAGATGTCTCTATCTTGTTTAAAACACAGGAACTCCGTTTTATCTGAGTTCACGTAGATTCCAGTGTCTCTTACTGCCTTCTCTATGCTATGCAACAGGAATTTGGCTTGTGTAGATGTGTTTGCGAGAAGTTCTATATCATTTGCGTAGTCCGCATCTGTAATAGTCTCTGTGAGATATTGCCGTCTTCTTGTCCGTTTTTAGGATAAAGCTTTTTTCTTTCATTAGATTTAATGACGGTCGCAGTTTGTAGTCTAGACATATTATAAATATGAATGGTGCTAAAGAACCTCCTTGTTGGACTGCAGCGATAATGTCAAAGAAATTTGTGTTACCATCAGGTGAACGAACCATTGTTTCCGTGTCTTTGTAGAGCATAATTATAACGGTAACAGTTCCTTGGGAAGACCATATTCTAGTAGTATTTCATCCATCTTTCTTATGCGTATGAAGTCAAATGCCTTGGAGAAATCTACAAACAAAATTGTTGCCTCGATATATTTTGCTCAGACCTATTCTACGATTCAGCGACTAGTTATGGATCGATTTCTACGCAACCCGTTTTGATTTTTCCTAATGGTTTTCTCTACTCCAGGTCGGATGCGATTAAGAAGGTCATCATAAACCTTAGAAGCTATGGCACTGTAGTTCTTAATGATACCGAGGTCGCCTTTTTTTGAGAATTGAAGGATGCAATGAAAATTCCTCTATTGGATTTTTTATACACTGCATTGCATAATCGAATAAATATGTCGTCAAATTTCTTTGTCTTCCATTTTGTAGTGGAAGTCAAGGCCTGTGGCTTTTCTACATTTTATTGTTTTTAGGACTTCGTCGACAAACAAAAAAGATATTCCTCAGTCTGATCATTGTTATTCTGGATAGTATTTTTTAAAATCCTGGTATAATTTATTAATCTTTTCTTTGATACAGCTTTTCTTTGATTGCTAACGGTAGCCGCTATTACTCTGCAGTCAGCCATCTAGATTTTGATCTAGCTCATTCCTGTTTCCGTGATCTGACAGGAACCATTGCTTTCCACATGATTTGACTGTAAGTTGTTTCTAGTGTCATAGGACACCTCGTGTGATGTGATTGCTTGCAAACGAGGCTAGAAGACTCTTGTTAATGAATTATATTCTCACTGAGTGCTGCATATTTAAAGACGAACTAAGCGAAAGATTTAAAAATGACAGTTCCGGTTGTCATCACATATTTATCTTACCCGATTTCTTGCTGTGTTCATAGAAATCTTTATCTAATTCTCATAACAAAGTACTTGATATAGATTAATTTATAAAATACTATACAGTAGTTGTTCAATATTCTGGTTCGAATATTGTAAGTTGTTATAAACTAAGCTTTAAATAGCGTGTCACACAGGATGTATGTCGCTTCCAGTACCTACTGTTAGTGAGTAGTCACCCATCCATGTATTGAGCAGGTTCATCGCTGCTTAGTTAATATTTATGTGTAGTTGGGACTAGTGCATTCATCGTGACCTCGCTATAAGTTTTTTGTTTTCTGGTATATCTTCTCATATTTATCTTACTCAATTTAGCGCAACAATTATCATCGTAGGAAATTGAATTGATGTTCCGAGTTCAAATCCTAGACGGGTTTTGTTCGTTTCACTTCGCACCAACCCTCTTGGGAAAGACATGAATCTGCCTGTTCCCTCACCATTAAGGATAAATAGTAGGACAGACTGGGTGCTTCAGCTTTAGTTAGGCAATCAGTCAAGGAGAAGGAAGACACCGAATCAGAATTAATCGACTTAAAATGATCTTTTGTCACATCCTGCTCGTGATGGAGAGGTTGGGTAAATACATACTCAACTTTTTTCATTTAGTGTGTATCCATATCCCTTTATTAAAATATGTTATCGAAGTTTAGCTACAGAGTATCACAAACTTTTAGAAAAGATTTCTCGAAGAAAATTAACTACTCAGAAAATCCAATTCGACCACCCACGCAAAATAAGTGAATATACCTAAGAAGAACCATGTTCTCAAATCTCCCCAGCAGTAAAAGTACCCCAAACTTAATGACCATAGATGTTGCCATGCAACTAATCAATCAGTTTTGTCTCAGTGGTATTATTACAGTTAATTCTCTTGGGAGACAACTAATTTGTCCCCCCCTACTATATCTAAAATGACTTCTTGTATGTTCCTCTCCATACAGACAGAGGATTCCAGCTCAAAAATAAACAATTGAGGGACATTATTACTATATGACTCTGCCATTTTAGCTTCCATGATTTATCTTTAATTATCAATCACCCCCATTCACCGCTTTGGTCAGTCGTGCCTTTCATGTAACTTCACCATGATACCAATTTCTTTTCTATACCATCAAAAGTTATTTAAAGATGCACTAAACTTTTTTCATCCTGACATTATTCATCTCCACTTGAAATAATAAAAACCTGGCATCTTTGGTTTCGAAAAAATTAACTTTTCATACAAAAAATTGTTTGTAGTGTACTTGTTTATGGACGAAACTGTATATTAATTAATTGTATATATTTTTTGGTGTAAGGTTAAAGCCAGAAGTAGAGATAATCTTTTATCCATTTATACAAACCTTCTAAAAGATATCATTTATTGAATAGAACAAATCAGAAACATGTCAATTTCTCTAACACACTCATTTAATGACAGCGGACAGTTACAGATATAGACGGATATGAAAATGACTCACAAAAACATTAAGATCCCAGTTCCCAGCAAATAATCTCTCTCCAACTTTTTGAGTTTCTCAAAATCTCTCTTCTCTTTGAGTAAATACAGCTTCAATTTCAAGACTTTTTAAAAAGAGTATAAAAATAGAAAGGTTAGCTGGAAAGAAGGCATTATTGAAAAACGAATTGGAAGACTAGTGTATATAATCAAACATCCCAAATGAATTATCAAAAGACACTATAACTAGCTTAGATATAAAATTAATAAGGATAAATATAGAGCCCCTATTACATTTAGGGGAATAATTCACAAGTAACTATGGAACAGGGAGAAAATTGGCGTTGAGGTTTAATAGAAAAGCTATGACGACAAAATGAATGCTACTAAAAGGTTTTTTTATATACGTTAAAATATACAAAGGCATATATGCATATAAAACGTTGCAATTACAATATGGAGGTTAGTGATGTAGAGTTCAATAGTTTGTTTAGTTCAGGTCGGACAAGGCTACTGGTAAATGTGGTAGTTCGTTGAAGCCAGGGTTTGTAGATATTGTTAGGGTTGAGGGTTATTGCCTGCTAAGGAATTTGTCGTGAATAACTATTCCTCGTGGCAACAAAGTTCTAGTAGCCTTATTCCAAAAGTTGATATGTAGTACCAGTTTTTAGCTGAAGAGTGAGAGCACACTTCATCGAAATTCTTGGGTGAGTGATAAGGATGCTACTCTTATGCCTAATTGCCACGTGAGGGTGGTGAGATGGAGCTAGGTCGGGGCGGGAAGCAGAGAATTTAGCCAACGGTGGCTAAATTCTCTGCTTAACAATAGTTTATCTTGTAATATACATTATATGAGTTAAAATACCGCATAAAACCGTGTGATATGACATTTACATTTTTAAAAATTATGTTTCTTTTCCAGGTTGTGATGGCTGCTACGTGAAAATGTTTTTAAAGATGGCAATTTTCGAGAGAGGGGAAAAAGTTATTTCCTCATTTTCTGCAGATTTAACATTTTCGGCGTATATTTTGTTTAATAAAATATTTAGCAAGATCGATCGATATGCTTATGATGAAACTAGCAAGTAGAAGCTCGCTAAGACATTGGTCCTTCGAAAGGTAATGTTGCAATCAACGTGTTATAAGAAGCACATCATTTTCAACTGCATGAAGTACAACTGTTACTATATATTTCATAATTGCTTAATGTTGTGTGTTGAACAGTCTTATACCTATTTATGCGTTTTTCGATTAAAAAAGTGTTCACCTGCCATGATATGTGTGTATACATTTTAAATCACGAGTTTATTTTACATATTCAAATTTTAATTTTAGTATTACGAGTGACAAGAACTAGTATAGTAGGCACTATAATTTTATAGCAAATTGTATGTATTTTGTGATAGCTATATTCCTATTTCTTCGTATTAACCACTTAAGTATTGTTTCCTTTTTGTTCGCTTGTATTACAGTTATAACCTGTCAGCAATAAAATGTTGATAAGTCACAAGTGTGGTGGAGCCGATAAGGATGTCGACCTCGCGAACGTTTTAAAAGGAAGAATTTAAATGACACACATAGGGCAAAGGAGGACGAACACGAAGTTTTAGGTATTATATAAACGACAGTTTTATTTGCGCATAAACTGGGAGACCAAATCAGAAAAAACAGATTCGAGTTGTCAATGACTTCCGTGGCTAGGTCGTCAGTATCATAGGCCGGGAAGTGGGGGTAGGTCAGAGTCATCGGACAGGTCTCCCGGAGGCTTGAAGTATGTTGGACGAAGCCAACATGAAGCGGCATGGATCGATAGAAACAAGACGATGAAAAGTCTCAGGAATGAGATAAATTCGTAGTCGGTAACATTTATTACAGCTAAAAGCAGTATTCGGGAAAGGCCAGATCGTAGTCAGCAGAAGACTGGATCGTCGGCAGGTTTTAGAGATTGTCGGTAAGTTAGAGAACGTGATTAGCAGAAAGGCCGGATCGTGGTCGCCGGCCAAGTCGAGTGCAGGCTGCCTCATGGTCAGTCGGTCGGGTATCTAAGCCACAGCGTGAAGGAGTGTATAGCTCCAACACTGTGGACTAGTTTCGGTGCTCGGTGGAAACCTGCAGGAGTGTTCGAGCTGACCCCCAATACGTATGCTAGGAACTTAGATGGTTCCCTTGAACACCGGAGACAGGGTGCGACGCCCAATACCCTAAATCCTTCTGAAGGGCTGTTAAAAAGCTCCCATTATATGGTATGTGGTCACATTCGCACTTACGTCGTTTGGTATTTACACGAAGAGAAAATCCCCATCGCCTGGTTAGTGTCACATGTCACCTAAAACACTGTTAGTCAGTGCTTGTTAATATTATCACTGACAGGAATCTGCTATATTATTCATAAATTGAATTTAAGCAACAGCAGGTAGTGTAAGAAAGCGAATATCAAAATGAATTGATTCGGCATTAAATGACCCAAAAAGGGTTGATGTGCCGTAAAACAAACAAATAACCATAAATTGAATATTTATACATCTTCAGGTCAGTTGGAAGTTTATACATCTTACGGTCAAGAAGAACCTTGATTCTTGTAGAAAGGGATGCGCTGGTAAAGGCTAGTAATCTTTGCCTGCTGATGATTTGGTAGCGGGGAAGAATCAGAAAGATGTTCATCGTGTACGTTTTGAGCAGTGGAGTCGCGCTGCGATACAAGCAATGAAATTCAGTATTATCTGCGTTATTCGGATTATTGTCCTCATCTTCATTGTTATCTGTACCATGTTTCGGTCGATGTGCCCTTTGGCCTTCTTCAGGTATTTCTTGTCGGACTCAGGAACCTTCTCGAACTCGGGAATCTTCTTTTCGGACTCGGGAATCTTCTTGTCGTAATCGGGAGCCATCACGGAACTTTGAACCTAACCCTTTATTCAGTCCTCGGGGGTCTCCAATTGGACACATGACCTAATGGATAAAAGAGTTTGGTTAAGACAGTTCTAAGTGACAGTTATCTTTGGACTGCAGGTTCAATCCTGGTCAAAGGCAGCAGTAACATAGAATAATAATTAACACAGCTTAACGCCTCTACCCCAGCTATGGTTAGCGGAATGAGAACAGGATACCCCCGTAGACTGAATAAAGGGTTAGGTTCAAAGTTCCGTTTCAATTACGACAAGAAGGTTCCCGATTACGACAAGAAGGTTCCCGAGTTCGAAAAGAAGGTTCCCGAGTTCAACAAGAAATACCGGCCGGAGGGCACATCGGCCGAAACATTGTACAGATAAAAATGAAGGTGAGGACAATAGTCCAAATAACGCAGATAATACTAATCAGCAAGCCTCATCTCAAACATTCAGAGAAATACAATGAAATTCAGTTTAAACTGGAGTATCGTATTTCCGAGAAACACTCTGGTGTCAAGGCAAATAAAATCATAGCTGGTTTTATTTTGGAATAAAGATAAACTTAAAGGGTATGAACATATAAGATGTAAAGTTCTTATTACAGTTATTAAAGTTGGGAGGCTTAAAGTAACCTTTCAACGTACATGTGTGTACATGAAATACTTCGACAAAATTATAAGATAATAACAGACGTAATTCCGTGAGCACATAGAAATACATTCAGGACAAATATATAAACATGCATAAAGAAAGTAAGTGTAGGACTTGTGTCCTAAGGAATGTCACTTGCTGATACCTAAGTGGGGGCAAAGTCCCCCACTTAAGGGGTAGAGGCGTCGAACGTCTAAACCATATGAAGTGTTTGCCTGTCCCAGACAAAGAGAAATAATTCAGAATTCCCGGGCTGCTGCCGAAATACTTTCGCCACCTACCGGCGAACAACTGCAGCAATGGAAGATAACCCTATTGGACTCATGTCCTCTCGGAATTACCATTTTACTGATCCAACACCCGAAACATTTCCATACAGCTTAAGTTATTAGGTGCACTACTACTTTGTGTCTGATTCATAAGTTCCTTATTCATTTTATCCATTATTATTTCCTATCAACACAGTGTGTCCTCGTTGCCGTAAATTAACGTCACAAATAAGTTGTAACATTTTGCTACATAGAAGCATAATAATAGTTTTAGGGATGCATACATATATACATACACACTTCCTTAAAAATGGAGAAATATAGATTATAGAAGAAATTAATATCGGTAGCGTGGTCAGAAAGTTAATTTCGTGTTGTGTCGTTATAAAATAATAATAAAATAAAATAATCGAAACGTTTTCTAGGGAACCGTTTTTAAACAATAGATTATAATTTTTATTATATTTGTTTTATACAAATTATTTCATGAACAAAGTTAATCAAATACGTAAAATCATTCTTAAATCTTGTCTTTTTAGATAATCAATGACTTCTGAATTGTTTGAACAAGTGTCTGCTTGTAGTTTAAGGTGTCTTCTAATTAAGTGTAAAATTTCAATAATATTGATAAAGATTAGCCACTTTAATTTTCCAAAGAAATGTAACATGTAAAATTTAGTCTCGAAAAAAATTCATATTACGCATTTTTGGCTGTTCGAAGCAAAATACCGTTTTAACTCGACGTAGAAAATAATTTAATTGATAAAAACACATACAAATTATATATTTGGAAAGATTATTTTCCTTTCTTTCCAGCCACATTTCCCTGATGTGTTCTAAAAGCATCGATATATATATAGATCTAAATTGTGCAAAGACATTTTGTTAATCACAGCAAGCAACATAATTTCCAATAAGCCAAAGTTGAAAACTTAACTTTAGAGGTTAAAACAATCCCCTGAGCAGCATTTTAAATTGGGAACATTTATAATATTTTACTTCTTATCAATTACTGGCACGTAATAACAAATTGCTTCATTTGAGAAATTCTTGGGAAATACTCGAACTGATTGGGAAATGCTTCAAATTCCCTTTGCAGAAGTAGATTTTGAAATAGTAGTGACTTTTGCGCACGCACACCTTTCTCTCTCCTTCCCACACCTCTCTCTCTCTCTCTCTCTCTCTCTCTCTCTCTCTCTCTCTCTCTCTCTCTCTCTCTCTCTCTCTATCTATCTATCTATCTATCTATCAATCTATGTTTTTTTAAAGTTTGCATCTGAAATTGGAGGTGCATATTATACAATCATTACTGTGTATACGCAGCTGTTTCCGAAACATTGATATATTATGCGTTCACCGTGTCTAATGCATTTTTATTAAATGTAATTTGAACCTTGTCAAACAATACACATTCTTTCTATCCACAGAAAATTTAAAAAAGCAAATTTTCATACACGATTTTCATTGTTAAATTTTGCATTTGTCTCGGCATGTTTTGTCAGTTGAATTTTGCTATTTCCAACGATCAAATTTTCACCTGGTATTTACTGGTTATGTTGCAATCAACACCGAGTTTATGCGAGGAACGACTTGTTTATGAAAAGTCAATGTCCTGAGGAAATTTGATTTTTTTTCTCATTATTGTTTCAAGTAGGTCAGATTACAGTAAATGATAGCTTATCAGTATCGCCCTACATTCTTTCTCCTTTGTCTCTCATCGAAATATATCAGCGATAAAATCATGATCAAAATGGCAGGTGATAGGGAAAGGGTGTAAAGAGGGTGAATTTCAAGTTTGAGAGTTTTATTGATTCAATTTTTTGATTTTCTATTAACAACGCCAATCTTCAATGAAAAGAACCTGTTAAATGTCATCATATTCCCGAATTTGACTGGCGATAAATAGTGAATGCTGACACAAAACATTTAGTATTAGAATGGAAGCGATACTCTTAAAACACACAGTATATAATATCCAGCAATAAAGATATGAATGCCGTGGTACATATCTTATTTTGAATGGAGGGTTAGTTATAAAGTTTGATTTGTTGAAACATTGAAATTCTACTGAAATGGAAGAACTGTTTAAAATCTGGCTGACATGTTGTTATTGTTAGTATATTTGAATTAAAAGGAGTACACCCTGAAGACGTGTTAAGGGTTTAGAAGCCATCTTTACAGTGTGTAGGGTGTTGTTCCCAGACAAGGGGCAGTAACTCTTAAAGGGTTAATCCCCTCTGTACACAATTTTTTTTACTACATTTTTGTTATTTTTATTTTTATCTTATTTAAGTTTCATAAAACACAAGAAAAAATATTAATTAATTAAAATATTTTTTGTGTCCATACAGAGATTTTCTTTTTGATAAATTCAAAAGTTGAGAACAAAAATGTTTTTTGTTGTGTTTAAGTCACTGTATCTTGCCGGCCAGATTTAGCGATTTCCAGGATTTTTCCGAACGATTTTGAAGATTTATGAGATTTTGTATCAACATTAATTGATGGGATAGTTGGAATGAACATCTGAAAATCACCGGTCTTATGAGAATTATAGAAATCATCTATCGATGTTTACCAATAAACAGTCAATCAACCGTATAAAATTGTTTCTAAATCAGCTGATCTTACATGAAGTTTGTTACTTACATGAAGTTTGATTAATTTTTGTTAGTCTCCTGCAACATCATCATCATCATGTCGCGCATACAGCACGGGTATCCATGACAATCTTTCGCCAACCTTCTTTATCATTCATTGCACCTGGGAGCTCCTCTGTGGAGCAACCAGCATCCTCACATAGCTGGTCAATGTAGGTCCTTGCTAGGCGCCCTACACTTGCATGTCCATGTGTTGGCTTCCACAGAAGAACGTCGCTTATGAGTTCATCCTTATTTCTCCAGCAGTGTCCTGCATGTCTTGTCCGTCTCGCTCGGATAGTTTGTGAGATGGGGGGCAGGTGACCGTACAGCTGTTTCCTTCCTGCTTCCATGTCTTGTTCAAGACTGCACGCAGCATTCTTGTGCAGCTCCCATCTATCTTATTCTCAAGACGCTTCGTTAGGGTTCCGGTGGTGCAACCATATAGCAGCACCGACACAACCACAGCCTGGAAGAACTATCGCTTTAGCTTGTCAGGGAGATCGGACCTCCATATGACTGATAATCTATTTGTGGTCGACCATGCCTTTGCTATCCGTGTATTAACATCGCTTTCTGTGGATGAGATATTACTACCTAGGTATGTGAATTGTTCTACTGACTTAAGAGGCTCGCCGTCAAGTGTGGAGATGTCTCCTTGCTTTTTGAAACTCATGAACTCAGTTTTATCAGAGTTCACATAAAGGCCGACGTTCTTTGCTGCCTCCTCCAGGCTGTGTAGAAGTGCCTCAGCCTGTGCCGGTGTATCTGCAAGAAGTGCGAGGTCATATATATATATATATATATATATATATATATATATATACTTTGCTATATATTTATATATCGTTTGCTATATATATATATATATATATATATATATATATATATATATATATATATATAGCAAACAGTATTTAGGAACAACGTAAGGAACCCTAAAACAAAGTATTTGCAACCACAAAATTTCCTTTTCAAACAGGAAATATTCAACCAATACGACCCTATCTACGCATATCTGCAACTTGAAAGGCATGAATATCTCACCGAACATTACCAGGAAAATCCTAAAAGTCGAACCCACCTACAGCAAAATATCAAAAAGATACCTTCTTTTCCTTCACAAAAAGTGGAGGAGATATTACCACCCAGGTACATGAATTGTTCTACTGGCTTAAGAGTCTTGCCGTTGAGTGTAGAGATGTTTCCTTTATTTTTGAAACTTATGAACTCTGTTTTATCGGAGTTCACATAAAGGCCTATATTCTTTGCTGCCTGCTCTAAGCTATGTAGCAGTGATTCAGCCTATGCTGGTGTATCTGCAAGAAGTGTAAGGTCATCAGCATAGTCCGCATCTGTGATTGTTTGTGCGGGATATCGCCTGCTTCTTGCCCTTTTTAGTGTGAAACCTTTTTCTTTTATGGTATCTAATGATGTTCGGGGTACCCTCGACTTAGAAACGGTTCTCTTTGTTGTAAAGAGCTCTACGACGAAACGTGAACTGCTGGCTTCTAGTAGGAAGCCTGCTTATATTACTTCCCCCCCCCATGCCCCGCACGTGCATGGTAGAGTCTATTATTGCAGGTGACTACCGGTGACTGTCCAAGGGCGTCCCGGTCCAATATCTAGTCCGTTGTACTACTCTACATTTGTGTCAAAATGGTAGGGGTCAATTTGACTTAAATTAAGTTGAAACTTAATAGTGGAGGGATCTCCTTCCATTTTCTCTCTCTCTCTCTCTCTCTCTCTCTCTCTCTCTCTCTCTCTCTCTCTCTCTCTCTCTCTCTCTCTCTCTCTCTCTCTCTACCCTCCTTGGGAAAACAACTTGAGGCAGATTATGCATCTTACCTTACAAATGAAAACATGGGTAGAAGCGTGATGGATGTGAGACATGGCGGATGAACCCAAAATGTATCAACGGTGTATCTCACGTGATGCTGGGCGGATGAGCCTAAAAGCGGGCCAACGGCCAGGATCAAACAGTTCAGTCAGGAAACTACTCCTAAGTTTAAAAACATCAAATGTGATCCGAAGGTACAAAGATTAATTTAAAAGGATATTTCTTTTCATGTTCATTTCCGAGAAAATAATTCTAATTCATTCTTCAATGATTTTTCACTTATAAAACTCTTCACTGAAAAATCGGCTTTCATGAGATGAATTATTATGATTGAACTTTTGACTCAACACACGAATTAGTACTTTACTAATATGACAAAAAAACTAAAAAGGATGCGTTCTGATTTTTGCATGTGGTGATACATTTCCATGCTTTCAAATAGATAGCTGAAGTAAAGTTTTTTTGTCGATCAGTTTTGAAATTTGGAAGTCTAGGCCATCCCTTCTCGAGAGACACCATTTTGAACAAAACTTTTACGAAATACTTAATGATATCAGCAGGGAAACGTAAGAGATTTCAAGCTTCCTCTTGAAATAACTGACAGATGTTAGTCAGTCGAGCTGGACGTTTATAGGAAATGCTCCTGATGTTCTATCAACATTTTCTCGTGCGATCTGCTTTAGTCCATCGATTTATTTCATTACGTAACAACTTCCACATGTCAACAATGACGTATATTACTTGGGGGCCGATCCATGACAAATTTCTCTGTCGAAGAAGTGGTCGAGGCGTTTACACACTTTAGTTCGATCATCTTCTGTAATGTAACCCTCAATGCCAAACTAAACAATCATATGGATGAAATCAGAAGCAGTGATAGCTCAACTCTTCGAAAGTGTCGAAGAATATTAATCTCTTTACTAACATAGACTTGCATACTCACCACCTTTATGAATATCTATGAACCCTGATCGCTGGATGCCATTTGGGCGTTTTCTTTTTCAAACATGGATACTTGAGAAAATACTTTGTGTAGGCAGGAGAGATTTTCTTGAAAAAAAAAAAATAAATACGAAAAATAAAACAACCAGTTCTGAGTATGTTTGCCCTATTCACAGAACCTTGTTTTCAATATGTGGTTGATGATAACAAAATATGCGTCGATCGAATTTACAGAGATATTATCAACCTGTTTGGTACAACAGCAACTGGAAGTTCAAATTTGCGCGAATATGATGTCTGCAAATATATCAAGAAAACCGACGAAAATTCAATGACCTAAGAAGTTTTGCCAACAGCTTGTAGCAATGGGATACTCGGACCGTTAAAACAGGTTTGATGTATGAAAGAAATATGGTTATCATAACAGCATATCTAGATGAAGTTTTTCTATGCAACAACTGCAACAAATCGACTCATCCAAGATTGGACTATGCGGTTTTCATTGCAGTTTTTAATGGCAAAAAATAAAATCCTAAATGATGCATTGCCATTTTTTCCAGTCAACCAATTAAAGCTTAATGAATTTCTTTTTCTTTTAGCATTTCCTCTATTTGATATAATTTAAGTATCGTTTGTATTCATCTTTATTGTTGGTTATCTCTCGTGCTATTTATCTTTCCCGTTCAGATGTTAAATAATCTGAATTATGAAAGCAAATTATTTAAGTAAAAATCATCTTGGGACACCTTGAATATGTGTTTCAGTTTAGTAAATATTAAATGTACAAACTATAAAACTACAGCTGCATTTTAATGATCACATATACCGATCTATAGGTGTACATGAACTAAAATTAGGGGTGTATCAGTAGTACTTATCTCCTATTACCATTGCAAAATCGGGTATTACAATTTAACTTTTTGTCTGTTTATATTCGGTGCAAAATAAATATGTAAATAGACTATCTTATATTTAATACAAAAAGCATTCTGGTATATTTCGCCTAAAATTTAATGAAGATAGACTTGATTCTAAGAAACAACTTACTAAGACAAATATAGAGAAAAATACTAAAGCTAAGATAGAGAAGTGAAATGATAAACAATTTCATAAAATCATATAAAAGATGATTGTTTTATTTACTAGAAATGATCATGAGGCAATACTGAAAATTTTTTTAAGATGTTACAAATTTATATCCAAAATATAATATTTCACAAGCAATTCCCTTCCTAAACTTTTATCTAAAAAAAGAAACGAAAATTATGAAATCATTACAGATGTCTATCAAAAACCTACAGACACTTCATGATACTTTTATTTTAAAAGTCATCACCCTAAAATTTCATAAAACCTATCCCCTATTTTTGCTATGTGTGATCTGTATAATAGTATTACCGACAAATACCTGGATTATCAATATGAGGAAATACATGATGTTAGCCTATACGTTTAATAAACAAAAGGATTGAATTGGCTTTGAAAATAATAATGAAATTAATAAATCCTAGAGAATATTACAAAGATCAACATCTTGTATGTTATTTCCACTTATAACAAATACAATCCAGAACTATTTCTTTTTTTTTTTTAAATAAATCGAAATTTACATCATCTTAAAAGAAATTATGGGATAGAAACAAAATTAACTAAAACTCAACGTCAACTAAACCGTATTGGGAATTTTATTGTACAAGGAATTTCAAAATAAGAAATGGGGTGTTTGTTACTTATTACATATGATTTTACGAATGTCAAGGTATTTTTTATAAATATCACATTTTATTTTTAAACAAACAAACCTAAAATAACACGAAGAACTTTGATATCTCCTTACATATATGAAACACAATTGGACTTTATATCGGTCACGAGTCTCACTACAGAGTAATATAAAGTTCCATTGTTATAGTAGGACAAAAATCATTAGCCATTTGCATTTCGCTTGTTCTATGCACACATGTACTCACATATTAGCTCAGTTTGGCACAAGGCCTGAGTGAGATCCAAACTCACCAACAATGGTCTGTTAGCGTAACTCGTAAACCATTACATCATGCTAAGCCTTAAAACTAAGGGTAGTTTTTACATCTGACACAAAGCCACAAGATGGGACACCCAGTAAATATTGAACTAGTCTATCAACCTTAATTAGTCTAAAATAAGTTTGCATATCGTTGTTCTGTTTCTGTCAGTGATTTCGATGCAAACGCTATGGGTTTTCCTTCCTGTAACAGGGCTGCAGGGCTACTTGGATTACAGTTTGTTTTTCTGGTTTGAAGTATGTCAGCGGCAGTTCTTTACAAATCAAGTTTTTTATTGTTTGCAAAGACTTTTGGTGACTTTCTGTTCACCCGTATTCCGACTCTTTTCTTTTTTTAGTAGATCTCTCTTTGGTGATGTGAGATCAAAAAGATGCGGAATGAACGGTACTAACACTCTTTGTAAGTCCGTGCTCTTTTGGGCTGGGTAACATTTCTTCCACTTTCTTGTGGTCTGCGCATACACCATTTTTGTCACATACGGCCCCAAAGAAGTGTGTCGGCTTCTGGTCTATTTGGCATTTTTGGCAGTTAAACCTGAGTTCTTCAGCTTGTGCCATCAAGTTGTGCAGATTTTGACCATGGTTTTGCCATACATTATGGCATCGTCTATGAGTCCCAGTGTACCAGGGCATTTCTCCAGAATCATGTCCATTTTCTGCTGGAATACATTCTGAGACATGACCAGGTCAAAAGGCATTCTCTAGAAGCAATACCTTCCAAAAGGAGAGTTAAAGGTGGTCAGTAGCTTGACTGACCAGTATCCATTCTTAGCATCCAGTTTGGAAAAGTATTTAGCGTCCTAAAGTTTGTGTGCGAGCTCCTCCATTGTGGTAGTCTTGCAATGGTATCTCATGATGGCTCTGTTTAGATCCTTGGGATCCAAACACAGCCGGAGTTTACCATTACTCTTTTGCACATATACCAGACTGTTCCCCCATTGTTGGTTCGCTTACTCTGCGAATGATACCTTGCTTCATCATGTCATCAAGCTCAGTCTTAATCTCGTCTTTGATATGGATGGGAAATTTCCTGGGTTCGTGGATGACAGGATGGTTGTCCGGTTATAGGACAATCCGGTATTCTCCTGTCGAACTGATCCGTTTACGTGTTTCTCAGAGTTAATATAAGCTTGGTTTTCTTCGATGACGCAGTAGGGTAGGTTGATTTGTCATTTTTTTGGAAATTCAATAAAGCTTTGATGGCAAAAGCTGGGGTTTGGTGTTATAACAACTGACAACAAAAATTAGATTCCTAACTTTAAAACTCATTTGAGCCTTTCATTTTAAAGATCGTTAGCAAAAATATACTAAAATACCTCATTTTCGCATGATTTTGATGACAAAATGACTTCAAAATTTCATTATTTCAATAATAAATCCAAATAAAATTGATATTTTTCATTACATACAATGAATGTAAAATATATTCAATGTTTTAAATTTGCATTTTTTATTGAAAATTGTGTTAAAAGCTCCTACACTGTATACATTATGTAATAACAGAACTGAATTGTTCTGTGTATTTTCCTTTTGAGGAAAATGCAGGTCTGATCTGGTGGCACAATGTTTTGGTTATAATGTGCTTGTGCCTTGCTTCCTGTCCATACACAATCTGTGAAGCTTCTGTTGTTAATTTAACAGCTCTTTCCACACCTTATGAGTGGGCAGGTAATTTTGGAAATTTCAGTTCTGTTCCATTCAGTAGAGATTCTAAGAGTTCATTTGTGGAAAAATCTTCTGCAACTGCAGGTTCACAAATCCCTCTTTGTGAGAGGTCAATCAAAGTTGACCAATGTGTAGCTTCAAAATTGATTCAAGTAATTTTTTTCAATGTTTTCTTTGCTACTTCTGAAAAAAAAATGAAAATTTATCCAAACTTGATTATATTTTTGCAATGTAATTTGAATAAAACTTATAATTATTCTTGAAAATTGACGTAACTAATTAGGTATGAATAAATTTTAACTTATCGAATGGACAAAATCTTTTTTATGGCTTCTTCCCTCACCTCCAATTCATTGGACTTCAACATTGACAACAAAATGTATTCAGGAAGCAAAGCAAAAGCATTGTGTTGTAATTTTTTAATGCAACATTCTGGTTGACTGTTGCTTTACTCTCTGGATCATATTAAAGATATACAATTGTTGGTTATAGAAAATTATTGTCCCTTTTTATTTAAAACCAACTAACTGCATATACTTGTATGACAAATTGGACAATGTTGCGTTATTTATTAGAGAGTTTTGGTGGATATGCACTTCTGGTCCATAGGCACATTAACCTGATAGCTAAAGTTAGCCATCTTGCTTGATTCAGAGGCTCAATCTTCCAGGAAGCAAATCTAGTGTTCACTTTACCTCGAGAAATACCTACAGCATATTCCAGAAGTAGTCGTTAGTCACCACTTAGGTCATCCATTGCCTTTGCAGGGAGTTAAAAATTATCCAGAGGGTCACTGATATGTTCAAATTTCACCTGGGGCAAATGATGGTAATTACTTTCACAAAGTTTCCCCAAAGGGCCAGTGAAAGTTGTTGGACTTCTTGTAGTTCCATCAATAGGTTTAACTACAGCTTTAAATGGAAGTTCATTTTGATGAAGCGAACAGCCAATTGTGTGCACCTTCCTTTTTATTTTTTCTCCAGAGCTGACACCATCCCTGTTTTATAACCAGTGTTTGTACTGGTATTGTCTACCAGAACTGGCTTAACAGTATTTACACTGTTGTATTCTTCTAGAACAGCAGCAACATCCTCAGCTAGATGAATACCAGTTGCACCAATGTTGAGTATGACTCGGTGGGTGAGATATTTACTTGAAGTGCCCATCTCTCTTGTAAATGTTAAGTGGCGCTCTTGTCCCTTGCTCTTTTTAATATTTTTACACCATTTTCTTCAATCTCATTGTATAGCAAAGTGTCTTTATCCACTCTGCAATCAACTCCAATGCAGATGAGATTGTCATAATCTTGAACATGCTTCTGATAGCTAGCTACCTTTACTCTTGCTTTTTCCCTATCTATTTTAGATTTGTCTAAAATAATGTCTTTTAAGGGAATACTTGGATAAAGGAATCCCATATTCTGTAGATCTAACAGAAAGGCATTAGCAAGACAAGCTCCAAGATTTGATGATACATCACCCCTAATACGTTCCACAGAATATCTTGAGACTTTTAAAAGACTGTAATGAACCTTCAACATTCTCCCTGGCTCAAAACTGTCATCCACGGTTTCTTCACTGGGGGACGTCTATAGAAAAATATCAGACGTCAAGGATGCAACACATGAAGAATCTTGTTGCTGTCTGTCTAACCTTTCTGCGTCCTCTGAAATTTTGTCTTTGTATCTTTTGACAGCATCCTTGTCAATAGGTCCCAGCTGGAAACTGCCTTTTGGACCTGTTTTCTCTCTCTGATCTTTTAAATATTCCCTCTCTCAATGGGAACCTGAAATTTCAAAATGTGCATGTGTTTAATAACAGGTCTAGCATACATGACAAATATTAAGGAAAATGTCATGATATCATTTACCAGAAAAAGGAATATTATCAGAGGTAAATTTAAATTTTAAAAAATTGAGACATGAACTTGTTCAAATTAAACAAGGAAAAAACAATAAAGCATAGAATTAAGATTACCTTCTTGTTAGGAGGACAAGTACAAACTATGTGCCTTGTTTGGCAATTTTTTTGTTGTACTTCACAGCAAAGTCATCAAATGGCAGTTTACAGCAACATGAAGAAATATCAAATAATCTGTCCAGCTATTCTTCCATTCTTTTCACTTTGCGTGTGGTGAGGGATTTTCTGTTAATCTGTTTGGCCTTCTTGAAATAAAATATATCCATCTTCTGCCCTATATAATGTTCCCTTAACAAAGGCAATTGTGGGTTCACTGCTTGCCAAATACTGATTATTTCCATTGCAATCAATTTGGAAATCTCAAATCTTTTCAAATGGGGATAGGTATTTTAAGGAAATAACTAAACTGGATAACATGTCGTAAAGTTGGGGGTTCAGTCTTATCCAAAGAAACAAGGTGCTCCAGAAATTTTTTTTTTAAACTGCTACTGCGGGTTAAAACTGAATGTCTTTTTACAGACAATTTATCTGAAAATAAAATAGAATAAATGAAAAATTATAAATCAAACTGTTTTAAGCTATCTTTCAATTTCATATTTAAAAAAAGCTTGATAATTATGGTATGGTTAGGTTTGGTTTGAGTTAGGGTTAAGCTGGGGCTAAAATTATGGCATGAAAAGACAGGACACTCCTCCCCCAAATAGCCACTAATTTATGGTAAATTCAAAAATCAAATTAATTTTAAAATAATCCAAAAATTATAAGAAAATCTTTTTTTTTCTCTTTTTTTTCATCATGAGAGGTTGTGTAAAACACACTAGGTATATCCAATTTGTAGAAAACCAGTGTTTTTACAAAACAACACCCCTCCCGTTTAAAGAAATTTACAAAAAAATCAGAGAATTAACCGATTTTAATGAAATTTTCAGTGTTGATTTATCAATAAATGAATTTTATAATGCATTAGTTATTTGGTAATTCTTTTTCAATCGAGAGTGATAAATTTGTTTTGTAAACACGGATTTTACAGCAGCAAATTGACTTGAAAATGTTTTAAGTGTATTAAAAATAAATTACATGCATAATATTTTACTTTTTTATGTTAGTACTTTTCAATTTAGACAAAAATTTGACCTTAAATAATCGATTTAATTAATTTTAATTCCTTTTTGAAAAATAAGGCAGACGAAATGTTGGGTATTCTTAAAACACACACACACCCTTAGGTAGCTTAAAGTTTTCGTGTATAAAATAATGTCAGCTACACTTTTCACAATGAAACTGGAACGTAACCGTATTTTAATAATTTCAAAGAGAAAATTTAATTTGAAACAAAAAAATAAATAGAAAGAAAGAAACGGTATTACTTACTTTTTGTTTTGTTTGAATTAAAGTCACTTAAAATACAAAATGATGTAGATTAAACAACCTTTTCTTTCCTTTCTTTTTCAAATAATCAAGTATCTTGTATGAAAATAAAAAATACTAATTATTTTTACAATTTAAAACAAACAGTAGACGAATAATAGCATCTTCGTAAATTTTAAAAGATATTAATCTAAACCCAGTCCGATGACACTAATTAGGGATGTGCAAATCGCGGACATTTTGAAAGTCAGCTTAATTGTTACAAATATTTTAAAACGTCAATAAAAAAGGGAAAATTAACTTTTTAATGTTTTCTTTTACGTTTAATATAAAGAACAATTCCAAGTTTATGTGTTATAAAAAATAAAAAATAAATTTCTCTTACATAAAACCTACATTTTTGCATTTTAAAGTAAATTTCCGTAAATTCCCACTCTTTGTTGACAGTTATTGCATCTTGACGTGTGCACCTTTTCTTAGTATGGAGGACTAAACGTATAAACGTATATTTTCTGAAGCAAAAACAAATTACTAATTTAGCATTTCCTTGATGCCTCACGATTTAACTTTTAATATTATTGAAAAAGAAAGTTGGGACAATCAGAATTAGAATGTTAGAAATTATTTATAATAAAATTTTAACTGAACGGTAATATCTGCTTTCTGGATATAAACGGGAGAATTATTTGTTTCCAAATAAAATAATAAATTTCTTCAAACACTGTTTGTTTGAGTTTTCTTTCACAGAATATAATTATACACGCGTCACGAATTCAAACCTATTAACTTATGGACACAGAACACAGTGAAAACAACAACAGTTTTCCTCAAAACCCAGTTTTTATTTCTCTTTGATCCATCCGTAATAAGAATGACGACAATTTTTAATTCAGACATTATTTTCAAAAATTTATAAAATAAAAACCGACATATATTATG
The DNA here is from genome assembly GCA_023376005.1 of Doryteuthis pealeii. Lineage (NCBI taxonomy): Eukaryota > Metazoa > Mollusca > Cephalopoda > Myopsida > Loliginidae > Doryteuthis > Doryteuthis pealeii. The sequence goes on from CM042164.1 coordinate 22,825,981, forward strand.
TCATTATTTTTAGCAAGATATTTTTTATACAATATTTTCTTTGATTAAATAAATACGATTTTGCTGTAAATTAAAGAAAAGTATTTATTTTACATTTTATAAATTTTTAAAAATCCCTGAAAAATAAAATAAAAATGTAGACAATAGGAACTTTTAATATAAAATTCTTTTGAAAATAATCTAACAATTAAAAAAAAAAGAAAAAGATACATATTTTTTTCTTATTTATGAGATTTAAGTTTCAATGTTTAAGATGCCCTATTTCTAAAACCGATTTATTAGCGAATTATCTTTTTTTACATGTGTTCCGTCATTAAATTGTCTTTCGAAAAATGTAAAATTTATTTATGTACAAAAAAAAAGATCTTGGTACGGGGGATCAATGTGCGAAACAAAAAGTAACGGAAAAAATTATTAGCCTTTTCAATTTAGTAAACATTTATTTACAATAAAAGTTCGTGTTTTATTACTTCATATACTGAAAGTTTTATTAAAATCGGATAGTTAGTTTATTTCATATGATTTTTAGAAGAATTTCCTGTGATCACCCTTTTATAGAGCCAGCTATATTTTGCACATAGCTAACACTAATCATAAACATTAAACAAACTATATCTATTTTATTTTATGACTAAAACGAGAAAAAAAAACTTAGTTTTATCGCGTTTTATTTATAATTAAAATTATTCTATTTTTTTCCCACTGAAAAATAACAAATCCTGAATGTTAGAAAAAAAAAGGAAGCGATTTTTTTTCACTGTTTAAATCTCAAACCAAAACAAATCTAAACCAAAACAGTTTAATCTCCATTTCGTCTCTACAAGTAAATATTTTTTTATTATTTATAATGCTTATTTTTTTATATAAATTATTGATACCAAAGAAAAGTTTCAATTAAAAAAGATAAATTTTAAATGATATTTAAACATTTTTTTCTCCACAGTACATAATCTTTCGACTGCGGTAAATTCTCCCTACATCACGCACGGAAGCCACATTCCAGAGCCTTAATTTTCAGCCTTTAAAATCGTTTCCTCAAAAATTGGTAATGATTTGGGAAAAAATATTTTGTCGTTATTTATCATTTTAAACCCCAAATATCACTATCAGTGCTGTATCCCAGTTCCAAAATCGACCTTCCCTAATGATGCAGTGCATCATAACCAGTTCCAAGTCCTAGAATGGTAGGTCCTTCTGAAGTTACCACCAAAAACTTGAGTGATTTTCATTCTCCTTTGTAGGTACACTCTATGTTGATGGGACAATGTTGAGGGACGCTGGATCCATTGTATGCAGTCAGTATAGTTGACTCCTTATGCGTTGTACCAGGAAGTGACCGTCCAGAATTGCTGACTTCATGAGGAAACATCTTGCGGAAAACACGTAAGGGAATGTTATTTCCTTCAGTTCCTGTGTCAACCTTGGCTTTTAGTTTGTGGGTGCTTAATAGTAAGGTTTGCAAAGACCTCAGTCCTACTGTCTTTTTTTCTTGCTGTTTGATTGCATCAAATGTCATTTGTGCAAACTGATTGTATATATCCTGGTTATACTGACGTCCCTGGGTCAGCTTGTGTCTAGGTTTAAATTTGGGTCCCTTTTGTTTGATTTGTGAATGTGGGCGCCTTCCTTTATTTTCTTGTCTGTTGTTGCAGACTTTAGCCCAGTGATTTTTTCGTCCACATGCTGTACTCCAAGCGGGACACTTATCCTTCTGGTGGGACTGCATACTGCCGCATCGCTTGTAGCTGCTGTATTTTACAGAGCCAATTTCCTGGCTTTCTCCATCTCGGATTTCTGCCATTTGCTTCATATGGCCTATTGAAGCTTCGTAGGCACTGCCTATAGTTTGGGCTTCAACCAGTATTAGACTTTCCCTTTTTTCCAATAGCTGCTTTTTCAACTCCGTGTGTTTCATCCCGTAGATAACCTGTTCTAATAACCGTATCTCGGTATCCATATTATCTCGGAACTTGCACTTCTTTGCCTGCAACCTGCACCTTACTAAAAAGTCGTCAATACTTTCAGTGCCTCTTTGTTTGTATTGACAAAAGCACAAACGAGAGATGTTAAAATTCATCTGAGGGTTTAAACGTTCTTCGAACTTTCGCCAAACAACCTGTGGGTTATTTTCATCGACTTCATCCGCGAAAGTCCATCTTAGGCCCTCTTCTCTAGAAAACAAGAGAATGTGGTCAACCTATTTGACGACTGGAATGTTTTTCACCGAAAAGTATAACTTGCAACTTTGTTTGAAGAATCTGAATGATTCCACCAGATTCTCTGTCGCCCAGCAAACAAACGTTGTTCATTTCCTAAACATAATATTCAAAACAATTTAAAAAATGTGAAATACAGTCTTAATAAATGTATTAAAATACTTGTTTGTTCCAGAGGACTTTTTTTACTGCAAGCGCTTTTCGTTTTTTTTTTGTTTTTTTTTTTTTTTTCGTTTTTTTTTTTTGTTTTTGTTTTTTTTTCTTCTTTTTTTTTCTTTTATTTGTTTTGTTTTTAGAATTTTTCTTCAAACATGCGTTCGGCGTTAGGACTTTTAGCTTAATTTGTCCAAAAAGGGTTTTTTGTCCATAAACTTGACATAACTTTTTTTCCTGTGAGTTTTGTTCGGTGTTATACTCATTTTTTCTGATGAATGTTCTTATCTCATCGCTGCCACCATGTTAATATATTTGAATTAAACGGAGTACATTCGGAAGACGTGTTAAGTTTAGAAGACATCTTTATTGTGTTTAGGATTTTGTGCCCAGACAAAGGGCAGTAACTCTTAAAGGATTACAGTTATAATCTTTCACGTATATTAGTATCGTCAGTGCAGAATTTTGTCTTTCATAGAGAAGGATTGATATATTTTTTCTCATTTTGAAGAAAATTTATCTCCGGTTGAAAATATTCATTATTCACAGTAAATAAGGTACATTGGAATATTTAATTTTCTGTTGTAATTGTTTAATAGTAACTAATTGGAATGGTACAGTAAATGATATGTGTTCTCGTAATACTTTTGTGCACATTAACTCTGTTGATGATATCAGTACTTGGGGTTAGTTGAAATTGTTTTAAGAAGGAATAGTTTGAATGTTTCAACTAATTCATATCATAATGTTCCAACGAACATGACTATCATAACAAAAAATTAATTCCGACCATGCCTTGTTGTCCCATCAGTTTCCTTTAGTGGAGAATATTCCTCAATATTGGATGACAGCAACAAATATTTAGAGATACATGTAAATTTCACTCCAGAGAAAAATGTGCTCTTGTTTCTTGACAATCACAAAAGTCGCATCGGTGTAAAAAAATCATTGACTCTGCACCGTAAATGGTATCGTAATGGTTTCCTTGTCACCTCACTACTCACACAAGATGCAACCCCATAGGGATGTTCATGGTCCCCTCAATGGCTATTATAATACTGCTATTATAACAAGGGGAAAGCTATGACAATTTAATTTGTGTAGTCAATAATTGTCTTGATGAAGATTCAAAATTCATAGACGTCGTTAAGCTCGATTGCAAGTCATTATCTATTTATATATTTATTTGAAATATAACTAAATTCCAATAATGGTGGAGCAACTGAATTCGGTAGTTTATTTTGCTGACAGTTGACTTTCAGCCTTAAAAGTAGAGAAATTTACCTTTCTTGTCTACTTGGAGAGAGAGAGAGAGAGAGAGAGAGAGAGAGAGAGAGAGAGAGAGAGAGAGAGAGAGGTTTTTTTTAGTTGGCCTATTAGTTTAAAGCCATACAAACTTCTTATGGGTTATTCAATGCCAGAATTTGATTCATTTGTAAGTGTTTGATTAAAATCATAACCATTTATATTTGTAAAGTTCCATTGCTATCATTCTTTTAAAAATTGCACTATTTGTCTATAATAATAATGTTTTCACACAGTTATATGCTATCAAGTATTCATATTTAATACAAATAGTCTGCACTCAATTGTATGGTTTCAGGTATTCCAATCCAATTCTGATAATTTTCAAACCGATTTATTTAACCCATAGATGAGACCCTAACACATACTATCATTTCGTGGAAAGAAGGAATATTGAAGATGAACGAATGACATTTTAGAAATAAATATTCATCAAAATAACAAACAGAAATTTATTGTAGGTAATATAAAAAGGCTAAAAAGTAATATTTGTGCTACTAAGTGGAAGATCCTTTATATGCGTGTGTGCATATTCTAGAAAAGAGTTCAAGAGTTCTTGTATTGAAAATAGTTTTATGTGTGTATGACGTGTATTTTTATTTTTGGTAATAGACAAATTTAACCACCTACTTGATTTGGTGAGAACCTCCCGACTTTTATTTTTCCGGGTTTTCCAAGAGTGAATATGTCCCTGGCGAAGATGTTTTGGGAAATAACAGCGATTAACTAAGTGTTGGATTCATTGATTGCCGGTGAAGATTTCTTTATACGCAGCTGAAAGCTTTTAAAGTCAACCAAAGTTTTAGACATTTTCTATCAATCATTATTGGTTACAAAATGCAGTGGGTTTTTTTTTGTTTTTTTTTTTTTTTATATCGTCGCACGACTGCTCCAAACTATGTCTGCGTGACGTCAAGTTGGGCGCATTACTGTGCACGACTTTAGATAAATTTTTAGCTTTTATGAAATGCTCGATATGCCTTATTTCTATTATTGGGGGGATTTTAGGAAACATTTGTCGATAAATGTGTTCATGTGTCCCTAATAACATCAATAGCCTTCTTAAACGTGCTAACTTTGGAAGATTCTGGTTCATTTCTAAATTTTGCATTCGTAATGGACTGAAACTTGATCATTAAAATAATTCCAACTACATTTAAAATTTAAATCTGGCTTTACTTGTACTTCACTAATCTTTAATTAGTAGGTATCTAGTCTACATGATTAAATTAAAAAAAATATACTTTTGTAATAAAGTACAGAAATGTTCATCATGAAAGAAGAAAATAAAAAGATATTTGGTTCCATAGTATTCGTGCTGTAATTATTAGCAAGCTACAGACACCTGCAGGTTCGATTCTCGCTGGATGCCCTATAGTTTCGATATTAGGTCATCCTACTGATGATGAATGGATTAGGTAAATAGTTGAATTCACTTGATTCGATAATTTTGACAGTTAAAAGTTTAATTGTTGCCATATCAATAAATTTCCGGTCTTTTAGACAAACGTATCTATCGGCTTCAAATTCTATGGACATCACACCCCCCCCCCAACATAATTATATTTATGCCATTTAGGCGAATGATCTATTAAGTTTGAGACACAACAACGAATTTTCTAGATTGATCCCTTAATCTGTGTCATAGTTATTTGCTCCTACGAAAGAATAATCTTTAGTTTTAGATTTTTTTTAATGTATTTTCCACTCAAAATGTTTCAAAAACACGACGAATAAAATATTCAAAGTTTTTTTCCTTTTATTGTATGAAAAGTATGAAAGTCCTCCCAATACTATCGCCTTACTTGCTCTTATATTCGTAGAAAAGACTATGAAATATAACGGACAGTCGAAGAGGCCCGTCCAATCAATTGGCTGGTCATGTCAATCAATTGGCTAATAAGTGTATAGTACCCCTTCATTATTCCCAGGTCTACTCTTACTCAGAATGCTATAGTACCTGTTAGAGTCCTATCTCTCGGTTAAATAGATCATAAAATGAGTTTTAAAGACCCGTTTAAAAGATTGATTTTTAAAAAATTGAATACCAAATAATAATGAATAAAACAAACACGATTTTGGCTCAAATTAAACCTAGGGTTGACATGTTATAAAATCCAACCAACCAAACAACATGTGTCTATATTTGTAGGATGAAAATTTCACATATTCATTCGAATGAAAATTATTCGTTTATTAAATATTTAACGTTAGACAAAGCTAAGAATTCGTATATCATAATACTGAATAGCGAGTTCAATCCTTGCTGGATGCCACATACTTGCGAACTTGTGCCACATACTTTGCGCAATAAAGAGTTTTAGGTAAATGTTGTGGGGTTTTAAGGGGTCAAATAAGAACAAAACGACGGGTAACAAATGTAGGAAAATGTATTAACGAAAAGAGTAGACAATTACAGTACAGAGAAGTGGGAAATATGTCCGACAATAGAGTTGTGAGCTGACTCGCATTGGCTTACTTTCAAGCCATAATTGTCCCTGTTACTTATAGTAACCGTCGGCGCATTCCATTAGTCTATAGGGTATATCACCTATAACAACCCCCTCCTAAGATTTCACTCCACAGGAGTCTTAATATTTTTTTCTCTTGGGATTTATATTGATAAATTCCGTCGCTCTTCGTTTTCTTGACGAATGGCGTTGTTGAGGGGCTGCTTGTGGTGTAGGTAAGCTAAATGTGTCGTATATGACATCCATTACTTCCTCTTGTCCGGGGAACCGCTGTTAACATCCTCCGTCAAGCGTTTTCTTAATTGATTTAGGTGTCTCTTATGGGAAAACTTGGGACCTTCGACAATATACACCATATTGCCGATCCTCCTTTGTATTTTTCCCAACTCCCAGAAAGTCTTGTTTCGGAACATCTGGAAGTATACTTTCTCACCAGGGAGGTATCGCTTCTTTGGCACTGTCGTAGGTCTTCCTGGTTTTGTCTGTCTCGGGAGCAATTTGTCGAAGACAGACCTTATCTTACGAGCAAACATTACCTCGGCCGGAGATAATGACGAAGGTGTACTTTCGTTCGGCGTGATCCTGTACACCCGGAAAAACTGCTGAAGCGTTTTTTCGGTAGGTGTGTTAAATATATGCAGAATGAAACGAACCAAAAAAATTTGAGAGAGAGAAAACCGAATAAAAAAATTATTTTATGAATCCAGAAAAAAAATGTTTTTCTCCGTACAAGTACCTTTTTTTCTTTTTCAGCAAGTGTTATTTTCTCTGCTAAAATGATCCTTGAACAAAAACGGCTTTTTGCTTATTTGGACTGACCAGTTCTTATAAAAAAAGAATTTCTCTTTTGCAGAGCAGCTACGATTTTCTCGTAATCTGGATGTTGCGGTTTCGAATTTCAGTGTAGCTTAGTTCACTTTTTTTTCTTTTTTAGGTTCGATTACTTCACGAAGTTCTTTTTAGAGTCTTTTGGGAGATCCTTAATCGTCTCTTCCAAGTTTTGTGTCGTTAAAAACACGATATTTGTGCGTGAAGTCTTTTGAATCCTGTTTCGCTGGGGTTGTTGTTGTAAACGATAACCTGCGTAAGTTACTTCGAATCCTCGGTCGCCAGTTGTTGTGGGGTTTTAAAGGGTCAAATAAGAACAAAACGACGGGTAACAAATGTAGGAAAATGTATTAACGAAAAGAGTAGACAATTACAGTACAGAGAAGTGGGAAATTACGTCCGACAATAGAGTTATGAACTGACTCACATTGGCTTACATTCAAGCCATAATTGACCCTGTTACTTATAGTAACCGTCGGTGCATTTCATTAGTCTATAGGGTATATCACCTATAACAGTAAATAAGGAAGGGATCACATCATGGCGTAATAATTAGAATGCTACTCTCAGATACATTACTATTGAATAGCGGGTTCGATCCGTGCTGGATGTTACATACTTACGACCTTGTATCACATCATACCGGTAAATACCTACATTTAAAATATAATTTGAGAAAATGTAACCCTAAACTCGTGAGCAGTTTGAAACAATTTTATTTTTGTAAAAGCTAGTTCTTCCCTGCCTGTTGAGTTACAATAGTAGAAAATGTATTCGTTTAATTCATTCTCTTTTTTACCCTATCAATAAAAGAAACTAAGAATTCAAAATTTATAATTATTTGTGTTACAATGACGTTTTTGGTTTACAATTGAAATAATGCCCTTTTTTTTTTTTTAAGAAAAAGACAAAGAAAAGGTACACCTGTTTTGATCCATTACTACCTACTTGCGTCTTTGATTCAAATGACAAGTTTAAATTCAATTTTTAATTGCTTATTGTAGGCGCCAACAATTTGAGTGCCGATTTTCACTTAAAAACAAATTCAAATTAATTAAATCGATTATTCAAGATCAAATTATTGCTTTAGTCGAAAAGTAGTAACATAATAAACATCAGTAAAAAAAAAATGAAAATAATATGTAATTAATATTTAATACATTTTAAACATTAAAACGTCCCAAAATTTACAAAATCTGACGATAAATTACGAACTTGTTATTAAAAGTAAAAAAAAAAAAAAAAAAAAGAGTTTCTTCTTAGAAACAAATAGCAAGAATATTAAATACACGGGGGTGGGGGCTGGAATTGTGTTAGGTGTCCCTTGGACAACAGCATACTTTCCTGCTATGAACGAAATCAGATCAGATTGTAGTTGGATGATTTTTTCTATGTCATTTCTCTTATATGACCCTATCGGTCATATGAGAGAAATGCGAGTCTCTCGCAAGTAATGGTCACTTTTTGAAGTGAATGGGTAGAAGGGTGTAGAGTAGTAATTCAGAGTCCCGCGGAGTTTATTTTTTGTGTGTGGGGGAATGTGGGGGAAAAAAGGATAAAAATGTTATTTACGTCTTTTTTTTTGTTTTAGTTTTAGTACGCATCAGCTTTAACGGGTAGTTGTCGTAGTCGTCCACATGGTTAGGTTGAAGCAGTTAATATCTTTTTCATTTCTTTCTCTGATATACATTTCACGTACGTCGGTGTCAAAATTTTTTTTTTTTTTTTTTTTTTTTTTGGTTGACTGTATGTAAAGGGTCGGAGAGAGAGAGAGAGAGAGAGAGAGAGAGAGAGAGAGAGAGAGACTCGAACAGATTAAGATATATATATATATATATATATATATATATATACCGAAGTGACTGAGAGAATGTGAGAGACAGACCCGAACTAACTGAGAGAAAGTGAGCGTACCTAGCTCGTTGAGGAAATCTATCAGTCTAACTTATTTCAATTTTGAACCAATTTTTAATTCATTTTTCCTTACTGTGAAGAGTTCTATAAATTGGTTGATTTTTGTTTGATTACTAAATTGTATCACTAAATTAGAAACAATCAAAAACTAAATTTTGTGTGTTTCTTAATTATAAGCATATTAAGGTGTCTTCGAGATTTCAAATCTGAATGACATCTATTTTCGGAGTTATAATTCGACACGTACATACCACGAAATGTATATATATATATATATATATATATATATATATATATATATATATATATATATATATATATATATATGAACTGGTTTAAAGAATAACTATCAAAAACTTGCACACGCATACATACATACACACATACTCTCTCTCTCTCTCTCTCTCTCTCTCACACACACACACACACACACGCATATATATATATTATATATATATATATATATTATATAATATATATATATATATATATATATATATATATATATATATATATATAATTAGTTCCTGTCTGTTTGTTCACGAACTTCTTCTAAGGTTTTGGACAAAGATTTCATAATCATATGTATTCCGAAACTACATTACCCTGGGTATTTGGATAAATATATTTCATTGTAATTAATGGGGGTCTCCGTGGGGCTCAAATTCCAGCTGAAAATTTTTTGCCCTTCGATTTATATGAAATCTATACCATAGTTAAATGACAAAATATGATGCCTATTCATTAAATGTAGAGTAACAAAAAATGACATCTCTTTTATAGTAAAATTCTATCAATGGCAAAAAGTCACTAGAATTATGGCAACAAAGATTATTAGTTAAGTAGCTTAAAAGCCGCCTTGTTGGTGGGGGGTAATTAATCTAGTCATAATCATAAAAGCTGTTCACGTGAAAACGTACATTCCAGTGTTACAATAACAAAAATACTTTTATTTTTATTCTGTAGAAACTCTCTTATCAAAATGATCCGTATCGAATACCAGAAATAGAATATATTAAAATCCAAATAAATCAAGATAACACCATATAAAAATTGATCTGATACTTATAGGAAAAAGCCATTTATTCATATTTTCTTGCCGAGAAAATTTTTAAAATGGAAAGAAGCAATCAAAAGGGAAAAAGAAAGTGAAATAAAACACGTAAAAGGTGTAAGGGAAAGGAAAAGGTAAGGAAAGAAAAGAAAAGGACGCAGAGAAAGCACTGCACGTCAAAAAGAAAGAAAGAAAGAAAGAAAGAAAGAAAGAAAGAAAGTCTACCCTCCATCAAATAAAAAAATGAATGAAGCAAAATTTAAAAAAAGAAAAACTGAAGCAAAAATGAAACGAAAGGAAGGAAGCGTATTGCACACGGTCACGTCAAGAAATCTTTTTATATTAAATTTTGGCAAAGTCTACAATCAGCCACAACATGATTTTACCTGTTGATGCCATAATCCAGTTCTCTTCATTTTTCTTGTCTTTCATATCGTGATGATTAATTGTTGGCTTATAAGAATAAAGAAACTCAAATTAAAAGCAATCTTTAAAAAGTTATGCAGGACAGAAAGCAACATTTTTCATTACTAAAGATTTATACCAAGGTGGAAATTTCGGATATTTTAGGGTAAGATATTTCATTATTGTATTTCAGACATTTGTCTGACAAAACCAACTTTCATTAAACATTCATTTATTAATGAACTAAGTCGCAATGTCCGAACGATACTGGTTCATCATCAATCAAAGTTGCTACATTTATGAGAATTAGTTTTTATTACTAGTCGTCAGCTATTGGACTCGTTTGCAATTAGACGTTGGCTTAATTCAATATTGACTAATGAAATTAGCATTTTAAGAAGTTCAAAAACCCAACTTTGTACGCCATAATTGTGTTGATTCTTTGATTTCCCATTGTTGGTGATAATATCTGAATCTTCAAAGACATAAACCTTTCTATGAAACCATTTTCTAAACAGAGTACCATATTTGAACTCATTATTTTCCACGATTTCTCATTTTTGGTGTAATGGCAACAAGGTCATCTTGGCAAGTAAGGTAGAGAAATCGGGCGATTCTTGACTCCACTGGCATCATATCTATGTTATAAGTTTCCAATTTCTATTAGCACGTTACCGTAAAATAGCAAAAATGGTATATCATAGCGCAATTTAGTTATTGCAATAGTGTTCAAAATATTCTTAGAGAATAAATCCAATTAGCAAAAATTAATAATAGTGTAAGGATCTTCTGCTATGAACATTAAAATTACTCAAGGGAGATAAATATTAATTGATGATTATAGGAGGAAAAACGTAAGAGAATCGTTGTAAATGGAATTTGCAATCCGAGTTCAAATCCTTGACAAGGTCGTTTGCGTTTCCTTCTGCGCTAATGCTCTTGGGAAGGCATCAGTATATTTTGTTCTCCAACAGCAACGGGTAAACAGTTGAGCAGACTGGATTATTTAGCCTTGGTATGGCAACCCCCATAGGAGAAGAAAAACTGAATTCAGACCAGCTCTGCTCTGCTTAAAGATTGACATTGTGGCACAGTCCCGACCGCCGGAATCCTCGCAGATATCATCCAGGCACCTGGTGCTTACATACGGGACTGTAGCATCTCGACTTCGGTGCCAATATGTCGCCCGTTTGCATTCTGAAGGACGCGGGTTCGATTCTACAGTCCTACATGCCAGGCAAAGCCTAGCCCGCTTCCTTCGAGAATACGACAGGCCTTCACGTTCGCCACTCGTCTCGTGTTCTTTCTCACACTCCCCCCTGATCTCATGATCACACAATGTGCAGGGTGGGCGTGGCCTTTTTGTTCTCGCGCTTCTTCGAAGCGGTACGTGCACCACAGTTTCCGCCTCTGAATCATCCGACGGGCTAGCGGTTGCGTCTTCGGGGGGACCATTGGTGACATTCAATAACAACTCGTCACCGGATGGCTCATCATCTTCATCGGTAGATGAATAATCCACCTCTACAGCTGGACGGAGATCGCGTACGTGACGCGGGACTCGGTCCACAACAACAGATTGCTGACTGATCACACCAGTTACTCGCCCCCGCTTGAATCGGGTGGTACATCGACTGCCTGGGGGTTTCACCCAAACGGAATGCCTCACAGCATATGGCTCACAAACCACTTCGTCGACAGGTGACTGCGCAACGTTAATTCCTTTTACCCGCACCTGGTATGTGTGGATGGCATTCGCGGGTGCGGTTACCGGGGACACCCCGTCCTACGGCGTCACATTGTACCAGTATGTTGCCTCCGCAACAGGGCACTGCTTCCTAGCGGCAATTCTTTTGATACTGCGGTGACTTCCTTTTGCGATACCGTTGCCTGGTGGCACATAGAGAGAGAGAGACAGACAGACAGACAGAGAGACAGAGACAGAGAGACAGAGACACAGAGAGAGAGAGAGAGAGAGAGAGAGAGAGAGAGACAGAGTGGCATGTTGTGGTGGTACTTCTGGCAAACAGGCATCGGTCAGGTACATTTTCATCTTGCTATCACTATCAGAGGAAATGCAAGAACCTTCGGCTACAAACGGACTATTTGGGATGCAGCAAGATGCAGCAACGTTTCCTTTGACCTAACGCCCGGATATCTGACAGTATTTTGTACCCCTTCTATAAAAAAAAACAATAGATTAGTCACCAGATTATACCTTTACAATCAGGCTCAGGAAAGGGGGGTTCGTGGAATCCCATATATCCTAGCTTTCAGAAACCAGGAGTTGGCAAGTGTGCTCGAAAAACGGGGCCGCACTGTTGGATCAGAACAGAACGGATCAGAAACAGAATAGGATCAATCAATCAACAGCAACAAGATCCACGAGATAAGCGGCTACAATGACCTGAATAGTTTCCACAACCAAACCGGTGGAGACGCCACGGTAGGAGGGAGTGGTATGAAGTGGTACAAAAGGGAAAGGTTCGCTATAACCTCAGCCATTTCTGACTAGCTTTTTGCAGAAAGAACAGCAGCAATAGGCGGAGCAACAGATTCAACAACAACAGTTACTGCACCAAAACAAATCCAGCAACGGCAGGAACAGCTACATCCTCAAAAACATAAACAGCAAGAACCGGATGAAAGGATCATGTAGAAATCCAGCTCGGCAGCCGTAAGAAGGGATTTAAAGGACAAGGAGGAGAGAATGAAATATATGAAAAAGAAAAAAAACAGAAGCCCAGCCCGATTACCCACAAAAAGATAATATAAAAAGTACTGCCGTCCCAACGGAGGGTGAAAAAAGATTGAGGCGGTCCTAGGTGTAAGGCTGGCGGACTGGGAGTGTCTATCTTTACTAAAAATAGAACAGCATTGTGTAGGTAGGACCCAGATTTATGTTCACCCTTCTTTCTATAGGGCTCTAAAGCCAGTGTTCCCCACGGTTATAGGTTGGTTCTGCAGACACAGTCAGGTTACGAATGAGTTTTGAAAAAAGAAAATGTGACAACATCTCTTTCTGCTGTGAAGCGAATTGGTTAAAGGTTCGAAATCGAAGGTTCAGTAAAAAGGAAATCTGGATCTGGTCGCCCTAGAGCATCCACTGTGAAGGACGACCACAGGCTTAAAATGACTGTTTTGAAGGACCGAAAGAAAACTTATGTTGACCATAGCAAACAATTCAAAACAGCGGATGGAAATTCCATTTCTAGAATGACAATATCTAGACGATTGAAGGAAATGGGATTTTCTTCAAAAAGGTGCGCAAAGAAGCCATTATTATCTAAGAAGAACATCAATGATAGAAAGACATTTGTCTCGTGTTATGGCAAGAAAGATACAGAATGGTTTAGGAATGTTTTCTAGTCCGATGAATCAAGATTTTGTCTTTTTAGTGATGCTCCCGAACGCTGCATTCGAAGATCCGGAAAAAGATTATCGCCAAGTTGCATAAAAACGACAGTGAAAAACGGGAATGGAGGGATAATGGTATGGGGAACTTTTCATGCCGCAGGAGTTGGGGAACTTATTAGATGTGAGGCGTCAATCAATGCAAAGGAATACATTCAAATATTAGAAACAGGACTGTTTCCAAGTATCCAGAAGCTGGGAGTATCCCATAACATTATTTTTCAACAAGATAATGCACCTGCACACACCGCTAAAGTCACTAAGAAATGGCTTGCCGATAATTCAATTGATGTGATGTTTTGGCCTGGCCAAAGCCCCGATTTAAACCCAATCGAGAATATTTGGGCCATAATATCTCGTGCATTGGCTGGAAGAACTTTTTCTAACAAAGAAAAACTGTGGGAAGCTCTGCAAAATAAATGGAATAGCATCCCCTCTTCACAGTGTTCACAGTTGGTTGAGAGCATGGTTAAAAGGATTAATCTTTTAAAGAAATCAAAGGGGAAAGCGATTCCATACTAAACATTTATTAAAGTAAATGTCTTGTTCTGTGTATATAAGACTCGTTTTTGTTTTTTTGTTTAATTGTATTTTGTTTAATTTAGCTTTTTGTACAATAAAATGTATAATACTTGCTTGACCCATTTATTTTATTCACGAGTGTATTTAGCATTTAGTGATCGTCAGAACAGGGGGATCTCTCAAGTAGTTGGACAGCCTAAAAGCAAAGATGGACATTGTATTTGCAGGTGCAGCAGGCAGACTGGCTGTGGCTGATGTTGGCGGGAATAGTTGCAAGTTCTGTGTGATTGCAGTTTATACGCTTAATTGCGCTACGAAGAGGCGTTCCCTTTTTCAGGCCCAGAGCGGACATTGTTAATGGGGGATTGGAAGGATATCTTCGATTCCAGGATAGACAGTAGGTTGGCAGGGTGCTAGTAGGTTGGCAGTGTGTTAGTAGGTTGGCAGTGTGCTAGTAGGTTGGCAGGTGCTAGTAGGTTGGCAGGGTATCAATGTAGTCAGACGATCTTTATGGCCAAGCAAGACTTAATCGACAGATTGTGCTTGGATTACCCGGAGAGGGAGATGTGGATATGGGATAATAGTTTGTTCGCTAGATCGTATCTGGACAGAGTGTTAATTAGAAGAGCCGACATAGATTTCATATTTTGCCCAACTAGAGACGCATAACTGAACACAAATTGATGAAGTTTGCATTTAGATGATAGGCCTAGACTAAATGGGTACTGTAAGTTCGATACCTGTTTACTGGTGATACATGACTTCTGGGACCGGCTAGAAAAATAATCCAGAGAGCATTAGTGGAGTTAACTTGCAACATATTGTAGGGGATCTGGTCTAAACGGATCAGAATTACACCGTGAAGAGAAGATCAACCCATAACAATTTTCACTTGGTTCGCATGGTCATCGAGAGCGTAAAAGACAACGCTGAAGCCGCGCTGATTAATATAGATCAGTTCAAAGTATTTGACAGCGTAAGCTAGCGATGCCTGACGACTGTTTTTGGAGATTGTCGAATTAGAATCGGGAATCTGCAAATTGATCATGATGTACTGGCAACGAATGCGAAGTGTTCGGGACTTTTCACGATCAAACGCGACAGAATTGCCCCTTGTCTCTTCAACTCTCTGTTCTCACTTTGGAGCCCCTGCTACGGAGGTCTAGGGATGAGAAATTGTCTGGAATTAATCTAACTGGATGATTTATTGCCAGGGTTTCCGCATCTGCCAATGACGTTACTGTTTTTGTATCAGGCCAATACCGTTTGACGCCCACCCACGCCCAACTCATTGACAAAATGAAACGTTTTGCTATATCATTATAAGTAATTCTTTCTTTCAGTGCTTCCAAATATTTTTGATAAAACCATTGTGGAATGAACCTTAGTCTTATGTAATTTTTGAAGATTAATATTACATTTCTGTGTAATTATTTTAACATTTTCTTTTATTTTCATTCAAGAAATTATTTCTGTGAATATATATTATAAACCTTTTGTTAAAAAATATCAATAAATTATTTAGTGGAGTTTCATAGACAACATCGATTTTGGTTTAAAATTTTTTACTAATATTTTTCTATGCAATACAATTTTTTTTCTTTTCTTCTAAATATACTGTATAATATACTGAAAAAAGTTTTTGTTAGCAAAATTAATTTTGCTAACAAAAATTTTTTTCAGTACATTATACAATATATTTAGAATTATGTTGTTTTTTTTGTTAAAACAAAAAAATCTAAAAATTATTTTTCATCTTTATTTTTTGTTTTTTTTATAAAGAGTAGCAAAAAATTGAGCCAAATAAAATACAAAATATTTTTTATTGCAATAGTAAATTGTTCCTGTTCATTTATGTTTGATATATGGGCAATAAACTAATTATTAAAAACTTAAAAACATTTTCTGTGAAATAAAATGTTTCTTTTCTTCCTTACTTAAAAGTAAAAAGAAAAGAAGTAAAAAAATTACTTAGAGACAAATTTAATCTTTTATACATCTGAACAATTCTGACAATTCTGACAATTGAATGAAATTTTTATAATTTTTTTATAAAATTGAATTGAAATCGATGGCAAAACAGCATTGGTACATCATGAATAGGTCGTCATTGTCATAATAGATATAAACAGTTTAAACTTTTTAATCCAATATTTAGAAAAAAGTCGATAAAACTAATATTTACAACTCCAAATTACAAAAAGAAAAATTCTAAACCCAAGTGACATCTGTAAAATTCCTACACCTGAATAAAAATAGAGTGAAATTGAAGTACTATTTCAGAACATCCAGAAAATCAAGACACAAGGAAAAATCACCATCCATCCTGATCTAAATGACCTCTTAATTAACAGATATAATAAGAACAGTAACTCTTCCATCTTACTTACCAAAAAATTAAAAACCACTGCGAGACAACTATGCAATCATCCCGATATCTTCATAAAAAGTCGATAAAATTAACAATTTTGTCGTGCTTAACATAATAATTTTTGTAATTAAATCGGTTTGATTACAACTCAAAATTACAAAAATTATTATGTAATCATACAGAATTTAAAGAAATCCACAAAATACCCATGAATCTACTTAGAAAAAAATAAACATATCACAGCAAATAATGCCCAACTAGACAGTCAAAAACTCTCCAAAATTATTGCTGATTATAAACCTGGATACATCTACGGAACAGTAAATTACAAGCAACAACATCCCCTCATACCTATTATTTCTCAAGTCACTAGCCCAATATATGAGCTAACGAAAAACATTAAACAACTCATATATACTCACTAAATACAGTCTGAAATCTCGCCATGAACTATTTAAGATTTTACAAATCTCAAAGCCAAATAACCAAATCATAGCATCATTAGGTGTTGAAAATGTTTTTACAAACGTTTTCAGTGAAATAAACTATTGACATCATCATAGAGAACATTTATAACAACTCCGTATATCTCTTACTTAAAATTAACCCCAACATTCTTTTAAAAAATCCTCCTCTGCTGTGCAACAGAAGTTCCATTATTTGGCCAACTGGACAATCAACATGTACAAATCCCTTTTGAATCAGAAAATACATTAATGATGAACAATAATCATTACAATTTGGTGTTTTGCCTTAATTTAACTAAATTAATATATTATCTATGTAATATATTAGATTGACACTATCAATATGCAAATAGAATTTTTAAATCATAAAATAATTTTAGGATGGACAATATTTATTAGATGTTATGCTTTTTTTTAAATTTTGATATGACTAAACTGAATTTTCTTTATTATTTAATGCATATACTATTAGACGGAACAGACATCAGTCTGGCGATTTTTTTTCTCGATATTTTCAAGTTTTCGGGACAATTTCTTAACATCAGGGTGTCGAGTGAAAGTGTGGCTGTAATTGGGATTTTGTTTCGAGTTATAATATAACATAAATGTGCTTGAACAAACAAGTAGTAGTGGGAGTAAAGAGGAGGGGGAACTCAAAGATTTATATAAAGAGGTGTGAGGATTGGGAGAAAGAGAATTGGCGGGGAACCTTTGCGATATGGTTGCTATATTCGAAATCAATTTTATTTAAGGTAGGTTTATTTTTCTAGATGCATAAGGGTTCAAGAATTTTAAGTGTTTGCTTGTTTCTTTCTTTGCGTAGTATCTGCTTTTAGTAAGATTTTTTTCTGTAATTAGAGGGGGGACATGCACGTGATTTTAAATGTTGAGAAATAGAGCTGGTATCAGATGAAGTGTTAAACGGCGTAACCAGGGCTAAGTTGTGAAAACAATGTATGTAGTTGCATTTTTGGAGAAGCCATCTCCTAAAGGATTCAAATTTGAATTTATATACTTCATTAGTCTCATCAAGACAATCAGTCGATGAGGAGGTGTTACAGCTGACAAGGTAGTTTTAAATTTAGAATAGTATATGATCAATTTTACTTTATTAGTAAGGTTAGTGGGAGAAACGTTAACAATTACATTTTTTAAAGTTACTTCATCCAGTTTGTAATTTCTGTGCATCTGATTACAATAACATATTAGGTTATGTATAGATGTGTTCGTTGTAGTATTTTCCTCTTTGTATTTAATGCTGATATTAATGGCCTGTCTAATGTGTTCATCAACAATGTGGTTTGGGAAATCGTTATTGATGAGGGTTTGTTTGATATTTTTAAGTTCAGAATAGAATAGAAGTTTGGACTAGGAAATGATTTTACACCATATATCATTTTTTATAATAGCTTTTTTTATACTGCTCAGGGCATTCGCTATTATAACTGAGGGTGTATGAATTGATACTGGTAGGTTTTTGTATGGATAAGTGGTAAAGGTTTATGTTGCTAATGTCAATAAGAAATGTCAAGTAATTGGAGTTGATTATTGTTGTTGAGTACGTATGTGAAACTGAGAACGGAGTTTTGTTGAAAGGTTTGCTTAAGTTTGTTTGGTTCAGTCGTGCTATTGATAAAGAGGAGAATATTATCAATGTAACCAACATAGACGGTAGTTTTTTATGATGTTAACTACTTTGTTTTCAAGGTGAATCATATAGAAATTGCTGAATGTCGGCCCCAAATCCGAACCCATGGATATGCCATATATATATATATATATATATTATATATATATATATATATATATATATATGAAGGACAAATATATATATATATGGGGGTGGGGTGAAGGACAAATTCATAAGTAACGTTTTCCTGTGAACACCTACACCTGGACTCACCAGTGTAGGTAGACCAGCAAAAACGTACATCAATCAGCTCAGCTCAGATTCTGGATGCTATGGGGGCTATGACCAATAGGGATGGTTGGTGAGAGTCATGGATATCCGTGCTGCCAATATGACCTGACAATGAGAATCTGCACAATGCATGTGTACTGCATGCATATATCATTATTATCATAAGTATTTGAACGAAAAGACAATATGCTTCTTTGTCTTGAGAGCAAAAGCATACGAAAAAATAAATTTTATTACAATCAACAAAACTATACATAAATAGCCTTTATGAGCATAACGATATCGAAAGTACTGTTAAGTATTTTAACACACACAAAGTCTGCTTGTTATTGCCTAAGATAGCGGGGACCAGTATGGCCCCCACCACTATATATATATATATATATATATATATAGTGTGTGTGTGTGTGTGTGTGCATTTTCTTGTAAATATATTTCTGATAAAATTATAGATTTTATCTCAGATATATACTTATACTCATAAATACTGACACTGTACATAAAGATTTGATGATCTCCCCAACTTTTATAAAGTCATGTAACAATGCATCATACAGTAGATGAAAAAATAAACACACAATCTGCAGACTGTAATGTTTACAACACAATGTAGAAGACAAATTGGGGTTTATTGAGTAGACTAAAATGTTAATTCTTTTTTTGACAGAAGATGGCATTACGGATATTTATTTTAACTAAATTGAAAAACACTGATTTTAATTGTAATGTGATAGTTGCTATATGATCGTGTGAATTTTTAAAATGATCAAAAGCAGAAATCACTTAAGAATAATCAATGATATACACCACTGAAGAGATTCTATGTACTCAAAATATTCAGATAAAACATTGAAAAGCATTTTCATTACTTTGGTAGTCAATTAGATGATTGGAGCTCACAGAAATTAGTCAAAAATGACCCACTAGGATGTACATATCCTTTGTGTAATACACTGCTTATATTTAACAAAAATGTTTCGTGTTTTGTTAACTAAAGTCTGATGGTTACTACAAAGGGAATACAAGCAATGCAAGAAAAATAAATGACCACAAAGAATACTGAAGTAAACAAATTATTTAAAAGAAAGCAATAATGTTCATAAAGTAAAACTGGAAAAGGTCCTTCTTGAGAAGTAAACAAATCTATCTAACAAACATGGATTCTAATTAAACCAACTGCAGGCAACAATCAAGGAAACGTGTCGGAAAGTAATTCGCAGAAAGAGCATAATATCATTATACATTGACGATATATTTCCTCTGTTTTTTTATTGTAGTTTGACAATTGCTCCCAATCGGACCAGTTAAAGAAAGTAATCAAGAAAAACACTCGTAATTAGTGAAGGAAAAGCTCATATTATTTCATCAGGATAAAACTTTTTAAAAAAACAAACAAATAAAATACATCCAAGGGTAAATAAACAAAACAAAAATTCTATAGAAGATTGACAATCGCAATTAGTATAGCAAGCTGTAGATGCAGTTACCGGTATGAAAAGTACTCCTGATCAAAGCTAAAAGCAGCCAACCGAGAAGATAGACTTATGGAGAGAAAAGAGCACTTCATGAAGCTGCTGGGAAAACCTCCCAAAATCACAGAAAATAATGGCCCAAAAATCGTTGATTTGCTAACGAGGAAATCAACTAGTTTACGATGATCTTTACGATGGACGAACTCAATGAAATTTGACGACATACTTCTTCGATTATGCAATGCAGTGCATAAAAAAAAAGAAAATAGAGAAATGGATGAACGGCTGCATCATCACATTCTTCAAAAAAAGGCAACCCTTTAATCACTAAGAACTACAGAGCTATAACTCTTTCTGTCATAGCTTCTAAGATTTATAATGCCCTACTTCTTAATCGCATCCGACCAGAAGTAGTGAAAAATAAAAACAGGTTCCGTAGAAATCGATCCGCAACTTCTCAGATCCTGACTATTTGTAGAAGGGGTTCGAGCAAAACATCTCGAAGCATCTTTATTGTTTGTAGATTTTTCCGAGATATTTGACACCATACACAAGAAAGATGAAGCAAATGCTGCTGGGTAATTCCATGTCAATTATAGATAATAATCAATTTTGCATTAAATATTAAGTGCGTGTAAAGGTTTCCAATGTTTTGTAAGGATGAGGGCATCTCCACATTGTATGGCTAGCAATTGAAATTAGTATACCAGTTCACATAACTAGATAGAATCTCATCTACAGAAAGCGATGTTTATATACGTATACGACTGCTTTAGATAGATCATCGATCATATCGAAAACACAGTTTTTGTTTGTTTTTGTTTTTGCAAGAATCTAAAAAATATTATGTTTAAGAATAAAAGTACTTCTCTACGGTGTTTAGAATGGCATTCAATGATTTTCTGATGGTGTGTATATTCGCTATAGAACTACTGGGAAGCTTTTCAACATCAGACGTCCTAGTGTACACACCTAGGTATTCACCAACACGGTTCGTGGCTTGCTCTATGCAGATAATTGTGATCTTTTGGCTCATAAACGGACTGATATGCAGCGCCTCATGGACGCCCTTGAAGCTGCTTGCAGTGCATTGGGACTTACAATTAGTTTGGAAAAGACTGTCCTAATGTATCAGCCGGTATCAGGTGGACCATTCTGAGAACCAGCTATCTATGTTTACGGTCTTTGTCTTTTTATTCATATTGTAATTAGTTTCAAAATTATATAACCCCACCGATATTTTGAGCCCCCAAAATATGTGGGAGCGGTGAAAGTTAAATGCCCTTAAAAAATCAGAAAATTTTGAAATAAAATAACTGATGCATTATAAAATCCATTCATTGATAAATAGACACTGAAAATTTCATTAAAATCGGATAATTCCCTGATTTTTGGCAAATTTCTTGTAAATTGTTTTGTAAAAATCGCGGATTTTTCGACAAATTGGGTATACTTACAAGAATGTGTATTACATTAAGTAACAATACTTTTGTTTATGTTATTTTCCCTTCCTTACATGTGTCTAATTCGGTTGTAATTTTTTTTTAAATATACAAACGAATACTTTCAATTTGTTGTATAGTAATATGTAATAATTTAAAACTATAAAACAGAAAATAGAAATCCTGAAATATACAAATTCTCAATGATTTTAGTTTCAAGAATTATTTTTCTCTTACCCCCTCTCTAACTACTGTCTTCCACTTTCTCTCTCACTCCCTGGTGTTCCAAATTTCATTTTAGTCAGGTCATGGACCGGGTACTTTAACTAGTTCTATATATATTATCATTAACTACTCCCTATCTATTTTAGTTCATCTGTGAGATCAAATAGAAAGACAGAATAGTCGTTGACCCGTGAGTTGAGCCGCTCTCTCCAAAACCAGAGCTGATGGCTGTCTCCTCTTACCTACGCTACAAATAAATTGTCTGAATTTTTTTAAAGTACAAGTTTTTTTTATAACTAAACCAGAAAATAAATTCAAATCAATTTACTTTATGATAAAATCATGATTTGTAATGTTTTTTGGATTAAAAACTATACTAATTAAATGAAAAAAATCGCTACACCGACACTTTTTACGATAACTTACTACGTTTTTTATGTCGGTAATTTTAACATATGCTTCTTTTTTTTATCTAATTTTATGTTTCCTACAGTTTTTAATACAAAACAATAAAAATAAATCATGAGTTTCTAACAAAATAAGTTGATTGGAATTAATTAAATTATCAGCTTCAGTTATTTGAATTTCTTGGAAAATTACTTATTACGCTAATAAATTCTGACGATGTTTTAAAATTTGATTTATTCTTTTAGTAAATAAATTGTCTTTTTTGTTAGAAAATCAGTTTCATGTGTTTAAAAAATCGTAGCTGAAGCCGACTTTTAAAAAATTTACTTCCAATAATTTATATAGTCTGCTGTAAATAAATAAGACCAATCGTTAGTAAAAAAAAAAAAATTAAAAAAAGTGTGTGTGTGTTGTTATAAGTGACAAGACGACACTTAATAATAATAATAATAATAATAATAATAATAATAATAATAATAATAATAATAATAATAATAATAATAAACACTTATAACAATTCCTACTACTATTTTGCACTTTTACATCCACAACAAAAGATTAAGACAAATATTTGAAGCCAGTTACATAATCAACACACCAAATGTTAATTGTAGTATTTCCTCACAGCTAGGAAAAACCATCATAAACAGCTATAGACCAAAAAGACAACAACACGATACTTAGCAAAAATAAATAAATAAATAAAAATAAATAAATAAAATTAATAAAATTAATAAACATATACAAACACACATACACACACACACACACACTTATAACAAATCCTACTAGCATTTACCACTTTTACATGACCTACTATATATCTCCACCAAACCCAGCGGTGTATATGACCCACCTATGACCTCTTTCAACACCAAACACCTGTGGCATCATTAACAGAACCGTATTAGCTACACACACCCTCAGAAAAATAGATCTCCCACTACCAACTTAAACACTCCTACTAGCACCAGAAATTGGCCAATCCCTATTCACGACCTTCTAACTCACCAGCATGAAAATGTCCACCGTTGAAGCAAGAACTCAATCCAACGTCCTGAAGAAGGTCCGCACAATGGATTATGTTTTTGTTTTAATTTATCATTATATTACACTAGCGACACGTGTTTCAGATCTTCTGAATATATATATATATATATATATATATATATATATATATATATATATATATATATATATATATATACACCTCCGTAAACACCTCCACACCAATCTCATAAACAATACTTTTACCAATAACCTTCTAAATAGATATATCACCCTACCCAATAACTCAGCTACACCATTATCGAAAAAAACTAAATAATTTTATAATAAAATAAACGGATAAAAACCGTAACAAACTCCTCAAAAACAATACAAAATATTATTGATAACCAAAAAATAACACTCATACGAGGTTTGATGCTGGTGTATACACCATCCAATGTTTGAATTGTAACAAACAATACACTAGGGTCCAGACACATTGACCAACGAGTACAGGAACATAAGAGAGATATTAGAAATGGTCAATTGAACAACACACTTACAAAACACATTTTAGAAATTAACCATCTGTTTAATTTTAAAGAATCCAAAATGCTAGTTAGGATACACAACAAAAAAGAAAGAAAAATCGTAGAATCTAGCATCATCTCCATTTTTAACACGATTAAGCAAAGACCCAGATTTTTCCTTCTGTCGCCTCACCTCTCCAAAATTGTCCTCAAGAATCTTAAAATTCTCTATATTTAATCAGCATCTCACATGGTTTTCTATAAACTTATTTTCCTTTAGTTATAACTAAATTATTACTAATAATTTTCAGATACACTCATAAGGTAATATGATTTTTCCTTTAAACTTTCAACACACAATTGTACTTTACCAATTAAACCAATCATTTTAACAATAATAATATATAAATTCCCCACACACCCCTCTCCCTCCAATCATTTCAGCAATAATACTATAAATATTATCATCATAGTAACTACAATACTGCAATCACCTAACAAAATTTAATATTTCATCACATTGACACTATATTTCTTTACATTTACTTCTTTTCACACACATACTCACTTTTCGACGAGATAGTTTTTATAAAAATCTCACCACTTATGTATTATATATACACATGTATGTGTATGCGCGTGTATACATATGTATGCTCACATGCATATACGTAGGTATATGTATGTATGCATATGCATGGGTACATTTAATATTTAATGAATAATAAATATACAAACAATTACAATATAAAAACAAAATAGTAATTACAACTTTAACTAATAAATTATACACACTCAAATACACACACACACACACACACACGACGCACATGCACTCACACACACACTTTCTCGTCACGTACTTAAAATAAAAAAAAAATAAATAAATAAACAAATAAAATAAATATACACACACACGCGCGCACACACAGACACCCAAATGAAAAACGATTAATCTACTCACATTTCCATACACACGCTCTCTCTCTCTCTCTCTCTCTCTCTCTCTCTCTCTCTCTCTCTCTCTCTCTCTCTCTCTCTCTCACACACACACACACACACACACACACACACATAGTCGTTTACTTATACAGATATATGTTTTCGTAGAGATATTTATTCACGTGAATAATAAGCAAACTTCGATGCATTTTAGGGCTCGTTCCAGAGTGAGTCTGGGCGAAAGTAAACGAACCCTGCTAAAGTGTTCCGGGCTTAACTGTAGCTAATGTCAAAAGCTGTTACAATAGCCAATCGTCTTTTTTTTTTAATTATTAAATCAAACAAGTAAAAAGCAAATTTTTTTCACTGTGCAAATAAATGCCCTACATATTGGTTATACAAGCCGTGACTTTTATATACTTCGCGATTATTGTTGAACGTAGAAGATAATCTGGACAGAAAAAAACCCGAAGCTGGATGATGGCCTGGAATGGGTTTTGTCCATTGAGGCTTTGGGGCTTCTTTTTTCTTTTCAAAGATCGAAAGTTTGTGAAAAGTCTTGAATGAAAAACGGCGTGTTAAAGCTGGAAACTGAAAAGAATTGTATTAATCTGTTTCAAAATGAAAGGCTATTCAAATGGCGTATAATTAGCATTAAATTCAGTGTCGACATTTTGAAGATATAAGACATTTGTAAAGATTTTTTATTTTTACTGTTTTGAAAAAAAAAAAAAAAGAAATAATTAGCAGCAAGTGAACGGAGTTTTGGAAAGACAAAAATAGACAAATTATTGGAATTACTGAAAAGAATTTACGAAAGGTTAGATAGATATGAAGAGAGAGAGAGAGAGAGAGAGAGAGAGAGAGAGAGAGGGGGAGAGGGAGAGAGGGATAGAAAGAAAGCAAAAATAAAAATGAATGAAAGCTGAACATGTAAGAGAATGAAAAAAAAAGAAGAAAAAATGAAATTGGAAGGAAAGAATGAGCAAATATGAAAGAAAGACAAAAAAAGAGAAAGAAATCAAGAGAAAAAAAAGAGTACCTTTAAAGGTAAAAAGAAAGAAAGAAATGGAAAAGAGAATAAAAAAAGAAAATAGAATGAAGAAATAAAACGAGAGAAAATTAATGAAAAGAAAAAATAGCAAGACGCAAAAGAAAAAAGGGAAAAATTGATTAAGGAAAGGAAAAGTTGAAGAAAAATGATGGATATAGAAGAATACCGCAGAAAAAGAAACTTAAATAGCAAATAAGGTGTAATACAAAACCCAATAGATCAATTTGGCAAGTTTTTGTCCATTAAAACGAAAAGATAAAAATATCAAAAAACGGTTTTTAGCTTTCGGCGTTGCTCTGAGGTAGAAAATTAGGTAATGCTTTAGTTTGACTTTCTTTTTTTAAATCTAGTTTTTGTACTCTTTCCGTTTCTCATATAAAAAGAAATGCATTTTATACACATGTGTGTAGTTCTTATTTCTTCTTTTCTGCAACCACCACAAATGCTTGAAACTATATAACAGTGTCCAAAATATTTCTATTGATAATAGTTTCTTGTAGCTATAATTTTTTACAAATGATTATATAATTAATATTATATAATTGCTTGATAATCGCTTCACTATAAAATAGCGTAACCAACCACACACACACACACACACTCAGGTATATATATATATATATTATAAAATAATAAAATTCGAAGGCAATACAATTACGCATTGTATTGCCTTCGAATTTTATTATTTTATAACATACTTAACAGTGCTTCAAGTAAATTACCAATTACTTTTATATATATATATATATATATATATTATATATATATATATATATATATATATATATATATAAAATAGTATTTGATAATTTGCTTTTTGAAGCATTGTTAAGTATATTATTATTTATATTTTTTGAAGGCACGCCGCACACGAAATGTGCCAAATTAAGCTGTTAATGATAAACACGCCACTACTATACAGAAATTAATACAGTGAGCGTTGAGAGAATCGCAAATTAAGCCTTACTCAGGCGAAAGGATAATAGTATTTATCGTGCTGGGTTCTTCGGTTCGATGTCTGTCGGAAGGAGATCGTAAGTATACACGGCTAATGAGACCTAATAAGGTTGAAATAGCTGTACGGTGTTCCACACGTTACACGCGTTTATTCGCCGAGTTTGCTTGTCATGCTTATTTTCAATAATTATCGAATTTTATACGATATACGCACTGTAATTGCCTTCTAATATATATATATATATATATATATATATATATATATATATGTTGACATCCTTCCGTCTACTAAAGACGATGGCGTAGAGTCCACTTTCTTTTCTTTTTATCTGCAACTGCGCGAACTGAACAGACCAATCTTTGAATGACAATCTCTGGTGCAGTGACTGCAATCAAACGGTCACGCTTGCTGGAGATGCTGTTGTCTCTCCTTCTACGGCGGCTTCTTTCCTCTCTTTTTCACTCGTTTTCGTTCCTTGTTTAACGAGGAGTCGCCAGGTCACACGGTCTTCTGCACAAACCTCCCATGTGTTTATGTCGATGTGGCATGTCTTCATATCCCTCTTGCAGACATCTTTAAAGCGCAGGCGTGGTCTCCCTACCGGTCAGGTACTAATTCACCATACAGTAGGTCTTTGTGGATGCGGCCTTAGTCCATCCTCCTGACGTGACCTAGTCAACGCAGGCGTCTCTCGCAGATGATGGCGGGTATGCTGTTCAAGTTTGCTCGTACCAGCACGTCTGTGTTGGGCACTTTGTCCTGCCAGCGTATGCGCAGAATGCAGCGTAGGCATCTGAGGTGGAAATTGTCCAGTTTCCTCTCGTGCCATGAGTATGTGATCCAGGCTTTGCTACTGTAGAGGATTGTACTGAGAACGCACGCTTTGTAGACGTGCAGTTTGGTTCTCTTAGTAAGGCTGGCAGTGTCACAAACTCTCTGGCTCAGTTTGGCCATGACTACCGCCGCTCTCGCAATTCTGCTGTTGACTTCACTGTCAGTGGAGACTGAATTGGCAATGGTGGACCCAAGGCTTCCAGGCAGTGCCCGTTGATGACAATATTTGGAGGGGTGTCTACACCTTGTGATATGACTTTTGTTTTATTTAGACTTATAGTAAGCCTGTGTGAGTCGACTGACAAGCTGTTGCAGGCCGTGCTCAGTGTATGATGTTAAGACTACGTCATCGGCGAATATCATTTCCCTAATGAGGTCTTTCGTGACTTTGGTATTAGCTCTAAGGCGTGCGATGTTGAGCAAACTTGCCGTCAGCTCTGGTGTGTATGTAGACTCCCCAGCTGCAGTCCTCGAAGTCGTACTGGAGAAGCAAGGAGAAAAATATTCAGAACTACGTAGGTGCAAGGACACAGCCCTGCTTCACTCCACTGCTGACTGGAAATGCTGTGTATAGCAACATCTTCTGTTCCTGACACTTTTCCTGCAGCTGGCGTAGTGAGAACATTATGTCCTCAGTTGACTGGTTTGCTCGCAAGCCACACTGTGATCCCGGATAGATGCGAGAGGCAAGGGTCTGCAGATGCACCAGTGTAACACGAGTAAAAACTTTTTCCAACTATGCTGAGAAGTGAAATGCCCCGGTAATTGTTGCAGTCGCTCCGATCTCTTTTGTTCTTGTATAGGGTGATGTCCTAAGGGATGTGTCCTTGTTCCCAGCAACTGCAGAATAGTTCGTGTAGTGGTTGGAGCAGCTTTCATGACCTCTGCTGGTATGCCGTCGCTCCTGGTTGCTTTCCTATCAGCAAGGCGGTCGATGGCTTTGCTGAGCTCTTCCACCATTGGTAGTACGTCCAGCTCTTCCATTGACGGCAGATCAGAGATGGTACTTAGGGCGTTTTCTGTCACTTCGTTTTGGGTTGCATACAGTTCCAGGTAATGCTCACCCCAACTTTGCAGCTGCTTTCCTTGGTCAGTGATGGTTCTTCCCGTTTTATCTTTCAGTGGTGCAGTCTTTCTTATGGGTGGCCTGTAGCTCTTTTGATGCCCTCGTACATGCCCCTTTCATCTCCCGTGTTTGCAGCTGTCTCGATGCCGCGGCACAGGTTTAGCCAGTAGGTGTTGGCGCAGTGTTGGACAACCTTCTTGGCTTTGTTTCTGGTGCTCCTCCAGGCGTCAAGTGTGTTTCCGCTAGGCGCTACCTGGTGTGCCAGGGGGGCTGTCCTCTTAGCTTCAACCACAGGCTTCATTTTTTCCCCAGTGGGCCTCAAACTAGTCCTCATTTCGCTATTCCTTTTTCCCATAGGCGGTGATAGCAGGGTTGTAGGTGGCATCTCTGAGGTGAGACCACTGGAGGCGTCAATGGAGGCTTCATCTTTAGACGGTGTCTGGTTTGTGAGATCTACTTGGAAACCCGCCTAGGAAGTGCTGTTTCTTTTTCATGTTGCCTACACAGCGTGGTCGTTCCCCCCTTTTTGCGCTGTATCTTTCTGGGTGTCATTTGCACACTGCTGGCAACCAGGGAGTGGTCCGAGTCGCAGTCTGCACTGTGGTACGTGCGGGTGAGAAGTAAGTTTGCGAGATTTGCGCGCCTAGTGATGACAAGGTTCAGTTGGTGTCAGAGGTGGGAGCGCCGGTGTTTCTATAACACCTGGTCGGTGTCCTTGCACCTAAAGTAGGCGTTAGTCACGCATAGGCCTTAGTAGCAACACAACTCTAGCAATCTTGCCCCGCTCATGAACGCCAATGCAAGTGGGCCTAGCCTCGTGGTCAGCATCTACTCTTGCGTTAAAGTCTCCGAGCAGATGTCCTCTGTAGGCGGGATCCAAGTTATCACCGCACTCAGGTTCTCAAAGAACTTGTCTTTTTCTTCAGGAGTAGCGTAGACGGTTGGGGCGTATACCCTGATGATATTAGCCGGTCCTGCAGTCGTTCCCATCTGGAGGGTAATAATTCTCTCACTGCCAGTTGACGGGGGTTCGATGCAAGGGATAAGGCTATTTTTACAGCGAAACCGACACCATGCCGTCGGATTTCACTTGCGGGTTTTCCCTGACAGAGGAAAGTGAAGTTTGCCTCTTTGATTTGGCCATTTTCATCCAGGCGTGTCTCCTGAAGACACGCAACGTCCATGTTGAGCCAGGAGAGTTCTTTGTCAATGATGACCGTCTTGTGTAAGACACATGGTCTTGACGTTCCAGTTTGCCAAGCCGAATTGCAGGAGGTTTTTTCGGTTTCGTGTTTGGTGTAAACATTTTAGCCCGCCTGTCGAGACGATTCTCTAAGCTCCATACACCCAGTGGAGCAAGCAGGCCATCACGGGACAGCATCTAACTGGCTGGGGGCTGCCCAGCTTAAGGCGGGTGGTAGCTGTCTAGTGAGGTGCGATGACCTCTCCCACCGTCGGAAGTGACCCCTAGCACTCATTTCCTTCGCCAATCAGATGAGCTTATCACTGGTAACTGCCACTTCCCGTGTTGTGTCGGCACATACCATGGAGTGTCCTCTCTATTTTTCTATGTTTTTAGTGGAAACTATGTAGCCTAGGCAGGTTTTTATGGAGGATGAGCTGTCGCCCAAGCAGCAGATCCTCCCTCTCCACACAGCCGTTGTGATCCAAAGGAAAGGTAGGAACCAATGCGGTTTGGCAACGGCGGTGCCGCAGGTGTTGCTGGGAAGTACCACCCACCTTAGCGACTCCAGCTCCGGATTTGTTTTCGGGGTTTACTCCCTTATACTTTCCTTGGGATAAGGTAGAGACTTTTCCTTGTCCTAGATGAGTTACTGGCCAAGGCTAAAGAGTCTCATCTATCCCGTTTGTGATTTTTGGAGTGCTAAGTACACTAATCATGCTACTGCCGGTGTGCTGGGCCTCTGGTTCCTCGGGAGCTCATCAGCTCTTTGCTAATAGACTGCATACGTATATCTGTAAGCTCGCACATTTACGCGTATATATGTATGGGCTCAGGCGTATTGTATGTTCAAAGTTACCAGCGTTATAACGTCTTTTTTTTCTAAGCATAGTGTTGGAACGTAAGATACTTGCTAGTTGCTAATATTCACCACATGAGGTGGAGAGTGAGGAGGAGGAGAAGAGGGGCATGCGTACATTGTCTAACAATTTGAAATAAAATTTAAAAGAAAAGAAAATAAATTTAAAAAAAGAATTAAAGTTAGTTTGGCCAGCATTACACATGGAAAACTTGCAACAATAAAGAAAGAAAGAAAAACATACAATATCTGAGAGAAGTTACATTAGAGTCTCAACGTCTTTTTCTTTCAAAGCATATATATATATATATATATATATATATTTGTTGAATTAAAAAAATTCTGTGTTGAGGGGGGTCCGCCGCAAACTGGTTAAGTTTGTCACGGTTCGTTTGTCTTTTCTCCCTAGTTTCAACTAAAGTCTTACGTCATTTAGTCTCTGCCGGCGCGCGTGCCGTTCTGATTCTGTCCTTCTCCTTAGATTCCAGCAACTACAATGTCTTGCTCTTTTGTTCTCTGACCACGGCAGTTGTCGTGCGTTGCCGTTTTGTTCTCCATCACACACACATACACACACACACACACACTCACACACACACACACACACACACACACACATATATATATATATATATATATATATGGTGAACAAATATATATATATGTGTGTGTGTGTGTGTGTGTGTTCCCCTTATACTATATATATATATATATCTGTTCACCTTATATATATACTAACAGCGGCTACCCGGCGAAACCCGGGTAGAGGAGATAAAAACATGGTTGAATAATCGTTTGCAAATCTATTACTACTGAATACCGAGTTCGGTCCGCGAAGGATGACCCATAAAAATCAACACGTAAAAATGATCTTAATTTAATCTTTGCCTGGTGGGAGGTCAGGAAATTCTCTTTTCGTCAGATTTGAGGGGATGACATCATATGGCTAAACTTGCGAATCGGTCGGAAAATGAAAACATATTACAGGTGACCTAGAAAAAATAGAAGCCAAATTATTTATTTATTTTCCCATTAAACTAACCCTAAACCCCACCCCTAACCCTAAACCCTAAAACCTCCTTGTTAAAATTAACAGTTTTATTACAAAATGTGTGAGTTCTTTTTTTTTCTTTGTCACTCTGCATACAGAATAACCGAGAAAAACAGAACACAAATTATTCATTTATTTTCTCATTAAACTAACCCTAAACCCCAACCCCAACGCTAAACCCTAAAACCCCCAAGTTAAAATTAACAGTTTTTACAACATTTATGGGTTCTGTTTTTTCTGGGTCACCGTAATTTTCCGATCGATTTGCAAGCTTAGCCGATTTGCTAAACTTCAAATTAATATTTGAAAAAGAAAAAAACAGAATTAAATAAAGAAATCAAATTTATGTAAAACGATAAATAATCCTTAAAAAATAACATTATTAATTCAAAACATAGCCGATCGAATAAATTTGATAACAATTTGAGTTTTCAGGTATTTCCGTGAATGTATTAGGTAATCTCTTGCGCACTATTCTACATTAGTATCATAATTTTATTTGTATTTCTAATATTAAAATAAATAAATTAACGCGATTATGAAAAATAAAAAAATTTTTGTTTACAATTGACGAACGACCGACGGGAATTTATAAAACAAAGTTGATTTGTCACTAAATGTTTTCGTTTGATTTATTAATTAATTCGCTGTAAAAAAAATCAATGTATGAAAAGACATACTAATTACATATTTAGAAAGATTTTTTTCTAACGAAATAAATATTTTTAAGATAGAAATAGAAATATGCGATAAATAAGATTTGATTTTATGTTAAAATTTTTGTATGAAAAATCTATACTACAAATTCCATTGATAAAAACTCAATCAAATTACATATTTAGAGAGGTTATTTCATTCTCTTTCGAACCATATGGATATCTTAAAGAAGATTGAACCATAAATAGGCGAGAAAAAAGATGGACCGTTATTCTTCTTTCAAAAATGTTTTGAGTTTCACTGGATATATTTAATCATATTATTCTAAGAATCCCTTTTTTTAATCGCTTCAAGGATTTTTTCAAAAACTTTTTCGTGTGTAAGACTATTTTACATTCAGTTTTTGTAATTGCTAATTCGCACATTAATTCAAATTTGATTCGCTGATATATTTTATTCTAAGAAATATGAAAGCTATCGTAAAAATATTGATAAAAAGGCTTTCATTTTCTTTTTTACAATACCGCAGTAGAAATAGAGCGGACATAGGCAAAGAGGCAGCAGGGTGGGTCGCCTGCTGATTGTAGCTGGAATATCAGCAGTAACAGCTATTTTATAGATTTCGAAAAATCGTTTGATTTTGGTTTAATTAATTAATTATATCCCTTAATCAGTAAAAATCAATAACCAAATTTGAAGTGTTTCTTAGTTAGAACGATATCAATGTGTATGCAAGATTTTAAATCTGAGTGACCTCCCGTTTTGGAGTTATGCGTCGACACGTACATACCAAAATCTCTCCCTTATATATTAGATGTGTGTGTGTGTGTGTGTGTGTGTGTGTGTGTGTGTTACCTGTGAATTATGGTGGTCATATTGGAGTAACCATACTTAATATTTCTTATAAAGACTTTAAGAATCTATAATTTATAATTTTCTTTGTTTTCTATTTTTCTAGTTTGCTATGCACTCCTAGGCTAATGGATCCATCTTGTTTAAACTTGGCAAGTTAACTCCTTACACCTCAGAGTCTTAAATGCATCTGCAAGGAAGAATTGCAGGAGAGGCCTTCCATGTTGTCCCAGGAGGAACCCGCATCGTTTTATCTTAACATTGATCTAGAATAACTATCTTGTCCAGAAAGCAAAGAAAATTACTATCTGTTGGGGTAGGGACAAGGAACTTTTATAAGAAAATCCAGGGGTCATTTGTACAAAAAGGAAATCGTATAGATTTTTGTTTAACAAAATGTTCTTTAGTCTATTATTTTTTTATCACAAGCAACACTTGGTTCTTCTGCAAGTCTAATATATCATTCATGTTGTTCAAACACTATAAAAAAAAGATGTTCAAACACAATAAAAAAAAGATGTTCAAACACAATAAAAAAAAGATGTTCAAACACATAAAAAAAAATGTTCAAAACACTATAAAAAAAAGATGTTCAAACACAATAAAAAAAAGATGTTCAAACACTATAAAAAAAAGATGTTCAAACACAATAAAAAAAAATGTTCAAACACAATAAAAAAATAAAAAAAAAGATGTTCAAACACTATAAAAAAAAGATGTTCAAACACAATAAAAAAAGATGTTCAAACACTATAAAAAAAAGATGTTCAAAACACTATAAAAAAAAGATGTTCAAACACTATAAAAAAAGAATGTTCAAACACTATAAAAAAGATGTTCAAACATAAAAAAAAAAGATGTTCAAACACTATAAAAAAAAGATGTTCAAAACACAATAAAAAAAGATGTTCAAACACAATAAAAAAAAGATGTTCAAACACAATAAAAAAAAGATGTTCAAACACTATAAAAAAAATGTTCAAACACAATAAAAAAAATGTTCAAACACACAATAAAAAAAAAGATGTCAAACACAATAAAAAGAAATAATCGAAAGGTATTAGTTCGTTTTAAATTCCACACAGATCCGTATGAATGTTTCTTTGAAAATGTTGGTATTTTAAACATTTTATGAATTTGATTTATATTGTTGCATCCTGTTCATTTACTTTATAACATTATTCTACGATTGATGAATTGTTTTATATATAAAACTTTTCATATGTGAATATATACCTGTTTATTATCCAGTGTAAATTCTCGGACATAAGGCACAGTTCTTTCTTCCAAAATCATCGTAGGTTGGATGTCTGAATATTTTACATTGAAAACCAATGTCGATAGTTAAATATATCATAACTAATTTTCCTTCATAATTCCTAATGGTTTTTATCGCAACTCTCCTTTTTTAATTTATTGTCCTTGTAAATTTAATAAATAGTCCTTTCACGGGGTTTTGTTTGTTTTATTGGTTTAACGGCATAACAACCCCTTGTAGTCAAAATTTTATTCGTTTATAAATATTTGATTGTAATAAAAACTATATTTTCAACAGTTAAATGTCACTACTTTTGTCTATAATCATTTGCACACAGTATTAGTATTCCTATCTAATACAAATAATTTGTAGACAGTTTTATGGTTTCACGTATTCTTATATAATACTAACATAATTCATGGATAGCCTATGTAAGTACTGTAGATAAATAATTTGAATTGAATCGTTGAAAATTCAAAATCGGAGGGGGGGTGAATGGAAAAGTACCATAACCGTTATAATTATGAGTGGCAGGTAATAACTTCGACTTGAACCCCTCCAGAAAGGCGTGATTAAAAGCGTGTGATAGTTTTGATTTTTTAGTTAGTTGCGACTAGTTACTCATCGAGAGAAGGCGTTCTTTCGAGATGTCATTTCTCAATCCGTGCTGTTTTGGACGGGTTGTTTTGATAAAAGCTAAATAGAAAAACAACAAAGCCTTGCTTTATTGATTAACAAACAAGAAATGCACGATACCCAGCCAAATCAGAAAGAAGAAGACAACCCAACAGCAGAGCCGATGAGATAACCGACGAATTAGATAAACAAGAGAACAAGTAAGAACCAAATCTATCTTCCCCACCCCACCCCTCTCTCTCTCTCTCTCTCTCTCTCTCTCTATATATATATATATATATATATATATATATATATATATATATATATATATATATATATACCCGATGTTAGGGAGTATATAGTATATAACAACAATTCTAGCAATTTCATGGTTTCAAGTAACTATTCCTATTTAATAATACTACCTTGTTTATTGTGGTTGTAGAATAGATCGACTGAACCTCTTTAGAGGGATAAGACAAACCATTTGTGGTGGGTGGCGATCCGTAATGAGGACAGGAGAGTGGTGGCTGGGCGGTCAGTGATTCAGGTACTAAGTGGATATGTGACATGCAACACTCCACTTCGGACCTTACTTGGGCAAGATGGGCAGTCGGAGAAGCTTGATCCGATCAATCGGCTGGTCATGTCAAGCTCTAGTACCTATACGATTGTCTCGACCGTATTCTTCAAATTGCTATCATGAAAAACACCAAATTTCTTATCATATAAGTACTAAAAGGTGGTGGCTAAGAGTCAATCACCTGTTTATTAATATACATGAAGTTATTTCTTCTAATTTAAGTTAATGAAGTTAATAAAAAATCTAACATAAAAAATATTTCTACTAATTTAGTGTCCTGAGTATGACGCTAAACTGCATTTAGTAGTGAGATTAAAATTCTGGAGTTCTGAGGAGTGTGGAGTACCGCTACATTATTATTGCTCCCACTTACACTCAAACCTGGAGTGATAGTACCTGTTAAGGTTTCATATATGGGTCAAATAGATCAATTTATTTAGTGAAATTTTTTCTACCAGTTTATTGATACGTATGAAGTTAATGAAAATTATTTTGAACCCAGTTTAGTGTGGGTAGGATGAAACTTTCGTGAGATTATGAGTGTTGCAAGATGTTTATTAGCGGAATTTCTTGATTGTGTCTTCGCGCGTTTAATTTGCTCACCCAAAGAACTTTTGTGAGAAAGTTATCCTCGCAGGTTGGGTACTCTATATCTATTGTCTTTTAAACGCCTAGTGGAAAACAATTAACGGTTACATCATTTTTGAAATTCCTTGGATTTTTATGCATTTTTAAGCATCAAATAATGATGTTTGGTTTTTAATTTGATATATTTTTAAACCTTCAAACGAGGTTAAATACAAATAAACCATTTTGCAATGAACAATGGTAAATTTGAAAAATAAAAGCGAATTCTTGTAATTGCAAATTAATTAACTGCTTTTTACGTGGTATCTGTGTCCTGAAAATGTTTATTACTCTACTTTTGTTTTCTGTTTTATTTCCTAGACGTCTCTTCTGATTTGATTTCACACGAGCCAAGAATTTATAACCTGAATTGACATCGCTAAATTTATATTTCAGAGAATCAGTCAACAGGATATATCCAAGCAGTTCTTCCTAATGTTAGAACTAAAATGCTGTAATTTGATCACAAACATTGTTACAATATGAATCATAGCGATAAATATCAATACGCTTATTTTAATATGGCGCTTTTTCATATTTATCTACTGCGTGTAAAAACGCCTTTTACATACTATCACAAGTTGTCCCATTACTCACGGATCCATTATTAATTTCTTTGCCATGGAAAAACTAGGTTATTTAGTGAAAATAAAGAACCAGGGAGAAATTTTCAAAGACGTTTAGATATTTTTGTGAATCGGGATTATTATTGCAGTGTTTCGACCACTGTACATTCCAACGTTCTTCGAGTGTTTTTTTTAACATCTTTTTAATATCTTTTACAAATATCCGAGAAATAGCGGAGTGTACTACGGCCGAAACGATCTAATGAAAAAACAACAAAAAACACAACAA
Source organism: Doryteuthis pealeii (assembly GCA_023376005.1). NCBI lineage: Eukaryota > Metazoa > Mollusca > Cephalopoda > Myopsida > Loliginidae > Doryteuthis > Doryteuthis pealeii. The sequence goes on from CM042164.1 coordinate 22,863,486, forward strand.
AACAAATAAAACTAAACAAAATACAATGATTAAAATGACACGTCTAAAATAAATTCAGAATTTACCCCCATATATATATATATATATATATATATATATATATATATATATATATCCTTGGTATTTAAGCATGATTTTAAATTGTTTTTCTACTGCAAAGGCAACACAAAACCTAAATTAACAAAAGCAAAGAACTGCCAGGAGGATTTAAAAAACTTGATGCCTGGAGGAGCACCAGAAACAAAGCCAAGAGGGTTGCCCGACACTATGCCAATACCTACTTATTATTCAGCTTATATATAGCTCTATTCCACTCCTACCAACCCCCTCACTTCCTGTCTGCACTCTTATAAAAAGAAATTCAATTTTGGGCGCCACTTTCTTCCCAGCCAAAGGTAAGAAGAGTTTCATTTTTTATCTTAAATTACACGCCCCCATGATCTTAAGATCATTTCACATAACGTAGTCTCGCGTCCAAACTGGTGCATTACGCTCTCTTTGCAGTCTTTGAATCAGTAGGGGTTCATTCGTCTCACTCTGATGTTCATCTTCCATATCCTCATTATTCGCAGGTAGTACTCGCCTTAAGTCTAAGATATGCCGTGGTGTTCCATTTACAATCAGGTTGTTTGGTGACTGGCTCCCTGTCACTATTTCTCTCCCCCACTGCGTTGTGCACCGGACATTTGGTGGTTTCACCCAAGCCTCTTCACCTATTTGGATTCTGGGTGGTCCTTCGTCAACATCTGGGAGTTTATTTTTTGGGTGTCTCCACTCGTACAAAAAAAATTGACCGTTGGGGTACGGTTTCCTCTCTCTGACCGACCTTGGGGGCCATATTGTACCATAATGTGGCCTCTATCGGTGTTATTCCTCCCCTTTCGGCTATTGCTTTCACGGTTCTGTGGTTTCGTTCCACTATTCCATTGCCCTCTGGTCTGTAGGCTGCTCTATAGTACCTTCGAATGTTCCATTTTTCGAAAAGTGCCTGGAGGATATCTGAGTGGAAGACTGTACCATTGTCCATTATCACTTCCACTACTGGACCTCGTTCAAAAAACATATTTTCCAGTTCTTCTGTAACAACGGCCGCCGATTCCGCACGCAACTCCCTCCATATCACTAGTCGCCCTGGTCCACAGTCCATCATTGACAAATATGCACGCCCGCGGTAATGGGTTATATCAAGGGCTAACCTTGTCCAATTTGTTGTAACCCCAATTTTGCCAGGATAATGTACGGTTGGGGCAGGGTCAATTGATTGGCATCTGGTGCCCCTAACTACCCTCCGGACTTCCTCCCTTTTAATAAGCGGGTCGACCTTTCGCACTAAATACAGAGTCCTATCTACTCCCATATGGTGCATGCCATGCAACTCCTCCAATTTGTTAATCCCTAGACAGCATGTTGGAAACTCGTTGTCCTCCTTGATCAACCAGTTTTTATTTACTCGTGTTAGCGCATCCGCCTTGTTTTTCTCCGAAGGCACAAACACTGCTTTTATTTGTAATTCAAATTCAGCTATCAATTGTCGCAGTATTCCTAATCTCCGCTTTATTATCATTTCTCTAGCACCCTTCGTCCGTATTCTTCCGCTCTCCTCCACGGCATAGTTTATCCAGCTCAATACTGTGGCTGAATCGGTTCTCACTTCCATCTCTCTTAATCCCCACTTTAAAGCCAAATTCACTCCCTTTAACACAGCCTTTAACTCAGCTACATTAATGTGGTTAAAATCATCTTTTTTCTTCGGCCATGCTGCATCTTCCGCCACCAAACCATTGATCTCCACGACTGTGCCTATGGCGATACTGCTCGCATCACACCACACGACTCCTGTTTTTGTTTTAGGGATGTGCTAAGTCCCTGTCACGGGGTCATTTCTTTTTACTTCAGCCAGTATCTCTTGTATCACAGAGACAGTTCCTTTATTGATAAAGGAACTGTCTCTATCATCCCAATTTATCCCACCCGCTCTTCTCTTTGCATAGCTACATGCCGGTCGTAGCCATCCAGCAATGGGATAGTGTCCCAACAATTTTCCACTGATCGAAAACAAATCCCGCCTACTCATATCTGCTGTTATCAGTGGGATCTCGTTCCCTCTTCCAAATACCAGTTCACCTTTTTTCCCTCCTTCAATTTAAGGCCCAACGCTGCCCCACCTTCCAAGGGTTCTGGTGGTTTTGTTGTTAGTCCAAATTCCTTCAGATGATCGACTACTTCCTTTGTCGATACCTTTGTCACATCTATGAGTATATCGTCGATATATGAATCAGCGGCTCCTCTCGTCTTATCACCCTTCATTAGCACAGTTTTTAAAACTGCTGCCATAATTTTTGGTGCAACATTGAGTCCAAAACCCAACCGAGTCAGGCAGTACATTTTGCCTTTATAGCGCACTAGTTGGTGTTGCCATAGCCTTTTTGCAACATATAATTGTAGGTAGGCCGACTTCAGGTCTACTATCGCAGTTCCTCGCGCCAACTGTCTCCATTTTCTCACTTTTTCATCACACACATCGATGATGTCGCTTCCAGTATAGCTCTTAACATATTTGTTTAGCTCGCGAAAGTCTAATACTGGTCTGACTTTCCCTTTAGTTGCCTGGACCACCGCCATCAAAGGTAACACTCCTTTCACTTCACCTCTCCATGGTAGGAGAATTCCCTCCGCAATCCACCTTTCCACCTCTTTTTCATACCCCACTCTTTCTCGCTCCTCTAAGGGAGTTTTGTAATATTCCACTTTATTTTCTAACAGTGGAGGTTCTCCTTTCCACCGCCATTTCACACTCCATTTTTTGCCGTCAAACTCTGCTTTAAAATCCTTGTCCTCAATTTCGCAACAATTCTTCTCTTCGGCAGCTACAGCACAGTATGTCTCTCCGAACTTGACTTCGCCATTTTTTACAGTCAACCCTCCCAGTCTGCAAATAACATCCATCCCAATGATAATGTCTATATCATTGATTAGACGTTCCATGATAATTGCCTTTGTTGTCAACCTTTCTCCACCTAATTCTATTTCTATCTGTCTGGTTCCTCTGCATTCCACTTTAGTTCCGTCCACTGCTCTTATTGTGGTCCGACCTCAACCACATCTACGAGTGAGCTTGGGACTGAGTAAAGTGGTGGTACAGCTGGCATCAATGAGAGCCGTCGCCCTCATGCCAGCTACAAACACCTCTATAATTGGGAGAGACCCATACCGCGCCCTCACTCCGTTGAAGGTGCAGCCGCTGGCGCAAACGCTTCCCCTTGGTCGTTTCCCTGGTTCAGGGGGCAGTATCTGGCAATATGCCCAAATTTCTCGCACCTGTAGCACATGGTTCTACCTCTTGGTGGTACTCTACAATCTTTGAGTCGGTGTGGCCGCTGACATCTGTAGCACTGAATAGCGGATGATGACCCCATTGCGTATTTTTCAATCGGTTCTTTGGTACATGCAATCGCTCCCACCGTCCCGGAATCCTGACCTCGTGTTCTCGTCAACACCCTCGCGGTCGGTATAATATCCGCGATCTCCATCGTTTTTATGCCGGGCAATTGTTGCAGACTCGTTGATATTTTATCCGGGAAACCAGTCACGAAGGCCAACTTTGCTGTTTGGTCCAGCCCTCGGCCCACATACCCGGCTAGTCCTGCCAGCCTCCTGATGCTGTTGGCATACACGTCCACCGACTCCCCGGTCCACTTAAACTTTTGAAGTTTCTCATACGCCTCAAAGGGCCCTTCTGTGAATGCCTCTCTCAGCCCCTTTTCAATCACCCCTTCATCCTGCTGCTCTATTTCACTCATCTCCATGTAGAGGGCGAGCGCATCTCCCTCTAGAAAAAGGGGAACAAAACTTGCCAAGTCAGTGATCTTCAGGCGTCCAGCCACCAACTTCAGCTTCTTCAGCCATGCCACCAAATCCCCCTCGCCATTAAATGGCTTGATCATTCCCTTCGCCAGTTTATCCATCACCGAAATAGCTTGTTATCAGATCAGCTTACAAACGCTTGCCTTCTCAATAACGAACTGCTGACCACCAGAAAATTCAGCTTATATATAGCTCTATTCCACTCCTACCAACCCCCTCACTTCCTGTCTGCACTCTTATAAAAAGAAATTCAATTTTGGGCGCCACTTTCTTCCCAGCCAAAGGTAAGAAGAGTTTCATTTTTTTATCTTAAATTACAGGAAGCAGCTGCAATGTTGGGTTGAGCATTACCTGGAACTGTATGCAACCCAAAATGAAGTGACAGAAAACGCCCTAGGTGTTATCTCTAATCTTGCCGACAATGGACGAGCTGGATACAATACCAACGGTGGAAGAGCTCAGCCATCGACCGCCTTGCTGATAGGAAAGCAACCGGAAGTGACGGTATACCAGCAGAGGTCTTGAAAAGCGGGAAGGCAGCGCTGCTCCAACCACTTACACGAACTACTCTGCAGCTGCTGGGAACAATGATACAACCCGGGACATACGCGCCACTATCATCACCTTATACAAGAACAGAGGAGATCGAAGCAACTGCAACAATTACCGGGGCATTTCCCTCCTCAGCATAGTTGGAAGTTTTTGCTCGTGTTACACTGGTGCGTCTGCAGACCCTTGCGTCTCGCATCTATCCTGAGTCACAGTGCAGTTTCCGAGCAAACCGATCAACTGTGCACTACGCCAGCTACAGGAAAGGTGCCAGGAACAGAAGATGCCACTATACACTGCATTCATTGACTTAACGGAGGTATTCGACCTGGTCAACCGAAGTGAAGTTTTTAAATTGCTACATAGATAGGCTGCCCACCCAGACTCCTTGGAATGATCATCTCCTTCCACGAAAACATGCACGGCACAGTTTGACTTAATGGTGCAGCATCCGAGGCATTTCCAGTCAGCAGTGGAGTGAAGCAGGGCTGTGTCCTTGAACCTACGCTGTTTGGGATATTTTTCTCCTTGCTTCTCCAGTACGCCTTCAAGGACTGCAGCAAGGGAGTCTACACACACACTGATCCAGAGAGTCTGGGACAATGCCGGCCTTACTAAGAGAACCAAACTGCACGTTTACAAAGCGTGCGTTCTCAGTACTCTCCTATACAGTAACGAAGCCTGGATCACATACTCGTGCCACGAGAGGAAACTGGACAATTTCCACCTCAGATGCCTACGCCGCAGTCTATTTTTACGCTGGCAGGACAAAGTACTCAACACAGACGTTCTGGAACTAGCAAACATAAACAGCATATCCGCCATCGTCTGCGAGAGACGCTTGCGTTGTCTTGGTCACGTCAAAAGGATGGACAAGTGCCGCATCTCCAAAGACCTACTGTATGGTGAATTAGTAGAGGGCACCCACCCGGTAGGAGTGAAGTAGGGCTGTGTTCTTGCGCCTACGCTGTTTGGGATATTTTTCTCCTTGCTTCTCCAGTACGCCTTCAATGACTGCAGCGAGGGAGTCTACATACACACCAGAGCTGACGGCAAGTTGTTCAACATCGCTTGCCCTTTAAAGATGTCTGCAAGAGGGACATGAAGACATGCCACATCAACACCAACACATGGAAGGCTTGTGCAGAAGATTGTGCGACCTGGTGCCTCCTCGTCATACAAGGAACAAAAAGGAGTGAAAAAGAGCGCCAGAAGGAAGAAGAGACTCCAACAGCAACTCCAGCAAGCATCATTGGTTGTTTGTAGTCACTGCACCAGAGATTGCCATTCAGAAATTGGACTGTTCAGCCACTCACGCAGTTTCAGATAAAAAGTGGACACCACGCCATCGTCTTTAGTAGACGGAAGGATGCCAACAACAGAAGCTGTCCTAGAAGAAAGTCAGATTCATAACATTTTCTGGGATACAAGCAGATCACCAAATTCCAGTTAGAAGACAGGTCCTAATACTAATTAACAAAAAAAAAGTATTTGTGCTCTCGTGAATTTTGCCATTTCTGCAATAAAAGAAAGTGGAAAGATAGACAAATGTAACCTTATGCCGGAGGCCACTGATTATTCGCTGTACGTCTGGTCTTGCTGGCCGGCTGTGTCCTATGCAAAATGTGTTAAAAATTACAATCAATTTACGTGTGCTCCATATCAAAGCTGATATTCAATAAATACACCGTGAAGAGTAAATAAACATTTATGTATTCATACAAATTTGAACTCTTTGATTGTTTATCAGAATGTTTATTGATTCGAGACAATCAACAACACACTGTCTATGTCTGTGTCTTTGTAAAAAAAAAAAACGCACGTAAAAATTTGAATACACAAGTGCACTTATGCAAAGGTTATCATATTAGGAAAAGGAATCGGCGATACTGTTTGTTTTCCTTTACGCTAATGCACTTGGAAAAGGCATGAAACCATATTTTTAGCTATGAGTAAATAGTAGTAGAAACTGGTTTCTTTAGCCATGGGAAGCCAACTACTCTAGGAGAAGGAAAAATTTAAATTCAAACCAGCTAAACTCCCCTTAGAATTTACCTTCTGTCATATCCTGTTCGCGGTGGAGGATTTAGGTAAATACATACATGTCGATACATAATTTCTGTGTATGTATGAGTAAAATATATAAAGACTGAATTATTAAATGTTTTAACTCTAAAATTGAAATGAAGAGCAAATTAAAGTGATGATGTCTATACATCTAGAAAACAGTCTAGACGAGTCAGAGGCTCAATAACATTTCTCAATACTACTTTGTGATCATAAGTCTCAGTTATAAGAACGAAATATTTTTGGTGGAATAAAGGATTGTGAAAGTGCAGACCCACCTCTCGTATTCACCAGATCTAGCTGTGTCCAATCTTTCCTTGTTTCCTAAACGGAGAATTCATCTCAAAAGAAATACGACGGCACAGCTTCACACTTTTTCAAAGGAGGATTTTCAGAGGTGCTTTGAAAAACGGAAAATTCATTAAAATAATTTCGCTGAATGGCAAGGAGACTATTTTGGAGAAAATTAATGTTTTATCCATAATAAATTTATATTTTAGAAAAGGCAGCTTCAGTCTCCAAAACTTTTGCACATCACTCATATAAGCATGTGTGCATATACACACTGGTCATCTACGTGTGCACTTTTTTCTTTTATGCATTGTTATGCTTGTTTTTATTTACATGTATATATATATATTTGCGTTAAATATATACAAAGACATACACATAGACATGCACGTAAAGTGTGTATATATATATATATATATATATATATATATATGGGTGTGTATGTGTATACTCACGCATATATTAAGAAAAGTGCTTGATGTGTGCCTTCTATCTACTAAGGAAGTTTACTTTGATAAGTTGGTGGAAGTTTTATTGGATCCTTTGCGGAGCAAAGATCAAGTGAATACAAAGTGTGATGAGCAGAGCATACGAAGGTAATCTCAAGAAACCAAAAATGTCGCCAAGTATTTAATGACAGTTAATATTGGATGAAATCAGGCAATATAAGGAGAAATTGTTTTGATAGATAAATATTAAGAAAAGGGAATAAATATCAAGAGAAGAAACTGAATATATATAGATAGATAGATAGATAGATAGATAGATTTCAAGTAAATAAAATTGATAGATATGAGGGAAATGAGATAGGTAGATAGATAGATAGTATGAATCAATGCATGCTAACGGACGTACGAAATAGAATATATATATATATATATATATATATATATATATATATATATATATATCAATGTTAACAATATAACTGTAAAAATAGTAACTGGAATAAGATACATAGATAGATATGGCCTGACTGAAATAGATATAGATAGATAGATAGATAGATAGATTGATACATACATACATACATACGTACATATGAAATGAGGATAAATATATGAAAACTAATGAACGGGCGAATTGTAATATATATATATATATATAATATATATATATATATAATATATATATATATATATATATATATATGAACATTTGGATAAAAATAGTGACAGACTAACACGACCAAGATCTATCAAACATGAACATAGATATCCATAAATGCATTGGAATATTTATATCGCATGGGATTCCCAATTTTCAGGAGTATGAATAAATATATTTATAAGACAGATAAATAAATCACTTTAGAGTCCCAAGAACATGAAGGTATTGACTTTCTAGTATACGAAAGTACAATCTGCATTGATAGTAAAACTATTTTGCGGCGCTCACATCACGTAATCAAATTTCTGTAATGGAATTCTCTAGTCGATTGTCTTCGGATATTGACAGTGTCTCATAGCTATCACAAATATTACCAAAATTGATAAAAGTTCACAGAGGTATCAACAATTAATTAGCAGATGATCTACCATTGATTTGAGTGACGTTGCATTGTTTGCCTGATAAGGTTTCAGTGTTGGCTTTTATCCAGAATTAACTGTTTTATATAAGTTTTTTGGATTTTTTTTGGATTTTGTCCCACTTAACCTTCTTCCTACCACTGTTCCTTATATAGATCATTATTAGAAATTATGCTAATTTATTATTACCATTGCTATTATTGTTTACATTTTGGGTCAGATAAAAGGGAAAGACTGCCACTAAAGACAGTCTTAAGTCAGATTTTATGCTTAATTTTCAATAAATAATTATTAGTATTTAGAAATTATAATGAACGACGAGAACGTTGGGGTAAACTCCACACTTTTATTATTATTGTTTCTCTCTTTATGAGTTATTTTCCCACCAGTATTAGCTGATGGTCTTTCACTGAAGTCTGAGTTACAACAAGTCTCCTCATGTTTCTATGATTCTTCTGAGTATCCTAGCCGATTTCAACAATGCTGTTGTCTGGATGGTCTCAATTCTTCCTCTGGTTTCCAATTCCTGCAGTCTGTTTTCGAAATTTTGGGGGACCGCTCCCAGTGGACCAACAACAATTGGTGTCACTTTCATCCTCATATTCCACAGCTTATTGGAGGTGCGTGGTCTAATGGTTAGAGTCGTAGGAAATGGACTCGTCGACCCGAGTTCAATTCTTGTACGAAGCTGTTTGCATTTCACATGGATCCAAAGCTAATACCCTTGGGAAAGGTATGAATCCAATTTCCACCCCAGCTATGGATAAATAGCAGGGTAGACTGGGGTCTTTAACCATGGCTAAGTGACCAGACTAGAAGGAAAACTATTAATTCAAACCTGTTAAATTCCGCTTAAGAAATTGACCTTGTGTCGCATCCTGCTCATGCGGTGGGGTTGGTAAATATATATTCCACAACTTTTTCAATTCTCTAGCAAGGTTCAGGTATTTGTCTATGTTTGCATTACAATGTATAATGAAAATAAAATCGAGAAATGGACGAAAGGCAACATCCTCAACATCAGCAACGTCGGAATCACTAAGAACTACAAAAGTTTAACTCTTACTGCCAGAGCTGCTAAGATGTGTAATGTCCTTCTGAACCGCCTCCGACCTAAAGTAGGGAGAAAATCCATAGGAAATCCATTGACTATTCGTCGATTTATAGAAGGGGTTCGAGCAAATAATCTCAAACCAACACTATTTGTAGATTTTTCCAAGCGTTTGACTCCATACACAGAGGTAAGATGGAGCAAATACTATTAGTATATGGTCTCCCAAACGAAATTCAGTAGGGTAAGTGACTAATTTCCTCTTCTTTTCTTCATTCTCGACGCGAATTGTTAGTTCATTGGTTTCATTAATTGTTATTAGGTAAATTATTGTTTACAGAAAACATTTACCCTCATAAACATACCTAAACAAAATGACTAACATTAACACAGGTCCCATAAACAGGGTGGCAGCAAGTGGGTCGAAATTCCCAATATTTACTGGAAAGCCGATTAATCTGAAGTCCTGGCTAGTAGCCTTTAAAAAGAAGGGGCTGATCTACAAACTAACAGCTCCGGAGCTGATCAATCTAGCCTATGAATTTTCAGATGGGATCACGTTGGAATGGATCAGAGAATATATCAACGATCATCCAAATCTTTCCAGTTAGGAGTTATTTGAGCAGCTATCGGCACAGTACAGAAAGTTTGTAAACTCCATCGATGCTGCTCGAGCTTTAATTAAAGTAAGACAAAACAGGGATGATGCTATTGCTGAATTAGCCAGTAGAACAACCAAATTGCTTGGCTGGTGTATTGGGATACCGAGTTAAGAGAAGGTTCAGCTGTACAATTAGCTGAATACTTGATAGATGCAATAATGAATCACTTCATTCAAAAAAGATGTGGCAAGGAATTTATCGAAAGCCATCGATAAGAGAAAGTGAAAAGCTTTATGAGCAACTTTGGGGTTGCAGAATAAGAGAAAAAACATAATTTTAATAATAGGATCAAAGTAAGGCAACTTGGCGACAGGAACAGGTGGGCTCCCATACCATGTTAAGGGCCCCCAAGCTGGAAAGTTGTAAAAGTTTGTCAGAAGAGAAAAATGGTTGTTATAATTGTAGCAAACCAACACAACGGACTACATAAAGAATGAAATGCTTTGATAAGATAAAACAAATAGCAGAACTGTGATAGGTTAGGGCATAAGGAACATGTTTGTCCACAGTCAACTGAGAGGGATGTAAGTGACTCTGCCACAGAAAAAAGAAATACCCGGACACCATCAAAAGCTAAATCAACGCCACAAAGTTGATCAAAAACCTAGTAGGATACGCAAGGAATGCAACCATATCAAATCCTCAAAAAAGGAAGGACACGGGAAAGATATAGATCCCGGAAGACATGGGTGTAAGAAAGGCAATAGAAACTGTTCGAAAATCCCACACATAAGACCAAACTGGGAAGTAGTTAAAACTCCAAAGGAAACAAGGTGCAGAATAATATGAATTCCTTAACCAAGACTCAGACATGGTGTGTAAGGTAGAGATAAGGTCGATAGAAGTTCTGATAGATTCTGGATCGGAAGTCTCACTCCTAAAACAACAGATTTTGAGTAATTAAAGAATGGAGACACAAGGTTAAAAGTTTCAGATTCAACGGTGACCAAGGCGAACGGACAAAAATGGAATTAAGCGGTATGCTTCAGTTACCCAATAAATTGAGAAGAATTAAGACCTGGTCAAAAATATACATTGCACCAGACTCAGATCGAACCAGGATATTGAGCGAAGACTGGCTAAAAAGAAAACGAGCCCAGATAAATTTCAATCCAAACCAATTGACGATAAAAGGGGTAGAAATTCCACTTGGTAGTAAAATCATTGATGAGTTCAATATCTACTCATTAGACAATATTGAACATAATCTCCACATAGCGCTATTTCATACACTGCTAAATCAGGCTACACTGAACAACCGAAATATACCTTATACCAAGTAATTCCAACAGAGAATGTACTCACAGGGAATGAAAATGCGGTTTTGGTTGAGTTTGTAGTGAGAGGGAACAGTGCAGAATAAAATACAGTAATGTTGGTTAATTAGGGCAACAAAACTCTAAAGGTGTAAAAACGAGAAAGATTCTAAACATCAGGAAACAAGTTAAATATATAGAGATGCACCAGAATACGGTCCATAAAAGCAAAATTAACCTAAGGACATAGAATATTTTTTTAATCTAATACATTGCAATAGGGATGCTGTTGCCAACTCAGATAAGGAATTGGGCAAACGCAGTCACTTCAAACGAGGATGGACACGAGAAACCACTCCCCAATAAAAGTGAAACCTTACCGAATCCCATTCAACAAATCAAATTAGTAGAAGAACCTGTTGGGGAAATGTTGGAGGCTAAAGTAATTGAACGCTCTAAATCTCCTTGGAGTTTTCCGATAATGGTGTTGGGCAAAGAATATGGGGGGGAGCATCGCTTCTGCATAGACTTTACGACCCTTAATAACATCACTAAAGCCCATGTGTACATCTACTACTACTAATAGATGACATACTGGCTCTTTTGGGTAAAGCTACCTATTTTTCCACTCGATTTGAGGTCGAGATACTGACCTAACCAAGCCGCTTCTTTTTAAAGAATTTGTTTTCAAACTTCTCCATTCCTGGGCTTGTGTATTTGCTTTTGGTTGTTCTGATATACGACTGTGGGGTCTCAACTACTTTCTTTTGTCTGTCTGGGGACTCTTTGACAGAGTGACGTTCCGCTGGCTGTACCCTCATCTTTTACCTTTGATTTCTACGTGGTCTCCAAAAATTTGTAGTTGGTAATGGAGAAGTCTCGGGGCAAGTGGTGAACTTTTTACTCCAACAAGAAAAGACACCTTTATCCAGACAAACAGGCGAAACTACACGAGCCTCCATTTTATCTTTCGCCATAGAAGGTGAAAGGGAATTCCGAGTATAAACGAGTGCATTTTCAAGTGACCTCCTATCTAAGCATTGTATTGTTTATGATCAATAACACAAATCCAACCAAATGGTGTATTTGACACTATGACAGCCAGCTTGCAAAAACACACGGTCCAAAAATACTAGCGCCTGTGCGATAGTAATTTTAAATCTGAGAGATCATTCTGCCGCACCCTTTTTTTTGTTAACATTTTATTTGGGAAAGTTTAGATGACCACCACATGATTCTATGATTTTGAACAACTGAATTTTCACATTTTTGTACTTCACATTCACTTGAAAATGTCACCTTCTTATCCTCAGTTTATTTGACACGTTTCTCCTCTTTATATTTCTTCTGGCCTTCCTGTTTTGTCGTGTTCAGTAGGCTTGAATTGTTATTCTCATTAAAGATACTTTGTATATGTTTGACTTCCCATTTTATTTGATATAAACTTTGATGATAGCTAATAAAACCTCCAAGAGCTACGGTTGGGAAAAATACAACATAGGCCAGGTTAGATTTAAAGAGCCAACCAAGTTTATCGATTTTTTTCTTTTTGTTCGATTTATTCTCCCTTTTCCATGATATAATAGTAGAAACAGAAGCATCAGTGTTTGATGTTATATTTGTATATCAACTCTGGCATAAGGCCATATTCTTGAAGCATTCTGAAACGAATATAAACATTAATAGTTCGCGAGACAAGCACTGTAAAATGCACCTGGTTGCATATGCATATTTACCAAACCCCTCCACACGAGTAGAATGTAACACAAGGGCAATTTCTTAAGACTGCTCTACTATTGACCCTTAACTGAATAAGGGAGAATAGCTGAATGCATATCTGTTAAAGAGGAGAAAGATCAAGGTGAAGAAGAAGAAGAAGAAGAAGAAGAAGAAGAAGAAGAAGAAGAAGAAGAAGAAGAAGAAGAAGAAGAAGAAGAAGAAGAAAGAAAGAAAGAAAGAAAGAAAGAAAGAAAGAAAAAAATTGAAAAAATTGAAAAACAGCGGAAATATGAAGCAGGATCATTAAAGAAAAAGTAAAATGAAATGAAGAGTAATAAAAAATGTAATGATTATGATAGCGATATTCTTGGTGACATTCTTTTCTCTTTACATTTCAAACTTGAATAAAAACAAATTCCTTATTTCTGTTAACTTCTGAAGAAGGAAAAATTACAAAGAGAAACACGAAACATAATCATAGTGTCACATAGTAATCATAGATTTATATTAAGAATAGAATTAATATTGATCAATAAAAAGAAACTCATTTCTCATTTTCAACTCATAAGCATAGTCACAAGAAATGCACTTGTCGACCCGATTTCAAATATTATCCGAGATGTTTGACTTTCACTAGTGCTAATACCCTTGGGAAATGTATGAATCTAACTATTCTCCCTTCAGTTATGGGTAAATAGGGCAGACTTAGCTCTTTGACCTTGGTTAGCCAACTAGTCTAGGAAAAGGAAAACTCCTCTTATGAAATTGACCTTGTGTCAGTCAAATCCTACACGTACGGAGGGTTGGTAAACATATATAGGCATATTCATGTTGATTTTTGTTGTTTTTGTTTTGTTGGGTTTGTTTTTGTTTTTTTGTTTTTTTTTTTTTTTGTATTTGTTTGAATGATACTGTGCAATTCTGTTTGCAAAATATTATCCCTACTATAAAAAGCAAATCTGACTATTATTCAGTATTCATGTGATTTTATTCTTTTTAAGATTCCTTTTCCCACTTCAGTTTACTCGCAGTTGCTTTGAAATTTCTCCAGATAATTTTGTTGACATATGGTAGACGCTGAGTTACCTTATTTTAAGATCATTGAAGAAAAGGAAATTTGTTTCTAGTATATATTTAGACTTGAATGAAGACCAAATACTTAACGAAATGGTTCAGCTATGACTGGAGACTTTGAGTGAGATACAGTGACATAAATTACCTACAACTATTGAGGACATTTTTCGCATTGAACTTGTTAGTGATTCAAATAATTAGCAAATTAGCAACTGTATCTATTACTATAAATCAATTATCATTTCAAATGCAGTTCATGTAAAAGAATATAACTTTGACCCAGGAAACCATTGCTCGAAATATGAATCTCTCTTAGATGACGTGGAATTCCAAGAATGTTATCAAACATAGAAACTAGTATAAGATACTAAAAATCTCTATTTATGAAGCAAGCTATATTGCACAAAATATTTGTGTCATAGCGGAGAAAATATCTAAGGATAACTTTTTGTTGTCAATAATAAAGATTTTTAATGAAATAAATCGTGTTTTATGATGTTTAATGTTATGATGTTCAATGTGAAATTACTTTCAAATTAAACATCGTTACATTAAACATCATGATAGAAGGCATCTAGAAATTATTTAATAAATATCTTTATTTTAGTCTCCAAAATCTATCATTACAATATGAAAAAGTAACAGAAATAAAATAAAAATCTGTTTTTAGAAAGGAAATATGACAAGGCAAATATATTTGTGTATAAATGGGTTAATAATATTTTTTTATTACGGGGCAAGTGTGTAAGAGTTTGTAATTGCTAAATTTTATAGCTCAGCTGCGTTTGAGCCCAAACAATATATTGAATAACAAGTCATTTACTTATCTTTGTTTCCAAGGGTGAAATATATTTGTAGTGGGTTCGTTATTGTCTGTTTCGTGTTGGTTCTAGTAGTCAGCGGTGTATCTCGTCCACCGCTGCTGTTCTTGTCTGGTTCTGCCCTGTCACCTTACTTTCTAGTAGCAGTGTTGTTCTGGTCACGTGCAACCCTGTCGGGTACTTAAACTTCCCATCGGCACGTCCTGCCGTCCGCGTGCTGAACTGTCCTCTCAGGGACGCCTGCCTTCGTCTGCTGTTGATTCTGTTCTGCCCTGTACCATTAGACTTGTACTAGTAGCTGTGCTGATCTGGTCATGTCCTGCTTGTCCGCGTGCTGAACTGTTCTCTTCACGGACGTCTGCCTTCGTCCGCTGTTGATTCTGATCTGTCCTGTACCATTAGACTTGTACTAGTAGCTGTGCTGATCTGGTCATGTCCTGCCTTGTCCGCGTGCTGAACTGTTCTCTTCACGGACGTCTGCCTTCGTCCGCTGTTGATTCTGATCTGTCCTGTACCATTAGACTTGTACTAGTAGCTGTGCTGATCTGGTCATGTCCTGCCTTGTCCGCGTGCTGAACTGTTCTCTTCACGGACGTCTGCCTTCGTCCGCTGTTGATTCTGATCTGTCCTGTACCATTAGACTTGTACTAGTAGCTGTGCTGATCTGGTCATGTCCTGCCTTGTCCGCGTGCTGAACTGTTCTCTTCACGGACGTCTGCCTTCGTCCGCTGTTGATTCTGTTCTGCCCTGTACCATTAGACTTGTACTAGTAGCTGTGCTGATCTGGTCATGTCCTGCCTTGTCCGCGTGCTGAACTGTTCTCTTCACGGACGTCTGCCTTCGTCCGCTGTTGATTCTGTTCTGCCCTGTACCATTAGACTTGTACTAGTAGCTGTGCTGATCTGGTCATGTCTTGCCTTGTCCGCGTGCTGAACTGTTCTCTTCACGGACGTCTGCCTTCGTCCGCTGTTGATTCTGTTCTGCCCTGTACCATTAGACTTGTACTAGTAGCTGTGCTGATCTGGTCATGTCCTGCCTTGTCCGCGTGCTGAACTGTTCTCTTCACGGACGTCTGCCTTCGTCCGCTGTTGATTCTGTTCTGCCCTGTACCATTAGACTTGTACTAGTAGCTGTGCTGATCTGGTCAGATAACCCATATTTCTCAAAAAAGGAACATAAGTGAATATATTTAAGAACTAAAGTTTTTGCATGGTAAACATTCTCTAACTATTTCGTATTTTACGGAATAGTTAGGAATGGCAAATAATATGTGTGAAAGTCAAAATTATGAAACTTTCAAATATCTTCAAAATTATTGTCTCTGTATTCATTATTTTTTGTAAAATATTTTTACGTTTTATTGATGAAAGTAAAAGTTGAAATCACTTTCTGAATGATTTATTCAGTTAAATTCTCAATGTATTCCTAATAATGATTAGGGTTGTTAATTACCTGATCTTAATACTAACGAGTAACTTGCTAAATATTTTCTACATAATTGAAGGTTAATAATAATCTAGGTTTCAGCATGATAGACAGCTTGAAGACCTTTACTTATTACAGCCTTGCTGCAAACACATCAAATATAAAAAGAATATACTGATCGCCGTAGAAGAAATTTTGTGAATCATTTTGTAACAAAATCTATTTGTGATTTAAACCAAGCATTTCAATGGTTTATTTAATTAGCAAACAATTGGCATATCAGCGTTAAAAAGGGTTTAATAAAAATTTGATCACGCTTTTATTCAACAAAAAATATTATTACTTATTTGTGTATATAAGATAAAATAATATATATATAATATATATATATATATATATATCGTACACACAAATTTTTGTTACCAAAAATCGAAATTAACATTCTATTTTTCTCCCTAACATAACACATGCTCAAAAAGGTATAGATAGATAGAGACAGAAACAGGGACAGAAACACACAGAGAGAGAGAGAGAGAGAGAGAGAGAGAGAGAGAGAGAGAGAGACTGAATATTCTACGGTAAGTTTCCACATAAAATAATATATTACGAATAGCAAGTGAAATGGTGATGGCATGGTATAATTGCTAATTAAACAAAATGCAAAGACATTCGATTTTGTTGACAATCTTTTAACAATGCAAACATTAATAACTTGATTACATTTCTTTCCACTTGGTGTTCTTCACGGTAAATAACCCGTATAAGGTTAATGTTGTAATAAAAAAGACCAGACAAACAAAGTCATGGTAAGTTCATTGCAGT
>CM042164.1:22885615-23148115 GCA_023376005.1 Doryteuthis pealeii
GTGACGCGAGTTAAGGCCGTATTCTTTGAAAGGCGCGGTATTTCCTTGAAAAGAAATATTGCTGAACAATGATACTGTGTTTCTAGTGAAGCCTTCAATACCTTCGCAGAGCTATGGGCGTCATTACGTTTTCGATGTCCGTATCAATCTCTCTGGAGAACGGCATCGTTCATCGGTTCCATAGAAGCAATGAAAACATCTTTGTTAAGGAGCAGTGCATAGTTCAAGATGCATCTGTATTAATACAAACGTAGTGCAGATACGATAACACCACAACTATTCCGCCAACATGCTCTATTCGTACGATGTTCAAGTTAAGAATGTTGGCTTTCTTCCCGATGCAAGAGAGTCAATAACCGTACGTAAAGCCGCGCCATTAAAAGAAGAAAAAGAATTTTCCTCCTGCTCGACGATTAGCGTTCATGCCAGCGACGATGACGACGTCCTAACCAGCAAGGATGTGAGTCCTCACATCAATGACGGATGACCACACAAGCGATGATAAGCACATCCCGAAGGCAACAGGCACACAAAATGTAGACCCTCCCATACCTGGAGTTCGAAGAACCCTCACTGAAAATATCTGGTTGGTGTAATGGTTTAGAGACGCATTATGACAAAGACAAAAGGCTATGACTGGAGTGCCGCGCTGTCGAGAGCCAGAAAAAAAACTATTTAATGGAAAGGTTGTTTTCGGCAGAAGAGAAAGTTATTTATTCAACGCTAAATGTAAGCAAAAAGCGATAGCATGGACCGGGCGAATTCATATTCTCATCGATCTTCGTTCGTCCAGAATATCGGCAAATCAGTTCGTATATAAAAGACGTTACTTTTGTTTTGTGACAGGAAGATGGTTTATGTGTTCTTGCGACCAGGCTGTTTTATTAGCCTGCGACTTTTGACAGCAAAATTTTTGAGTTAACATATTTTTACACAATTACAAAACAAAGATTTCAATCGAACAAGAAAGCTAAAGGCTAAAGATTAATTTCTGGAGCAACTTTTGAATAGCCAACATTGTTGGCTGTATTTTTTAAATGTATAGTCAGCGGAGTTCTTGAAACTTACTCGAATATAGTTGTCGTTGCTTGAATCTACGTCGAGCCACTGTACTGTAATCTTGTAGCTTAGGTTTTGATGTGTCACAGTTGTGCACCAGTTCTTCCCTTTGTAAATTTTTTTTTTTGTAACATAGGTTTTAGTTCAATCATTAGCGGTCGTGGTGGCATTGGTGATTAAGTAAATTTCTCACATCACTAACACTTAAGAAATCCGTGGTGACAAGTCATCCACTGTTTAGCTTGACATTGAGGTTTCACTTTTGATCTGCTTTTCAACTTTTCGGTTTGAATTTTAAGAATAGGACCATGACATTGAAAGACCCTCTGACGAGTTTGGACCGACCACTTTTTCCAGAAAAAAAAGAAACTGTTGAAAAAAACGATACTTTCTAACTTTTAGATCGTCAAAATATTACGGTAATCAATGTAAACCTATATATAGCTATATGACACATTGTTAGAACAAGAAAGAAATAATTTTCTAAATAGAATCAGTAAATTCCCTGTCTCTTGTTTTTTTCTCTCCTTATTTCTATAATTATCATCCGTAATTGCTTGACCGTAAAGCAATCCAGCTGACATACAGGGCAATGATTGTCCTTTTTCAGCCTTATAATCATTGAGTCTGAATCACGTATAATTTCTTCCGGTCCACTCAGTACAAAGTTACTGATATATTTTACCTCTACAGTTTCTATGGTAACAATCTGAATGAAAGATGACTAAAATAGTCAAAATAACGAGAAACGACGCAGCAAAATTTCGCAAGAACATTGTATGAAATTCGACTATAGTTACACAGGACATTCATGCTATGAACCGCACAAACGTTAAATCGGGACGCGTATTAGGTAGAGATTTTTAGAGTAACATCAGGATTAAAACCATCACATGATGAAATTAATCTATTGACTACACAAAACTTTCTAAAAAGGAAATCCAACTCAAATGTCGAGGTGTGTTGTGTGTGAGTGTGTGTGTGTGTGTGTGTGTGTGGTGTGTGTGTGTGTAAATATTTGTGTGGAGTTGACATGCCTATGCATGGGTAAGCATATATAGTGTATATGAGTGTATTTGTGTGGATGGGTGTGGTAATATTAGAAGAATGGAAGATCCGATCAAATGTTCAGAAAAGCTGGAAGAAAATGAACTCATTTTTACTGTCCTTTTGTTCACAATGGCCTTTTGGTGCTAATCAATAGATCTAAAAGAATTTCTATTTGAATGTCTGACGTTGTGTGTCTGAATTTACGAGGAGTGGTAACGGGTATACGAAAATAAGAACCAGAAAACGGGTTCAGAACGAGAACCAGTGAAGTTGACTGTTGTTAAGCAGGCAAGTTCGACCGATAGAATTTTGAGGCAGTTGATTTATAGACGAGCATAGAACAGATCGTCCCTGCAAAAGAGTAGAATCGGGAATAATACTAGCCATTTAATGCAAAAGCAGCGGTTTGATGGTGATACACATCTCCCACTTAATTGTGTCTGAGAAGTTCGCTTTGTTTCTTGTTATTTCCTTTTCTTTTACAAGTCCGTCCTCTGTGCTGTGTGCAGCTTCGACTCAACCCTTACAGAAAACTGCAACGGCACTGGGGGGGGGCTGACGTCACGATGCAGCGAGAATATGATAACGAGCCCGAGGAGGCTCTTTTATCAAAGGTTTAATAATGAATGTGCGCAAATATAAACAGTGAAACATTTATAATGAAGTTCCATTTTCTCAATATTCCTTTTACATTTCTCTAAACTCTGAGTGGATGTTAGTTAATTGCAAATTGGAAATTTACTTATCATTTTGAATGATTCCTATCGAGAGTTGCTAGAACACCGGTTTTCAGAATGATTGACGGAGGTGATCCTCTACTGACTTTTTCACTTGAAGTACCCATAGGTCGACGGTTTGAGGGCGGCCCAGCTTGGATAATTATGGATTCGCGTGCTATACTAAGAGTATTATTATCTAAATTTACAGAACATATACAGAGAGTAAAATCCACAGAACCACACGAGAACATTAGAGAGATGCCTGAGAAGGACACACGGAGAAAGAAAGAAGTTATAATTTTTGGTTCACTGAACTTTACCGCAGTTATAGGCGGTCCCGTCGATGGTAGCAATGTTTAATAATTTTGATCTCCGACAAGTTTCTGTCTAAAAGAAAAAGAAGAAGCCCTCTTGGTTATGAAGGGTTTCGTCCCGCTCCGGTGGAAAGAGGAAAATATTTTTTGTGGAAATAATTGATGGCAAGGGAATGTTAATGCAATCACGCCTCTGTCATCTGGCTGATACCTGTCTGTTGTATAATCACCTGTGCGTTTATCTCCTTTTAACATTGTTTGCTTCTACATTTGGAATCGTGTGTTATCTTATATTTAATTTTCAAGGAACAATGAAAATTACTCTCTCAAGCGTCCATACAGAAATCTAGAGACACAATGATTGTCTGTTATCAAGAACAACGAAGATCTAAGGTTGAAGAATCATTGTGGTATGGCTCAGATTTAAATGACATATTTTTTATCCAAGTTCAGCGAAATTTGTAATTTGGATATTTACAGGTGAAACGGAAATCTTTTGGTTTATAGATAAGATGAATGAGAAGGAAAATTTTTGCATCGGTCAATTAAATTTTGAATTTTAATAAAAAGGTGTGAATTTCTTCTTCTTTCTTTAAGAGAAGAAAATTGTTGGAATTTGTGAGAGGGCAATATATTTCATTACTTTTCTAATCTACCGGACTTCTTTCTCTCCTGATGTGTATATATATTTTGTAAAATGATGTTAATTGCAAATTTTTAGAGATTTTTGTCATTTGTTGCAATATATCATTCTGCCTTTTTGTCCATTTTTTGCCATGTTGATTTTAACCCGCTTTTTAGCTGTTGAAATTTGTCCCAATGGGACAATTACCCCCACATCTAATGTCTCATTTATAAGTTCACACTGCTGATTAATGATGGAAGAAATGCCGGATACATCTTTGACGCTAAGAGACATCTTGCCTGATGTATAACTTCGAAGAAGCATAAGTTTTGGAGATTCCCCACTTGAATAGACCTCAAGACGTTTTTGTTTGATAGGTGCGTGAGAGTCTGGTACAGGCACCTATAGGTTTCATCTTTGGTCATGTAATCGAAAATCGGAATCTGATTATTACTTGTTCTCTATCTTGATTTGTGTAGTGCATTTTGTTAAACGTGTTTGCTGGAGCAAATATCTGGCTCGTGTCCATGGAGAAGAGATGTGTTCTTGAGATTTTTGGGTATCGAGGGAAGGAGGGAGAGGAGGGAGGAAGTGAAGCGAGGGAGAAGGGAGGAAAGAAGGGAGGGGGGGCCGCCAAATTTTAGTAAAAAGAGCCTACAAGTGGTGACGGAACCGTGCGTGAGAAGAGTTCCTCTGTATTTCAGATAGCTGCGTCACGACTCCGATTAGGTTTCTAAGAAGTTTAGAATCTTCTATTTTTTAATAGTAAAGTCATCTTGGGTTGCTAACGTCGTATCAAGCCGACAGCGATGGATCTTCCCTGTTTCACTAGCGCTAGACATCCAAGGAGATTTGTTTTGGCGTCTGAGGGGTGGTGAGTGCCACACCTAACATCAGCTTCCTCATTACCGGATCAGATCCTGTATTTGGCGAGGCGTCGGGGTAATGGAACCCGGAACATTCCGGTTCCTAGTCGGATGTCCAACCGTAGTTACTGACGCTAAATCGGGCCAAAATATTTAGGTAAGAAACGTTGATTCGCTCGTTGGCCAGTAAATGGTGATTGGAGTCAGGTGTCAGGTTTTTCCTATAGGCATTTGCGTAAACTTTTAGATTTTATTTATTGGTCACACACACAAGTTTATGTAATAATTTTCTTGTTCTTTAGTGGTAACCATGCCCACACTTATTTATTGAAATTTTCTTATTTTCTGTACAATATTATTTTAGTTTACTTTGTATCAAGATACGATTGCAATTTTTTTCAATGGTAAGATTCACTTTTTACATAAATAAGACTGTTTCATAGTAAAGATAATGCTTTAACACTTATGCAGCTGCATGATAGATTTGTGAATTCTAGAAATATCCACAGCACAGCTGCTTAGAGGTTGTCCCTGACTCTGGCCAAGATTTATGAAATATAAATGTATGTATTACAGAAAGTAATAGCGGAAAACTAGACGATCGAGTCAGCGGTGGGAACATTTTGCTGTATCTTTCCATGTGTTTATATCAATCAACGATTTCTTTATCTCTTCTTTCCTGTTTGCTGTCCTTCCTTATTTTTTTATCTTATCCATTCTTAATTTTTTTTCTTTTCTTTCTTGCTCTCTCTCTCTCTTGTCACATCTTAGTCTATTTCTTCCCCTTTCTCTCTTTCTCTTCTTTAATTTCTCAATTCCTATTTAATATTTCTCAATTCAATTCATCTTCAACATCTTAATATCCACTTCTTTTTTTTATTTTAATTTAGTTCTCTTCCCACTGTTCCTCTTTCTTCAATCTCTCTTTTTCTGTTCATTTTCTAACCATAGTTCATAACTTGAATCCGTTTCCTTCTAGAGAAGGATTCATGCCTTCTTCAAGAGTTTTAGCACAAAGGTTTGAACTTGGTTTCAATCGAGTCCTATTTACTGGATGTATTACTAGACCCCTGTCAAATCCATTGAATAAATGCATAATTGTAAAATAACCTAACTATAAATTGGCGGCTAGAAACAACGAAATAATTGGAGCAAATGCCATTTATATTAGATTGGTTCCCATTAAGAACACTGTCCTGGTTATTAAAACACTCCACTACTGCTTTTAATAAATTCAAGACATTCTCAGTAGTCTCCAAACCATCCACATTATCATCCCGATTAGACTCTGTTTGTCCTGAAAAAATGTTCTTACTCTGTCGTACTACGAATTGACAATGGCATGAACTCAAAATGCAAAACTTTCTCATCGTTTGTTTTCTAAATAAGCGGTGACATTATCCAATCTGTCCATCAGATGCCTCACATTTCTTAATGGGTTGCCTTCGTTGGTAAGATGACCATACTAAAGAGTATAGTTGACAAACACAATAACTCTCCGGCTCTCTGCTGCGTCGAGAGGGTCGCTGACTCCACGAGAGGTCTCTATACTCTCTTTCGTCTCTCTTCTCCGTCTTCTCTTACGCATGCATCATTCCCAAACCTAGAATCATCGGTCTAGCTACGAAGATCGTCCTCTCTCTCTCTCTCTCACATGTCACATATTATTGAATAGTAATAAGTTACGAGAGAGAGAGTGAGAGCTGGGTAAGATTTATAAGTAATAGTGCCCCAATTATCGTTATATAGAGCGGCATGTGATCTCCTAACATCGTTATGAAGAGGGGTAATATATAAGTATATAATATATATATATATTTATAAAGTTAGGATGAAACTGTGGCACATTCAAAACCAAATCAAGAACGGCCGCTTTTTACTTCACAGTTTGAGACCGACTAAGCGTGATTTTTCAAGACATAAGAGGGGTATTTACCTGTTTTTTTCTCCATTTAGATAAGTAGTGTAGTGCTTTGTGGGGGTATGGGGGAGAAGCTCTTTTTAGTTTTCGAGGGTGGACGGTAGTCTCGTTTTTATTGGACTGGGTGTATTTTTCTCGGGCTTTGAGGTTTCCATTAGTTTTGGGATTTTTATTGAAGGTAGCGGCTTGTACAATATGTATATTCTTCAATATTTTATGATTATTTGTTGTGCTTGTGTATTTTAATTATAGAGATTTTTCAGTGGTCACTTATTAGATCGTTACGTTCTGGGTTGATGTTTTATAATTCAACAGGTTGTTAAATTTTATTAATCATTCGTATTACGGTTGTGCGCTTATTCGTGAGTATTGGGCTATTAATCATTTATTGTTTGTCGTTGTTAATTTATGTACATTTATTACATTCCTGTCCTTTTATAACGGGAGTAAGTCGTGGTCTGAGAATTTGTTTTAGGGCATCGCTGTGGAAGCAGCATCTAAGCCTTTTTAAGTCGTGAACGCCCAACCTTGAAGAGCCGAACCTCCTTCAATTTTACGTGTCACCTTTTGATATGAAAGTTCTGTACATTCGTTGTATATCTTATGTTTATTTTTCTCGATATATTGCTTTCATGTTTTCTTCTACTAGGACAAAGTTTTCAGTAGGTCTTCATATGCTGGTGTCAATTTTTCTTATTTATCGCCAGGGTTATTTCATGGACATTTGAATTTTTGGTTTCCCTGATGTGTTTTGTATAAGTGTTGTGCGGTGTCATCTAAGAATACTTGTTTATTGTTGATATTTATTTAGTGTCGTGGCTTCTCGTGTTCTTCCGAGTGCCTTCAGTAACACCACCCGATGTATTTTTTTAATAAATCTAACTAAAAGTGAGCCGTAACGGAAATATACTAAATATCTAGAAAAATAATATAACCACTTAGGGAGAAAACTAAAATAGTAATAATGAAACAATTTAAAGCAGCTATAAAAATGATTTACAAATAAAGCTAAGAACTAAATAAACTGCAAAGTCAGTTTATAAGAAAGTCAAAAACTTCTATGCTCATCGCAATCCATTCGAACCAGAAGCCAACGGATTAAACTTTACTCAGAAAAAAAAGACATCAAAATAATACACGTACCCGGGAACTAAAAGATCATACCATATCAACTAGTATTATGACAAAAGATTCAAACAGATGTTAAATACATCAAGCTGCACATTGAACGTAACTATGGCAGCTTCACAGACAGTTGTTGAAACTCTAGGGGGGATCAAGAGCCTAGAGTAGTAATTATTATCGTTATAGAGAACTAAAAAAAAGAACACCGACGGTTATACAGCCCTCATCAACGGACAAAACAAACACCACACAAAGCGTTAGGAAGAACAAACAAATTTATACAGATTCAAACAAATAGAGCAAATATAGAATAAAACTAATCTAAACCTAATGGACTATCTAGATCTACATCCAACTTTTTTTTTAAAAAGGAATGTACCCCAACTTCATGAACCCTACCAGCTACGAGCCGGCATTAGCACTTGGCAAAGCAAAATCAAAAAAACGGACTGTCTCATTTTGTAACCATAAAACCACCGCAAACCACACAAAATAAACAACATCTATCGTTATCGATTTCAGATAACTCGTTAAATATCAAAGCCATCGTCAAGAACACTGAAAAAGCTATCAAATAGCATTAAAAATAGTGGTGTTTCTGACAACTAACAACAACAATAACAAGATAATAGAAATGATCTGGAAAAAATAATACGGTTTACAGCTCCGGCACATATTCAACACTCGAAAATGCTAGAAAATTGTAACTTCAACATAATACATGTTAAGTGAATAGAAGCATGTTTAGAATATGATCATCAATTCAAACAGCACACAGTTAAGATCGATTCTCATTTCTTAATATTTAGTAGACTTATTTTGACACACCTGACATTCACCATTTATTCATGGCTTAAAAAATTTATTTTTAAATAAGACACAACATGCGAAGCGATAACGCAAAAGCCGTTGCAATATAACCACATTGGTTAATTTTACTATATTACATATATATTATATAATATAATGATATATATATATATAGGGTGTTTCGGAAGGAACCTTGAACATAAGCTTATTTGGATTATTTTCTCCGATAGAGGTATGTGACGCACTCCACTACGGTATACATATACTAAAGTCATTCTCTTCATTTGTATGACAGCTAGCAATGGATGACTGGAACCCACCTAATCAATGGAAGCAGAATAAACATGTATTAGATGACTCTGCGGCCGCGCCATACAAAATAAGGAATTATGTGCTGCACCACAATGCTCCCTGAAACTGTAAAAAATAATCAGTGCATGAAACTGGAGAATTGCAACATGGAGCCCTATGATGGCCTATGGCTCAGAAGACAAGGCAACATAACGAACGAGAGATTGTGCGGTTCCGTACTACGACGCCAGAATTTCCTTCACCAAAATCCTACATAAAGTGTTGGAGTGCTACGTGGAGTTGATAAACTACTGTAGTCAGCCCTGGGAAACAAGGGGTACCAATGTAGGGGTCCAGAATTGTATGGCAGCAAGATATTCGACCCTGCCAAGCTCTCGGGAAAAGTCAAATGTTTAGGGCTAAGTATTTCGACCACCCAGTTCCAAATGTTTAGCCTCCAGCGAAATCCCAGATCTTTTACCACCATGGATTATTATGGTATGTGGACTGCTTGAGAGACAACCATTCGCCCCGTCCGTACTACAAACCCAGTTAATTGACAGAATTAAGGTAGCTTTTGGAGAGCCTTCCCAGGGAACTGTAACATCTCGAGCATGCTCAGGTTCGCAGCCGAAAGGATTGAGGCTGTGATCGACGCTAATCGCGGGTTATCTTTGAATGAAACTGTTGACAGTAGCGTAATTTTCCGCGGCTTTGGGATTCTCTTAAATTTTGCAGTTTAACAAGGAACATTTTCTTTTCCTTATGAAAGCTCCTCTCAAATTTCTCCCGAACACCCAGTATATAAAAAATATATATTTCATATTTTAAAAAATACATATATTTTATATTTTCATATTTTAAAATATTATTCATCCTTACTATATATATATAATATATATATAATATAATATTATACTTATATATATATATAAGACATCAATCACTCACCGACACAGAACAGCGCAGACGATTAGCCGCCTCTCCACGGACTTAAAACAAGCTGACCCAACTACCAGGAGAAAGGAGGTCACCAACAGCTCAGAGACAGAATAACCCGGATGACCAAAACTCAAGTAATATAAGATGCCAAATAACAACACAAAACAGTCAGTCTAGATTACTCTGAAGAAGGAGAGTCAAGTCTCTGAAATATTAGAATTGAAGATAAAATGAAACTTAAAATCACACAAACTGAGTTTCTTACATATTTCACAACCCCATGTCGTTCACACTAAATCCCAAATATATATAATTATATGCCATTTATATATACATAAAATATATACTATATAATAATACACACTAAAGAACAACTCACCAATATATATATATATATATATATATATACATTATCTATATATATATATATATATATATATATATATAAAGTGGTTGTTATGGGTCCATCGGGTGAAGAATTGAATATTTTATAAAAGAAGGTCGCAAAATGGATTATGTTTTTTTAAAAAAAATATTATTATTATTTTACATTTGCGACCATGTTTCAGATCTTCTGATATCTTCTTCAGCATTAATTACCGATATCTGACAGAATATGGTTTAATTAATATCAGAAGATCTGAAACACATGTCGCAAATGTAGAACAATAAATAATAATAATAAAGAATTTTAAAAACATAAATCCATTTTTGTGGACCAACATAAACAAAGGGGAACCACTCTGACTCGATAAATTATTTATTTATTTTCCCATTAAACCCAATCCTAAACCCTGACTCTAACCCTAAACCCTGACCCAATCCTAAAACCCTAACCCTAAACTGAACCCCGTGTTTCTTTTTCCTTGTAAGATCATAAATAAATAAATATAATTTATCAGTCAAGAGTTTATTTATGTTAGAGTTATAGCGAAATAACCTATTATTGCTCAGCAACAATTACAATGAATAAGAAATTCTGCTAAAGTAAATATCTCTGTATAATATATTATTTTGTCTTCTTCTAAAAACAAACATATTCTCAAAAATTAAAACACTGTCATATGTATTGAAGTATTGTTTATATAGTTACATTGGGTGTTTATTACATGATAACTTAGACTCCAATTATATAACAAGAAATTTATTAAACAAAGATACACTCATCTTATTGTGTTGGCTTCCCTCTCGCAATGTTTACTGGAGTTCTGCGCATGCCGTACTCTTTTCCATTGCTAACTCGATCTCACATCGGGAAGGGGAGGCAACTTTTCTGCGTTTTCATATAACATTTCCCTTCTCAAGTGCTCATGGTTCATCATTAGTTCTTGCTGGTTCATGTAATTTATTGTGTACATTTTTTTGTGGGGGGGTGTTACATGTCCATTAATTTGTTTAGGCTTACATACCGCCCACTCCTTGTATATGTATGTGTTGTATAGTGTTGGTGTACTAGTGTTTGTGAAATTGAGGTAGTGTGGTGTTAATCATAGAAAGGTTCTCCATTTTTTCTGTGAGAGGTGCGGGTGTGTTTATGTCTAGAGTTGTTTGCAGTCAAAACTCTCCGTTAGTTTTTTGAGGTGAGCGTGCTATTCCGTCTAAAGGCATTGGCATCCTGTGATTCGACTAGTGACGATGCGATCGTCGATGTTTCTAACACTGTCCAAGGTTTCCAGATTTTGCTTCTTGCTGGAAACGGACAGTTTTCTCCTTCTTGAAGGGTTTGTTGTCGTGCTAAAACGATATAAACATTCGGCTGTTTCCGATTTCTTTGTGTGCATTTGCACTCTTGCTTCTTCATGTTTATGTCTTTAAGCTTCGCTGGTCCGGATTACACCGGTATTATGGATCTCAGCTGGCGGCCCTGAAGGAGCTCTGCAGGGGAATATCTTAGACACTGATATGTTGTTCCGATATTCGAGTATGCACAGGTTGGTGTCGCTATGTTGATTTTTGTTTTCTGTAGGATTCTCTTGACAGTTTATACTGTTCGCTCTGCTTAATTGGACTGGGTATACCTGGGACAGGATGGGAGTGCACAAAATCGTAATTTTCTGCAACTTAGCGAATTCTGTGGAACTAAATTGGCTGCCATTATCTGAACCATATTTTCTGGTATGCTATACCTGGAGAGTTGACTTCAGGTCTGTAATGATAGTTTTGCTGTAGTGGAACGTATTTTTGCTATTTCAAAATATCGGTTGTAGTAGTCCACGATCACAAGGAAGTCTTTTCCATCCCACTGGAATAGGTATGTGACTACCACTTGCCAGGGGTAGTCGGGACGGTGTGGTTTCAGGGGCTCCTTTGGATTGGAATTCTGCGATGTCATGCATTCGGTGCATCTCGATACGAACAGACGTATGTTATCAGAGATACCGGGCCAAAACAGGGAAGTGCGAGCCTTGTTCAATGTTCTTACAATGCAGAGTGTCCGACATGCTGGCACTTTGTGTCTGGAGTGACCTGGGATGAGGATCTTATGGCCTTTGAGGATTAGACCCTCTATATATGTTAACTCATCCTGGTGTTCCAGTATTCGATGACTTGAGAGTTTCATAATTTCCTCTACTCAGGCCAGTTCTGAGTCCTGCTTGAATAGCAATTCTGACGTTTTCTCTCTACCGGTCGGTTACTGGAATGTGCCTAAGGATGATGTGTACGTGGGCATCTATTCCTTTCGAGTATTCCTGATACGTTTCTGGGAGATACTTCCGTGAGAGCGTACGCCAGGGTATTTTATTTCCTGGTACATGTGTAATAACTATATCATAGTTGCCCACGTACACATCATCCTTAGGCACATTCCAGTAACCGACCGGTAGAGGAAAACGTCAGAATTGCTATCAAGCAGGACTCAGAACTGGCCTGAGTAGAGGAAATTATGAAACTCTCAAGTCATCGAATACTGGAACCACCAGGATGAGTTAACATATATAGAGGTCTAATCCTCAAAGGCATAAGATCCTCATCCCAGGTCACTCCAGACACAAAGTGCCAGCATGTCGGACACTCTGGCATTGAAAGAACATTGACAAGGGCTCGCACTTCCCTGTTTTGGCCGGTATCTCTGATAACATACGTCTGTTCGTATCGAGATGCACCGAATGCATGACATCGCAGAATTCCAATCCAAGGAGCCCCTGAAACCACACCCTGTACCCGACTACCCTGGCAAGTGGTAGTCACATACCTATTCCAGTGGGATGGAAAAGACTTCTTTGTGATCGTGGACTACTACAACCGATATTTTGAAATGCAAAAATCAGTTCCACTACCAGCAAAACTATCATACCAGACCTGAAGTCAACCTTCTCCAGGTATAGCATACCAGAAAATATGGTTTCAGATAATGGCAGCCAATTTAGTTCACAGAATTCGCTAAGTTGGCAGAAAATTACGATTTTGTGCACTCAATCTGTCCCAGGTATACCATCCAATTAGCAGAGCGAACAGTATAAACTGTCAAGAGAATCCTACAAAAACAAAATCAACATTAGCGACAACCTGTGCAACTCGAATATCGGAACACATATCAGTGGTCTAAGATATTCCCTGCAGAGCTCCTTCAGGGCCGCCAGCTGAGATCAATAATACCGGTGTTATCCGACCAGCGAAGCTTAAAGACATAAACCATGAAGAAGCAAGAGTGCAAATGACACACAAAGAAATCGGAAACAGCGAATGGTATAATCGTTTAGCACGACAACAAACCTTCAAGAAGGAGAAAATGTCCGTTTCCAGCAAGAGAGCAAAATCTGGAAACCTGGACATGTTAGAAACATCGACGATCGCATCGTCATAGTCGAATCAACGGATGGCCAATGCCTTTAGACGGAATACACGCCACCTCAAAAAACTAAGGAGAGTTTTGACGCAAACAACTCTGACACTAAACAACCGCACCTCACAGAAAAAAGTGGAGAACCTTTCTATGATAACACCACACACCTCAATTTCCACAAACACTAGTACACCAAACACTTACAACAATACATAACAAGGAGTGGGCGGGTATGTAAGCCTAAACAAATTATGGACATGTAACACCCCCCAAAAAAAATGTAACACATATTACATGAACCAGCAAGAACTAATGATGAACCATTGAGCCACTTGAGAAGGGAAATGTTATATGAAAACGCAAAAGTTGCCTCCCTTCCCATGTGAGATCGAGTTAGCAATGGAAAAGAGTACGCATGCGCAGAACCAGTAAACATCGAAGAGAGACGAAGCCAACACAAATAGATGAGTGTATCTTTGTTTAATAAATTTCTTGTTATATGTTAAATTTGGAGTCTAAGTTATCATTGTAATAAC
The DNA here is from genome assembly GCA_023376005.1 of Doryteuthis pealeii. Taxonomy (NCBI): domain Eukaryota; kingdom Metazoa; phylum Mollusca; class Cephalopoda; order Myopsida; family Loliginidae; genus Doryteuthis; species Doryteuthis pealeii. The sequence goes on from CM042164.1 coordinate 22,899,658, forward strand.
ACCCATGTAATATAACAAATACTTCAATACATATGACAGTGTTTAATTTTTTGAGAATTAGTTTGTTTTTTAGAAAGAGAAAAATAATATATTTACAGTATTTACTTTAGGCAGAATTTCTTATTTCATTGTAGATTGTCTGAGCAATAATAGGTATTTCCTATAACTCTAATATAATAAAACTCTTGACTGATAAATTATTTATTTTTTGATCTACACAGGAAAAAGAACACGGGGTTCAGTTTAGGGTTAGGTTTAGGATTAGGGTCAGGGTTAGGGTTAGAGTCAGGTTTAGGATTGGTTTAATGGGAAATAAATAAATAATTTATATAGTCAAGATGGTTCCTTTGTTTATGTTGTCCACAAAATGGATTATGTTTTTAAAATTCTTTATTATTATTATTATTGTTCTACATTTGCGACATGTGTTTCAGATCTTCTGATATTAATAAACCATATTCTGTCAGAAATACGGTTAATTAATGCCTGAAGAAGATATCAGAAGATCTGAAACATGTGTCGCAAATGTAAAATAATAATAATATTTTTTTAAAACATAATCCATTTTGCGGACCTTCTTTTTTATAAAATATTCAATTTTCACCCGTTGGACCCATAACAACACTTTATATATATATAATATATATATTATATATATATATATATATATATTATATATATATATATATATATGGTGAGTCTTGTTCTTAGTGTGTATTTATTATATTAGTATATATTTTATGTATATATTAAATGGTATATATATATATTATTTGGGATTTAGTGTGAAGCATGGGTGGTGAAATATGTAAGAAACTCAGTTTGTGTGATGTTAAGTTTCATTTTATTTCATTCTAATATTTCAGAGACTTGACCTCTCTTCTTCAGAGTAATCTAGACTGACTGTTTTGTGTTGTTTTTGGCATCTTTATACTTGAGGTTGTGGTCATCCGGGTTATTCTGTCTGACTGTTGGTGACCTCCTTTCTCCTGGTAGTTGGGTCAGCTTGTTTTAATGTCGTGGAGAGGCGGCTAATCGTCTGCTGTTTCTGTGTCGGTGAGTGATTGATGTCTTATAATATATATATATATATAAATATATATATATATTATATATTATATATATAATAAAATGAATATATTTTAAAATATGAATATAAAATATATGTATTTTTAAAATATGAATATAATTTTTTATTATACTGGGTGTTCGGAGGAAATTTGAGAGTTTCATAAGGAAAAAGAAAAAGTGCTTGGTAACTGCAAAATTTAATGAAGAAATTACACACCGCGGAAATTACGCTACTGTCAACAAGTTTCATTCAAAATAACCGCGATTAGCGTCGATCACAGCCTCAATCCTTCTGCGGAACCTGGAGCATGCTGGTGTTACAGTTTCCCTGGGAAGGCTCTCAAAAGCTACTTTAATTCTGTCTATTAACTGGGCTTTTGTAGTACTGGCACGGCGAATGGTGTCTTTCTCAACAGTGCCACATACATATAATCCATGGGGTTAGATCTGGGGATTTCGGAGGCTAAACATTGGAACTGGTGTAGTCGAAAAAATTAGCCTACAAACATTTTTGACTTTTCCCAGAGGTGTGCAGGGGTCCGAATTCTGCTGCATACATTCTGGCCTACATTGGCTACCCTTGTTATCCAGGGCTTGACTACAGTGTTTAGCAACTCCACGTAGGCATCCAACACTTTTTTATGTAGATTTTTGAGGAATTCTGCTGTACCGAACGCAATCAAATCTTCTGTTATGTTGCTTTCTTCTAGCCATGCATCTAGTCTCCATTGCAATTCTCCAGTTCATGCCTGATTATTTTTACAGTGTTCAGGAGCATTGGGAGCAACCATAATTTCCTTATTTTGATGCCGGCGCCAGATCATCATAATACATGTTATTCTCTTCCATGATTCAGGTGGGTTCCAGTCTCCATTCTAGCTGTCAATCAAATGGAGAATGGAGAATGATACGTAGTATGCGTCAATACCTCCTAAATACGGAGAAAAATAATCAAAAATAAGTATGTCAAATTCCTCCCGAACACCCTATATATATATATATTATATATATATATTATATATATATATATAAATATTTTGTTAAAGTTGCAAGGCTTTTGCGTATGCTTCGCATATTTGTGTTTAAAAATAATTTTAAGCATGAATAATGGTGAATGCAGGTGTTCAAAATAGACTAATATTATAAGAAATGCAGATGACTTACTGGTTCTGTTTGAATTGATGACATATCTTAAACATTAGTCTAATATACATGTATATGTTGAATACATTGTCTCACATTCATGTTGTATGGCGGGTTAAACCGTATTATTTTTTCCAGATCTACTTGTTTATTTTCTGTTGTAGTGTATGTTAGTTGTTCAGAAACACATATTTTAAATGCTATTTGATAGTCTTCTTTGTGTTCTTGAAGATGGCTTTGTTTAACGAGTTATCTGATAATCGATAACTGATAGATTGTGTTTTTTATTGTGTGGTTGGGTGGGTTTTATGTCAATGAGGCATCGTTTAGTTTTCTGAGTGGTTGGTACATTCCTTTTTAAAAAAAAAGTTGAATGTAGTATCTAGATAATCCATTTAGTTTAGATTAGTTTTATTTCATATTTGATCTATTTTTTGAATCTGTATATAATTTGTTTTTTGCTTCTGTTTGTTTTTGTCTGTCTTAGGGCTGTATAACCGTGTGTCTTTTTTATCTAATGTATATTACTCTAGCTCACAGGTTTCAAAACTGTTTGACTGCCCATAGTTACGTTAATGTGCCTTGATTTTTAAATCTGTTATAATCTTTGTCAAATACTAGTGATATGATGATTTTTAGTTGTGTTTATTATTTTGATGTCTTTTTTTTTAGCAAAGTTTAAGTCCTGTGTCTATGATTGATGAGTAGAAGTTTTTGATTTCTTATAAATGTGCAGTTTTTGTTTTGCTTTATTTTGTAAATCATTTTATAGCTGCTTTAATGTTTTTTCATTAATTTATTTTAGTTTTCCCTTAGTTGGTTAATTATTTTTTCTAGTATATTTTTACGTATATTTCCTAGCTCACTTTTAGTAGAGTTTATTAAAAAAATACATTGGTGTTACTGAAGGCACCTGGAAACACAGAAGCCACGTACACTAAATATAATTCACAAATAAACAATATGAACACAGCACAACACTATCAAAACACATTCGGAAACCAAAAATTCAAACCAGAAATAACGCTGGAAAATAAGGAAAATGACACCAGCATATAAGAACCTTACTGAAAACTTTGCTTACTAGAAGAAAAATGAAAAAATAATCGAGAAAATAAAACATAAGAAACGATCAGAACTCATATCAAAATGTAGACACGAAAATGAATTCTTTCTAAGTCAACTAAAAACTAATGGCTCCAGCGACTAAACAAATTCTCAAAACTTATAAAAGGAAAGTAAAATTACATAAATTAACAAATCAACAATAATGATAAAAAATAACAATAACAATAACAATAGATAAATAAACTAATAATAAAACTAAACTAATAAGGAACTAAAACAATAATAAAAACAAACACAACAATATAAAAATATTGAAAAAACAAGTAAAGGCTACCTTCATAAATCCCCAAACAATGGAAACTAAAAGCCCGAAAATACACCAGTCCAATAAAACGAGACTCCTCCACCCTCAGAAACATAAAAAGAGGCTCCTCACCCCCCCCCCAACAAAGCACTACACTACATTATATAATGGAGAATAAAAAAACAAATACCCTCTTAGTTTGAAAATCGTATCGTCTAGAAACTGTAAGTAAAAAGGCCGCCGTTGACTTGTTTGATGTCCACGGTATCCTAACTTATATATATATATATATATATATATATATATATTATATACTCTCAACGATGTTGAGACATGCTATATTAACAATATTGGGCACTTTTACTTATAAATATACCCATCTCTCTCATCTCTCTCTCTATGTATTATATATATATAATTGAGAGAGAGAGAGAGAGAGAGAGAGAGAGAGAGAGAGAGAGAGAGAGAGAGAGAGAGAGAGAGAGAGAGGAGTTATTTTTGTTAGGTAATGGTCTCTTACCACGAACAACCCATTAAAGGAAATGTGGAGGCATCTGATGGACAGATTGGTTAAATGTCACCCTTATTGAAACAAACGATGAGAAGTTTGCATTTTGAGTTATGCCATTGTCAATTCGGATAGTACGACAGAGTAGACATTTTTTAAGGACATAAACAGAGTCTATCTGATGACCTAATGATGATGGTTTGGAAACCTACTGAGAATGTCTTTCGAAATTTATTAAACATTATTAATATTTTAATAAACCAGGACAGTGTTCTTAATGGGACCAATCTATAAATGCGCATTTGTCCAATTATTTCGTTGTTTCTAGCCGCATATTTTATAGTTAGGTATTGTTACAATTATGCATTTATTCAATGGAATTTACAGGGTCTAGTCAATACATCACAGTAAATAGACTCGTTGAACCAAGTTCAAACTTTGTGCTAAAACTCTTGAAGAAGGCATGAATCCTTCTCTAGAAGGAAAACGGAATTCAAGTTATGAACTATGGTTAGAAATAACAGAAAAAGAAGAAGTTGAAGAAAAGAGAAAGTGGGGAGAGAAATTAAAATAAAAAAAAAAAGAAGTGGAATATAAAGATGTGAAGATAGAATGAATTGAAGAAAAGATTAATAGGATTGAGAATTAAGAAGAGAGGAGAGAAAGGGGAAGAAATAGACTAAGATGTGACAAAGAGAGAGAGAGAGCAGAAGAAAAAGAAAATAAGAATGGAAAGAAAAGAAATAAGAAGGACAGCATAACAGGAAAGAGAGTAAAGAATTGTGAATGTATATAAACACATGGAAGCATAAGCAAATGTTCCCACCTATTCTTGTAAATACATACATTTCATATTCTCATAATCTATGGCCAGTCAGGGACAACCTTACAGCTGTTGCTGTGGATATTCTAGAATTCAATCTTATTCATGCAGTGCATAAGTGTAAGGATCTATCTTTACTATGAACAGTCTTTATGTAAAAAGTGAATCTTACATTGAAAAAAATGATATCGTATTTGATACAAAGTAAACTAAAATAATTATTTAGAAAATTCAAATAAGTGTGGCGTTACACAGCAACAACAGAAAATCATTCAATCAAAACTTTGTGTAAAACAAAAATAAAAAATCTAAGTTTACGCAAATCCATAGGAAAACTGACCACCTGACTCAATCATCCATTTACTGGCCAATGAGCGATCAAGTTTTCAAATATTTTGGCCCGATTTAGCTCAGTCGGTAGAGCATCCGACTGGAACCGCAATGTTCCGGGTTCCATACCGACCCTCGCCAAATCAGGGATCTGTCCGGAAAGTGAGGAGCTGATGGTAGGTGTGGCACACCACCCTCAGACGCGAAAACAATCTCCTTGGTCTAGCGCTAGTGAAAAGGGAAAGACTCCATCGCTGTCTGGCTGATACCGACTTTAGAACCCCGATGACTTTACTTATTAAAATAAAGATTTAAATTCTAGAAACCTAATCGAGTCGTGACGCATAATACGAGGAACTCTTCTCACGCCACGTTAGTCACCACTTGTAGTTTTACATTTGCCCTCCTCCTCCTTCTCCTCCTCCTCCTCCCTCCTCCCTCCCTCGATACCCAAAAATCAAACACATCTCTTCTCATGACACGAGCCAGATATTTCTCCAGCAAACCGTTTTAACAAATGCAAAATAACAATATCAAGAAACATGTAATAATCAATTTCGATTTCATATTACAGAACAAATAAAACTATAGGTGCCGTAAAGAGCACCTATCAAACAAAACGTCTTACTTACTATTCAGGTGAGAATCTCCAAACTTATGCTTCTCAGAGTTTTACATCAGGCAAAGGATGTCTTCTTAGCGTCAAAATGGTATCGGCATTTCTTCCATCCATCAAATCAGCAGTGTGTAACTTAAATAGACTATGGGTATTGTCCCATTGGGAAAAATTGTCAAAGCTAAAGCGGTTAAAATCAAAATGGCAAAAATGGACGCAAAAAGGCAGAATGTATATTTGAACAAATCAAAATCTCTAAAAATTTGCAATTAACATCATTTTACAAAAAATATATATACCATCAGGAGAGAAAGAATGCTCGTAGATTAGAAAAGTAATGAATATATATGCCTCTCACAAATTCACACCAATTTTCTTCTTCTTAAAGAAGAAGAAGAAATCTGCACACCTTTTTATTAAACATAAAATTTATACCGATGCAAAAATTTTCCTCTCATTCATTGATCATAAACCAAAGATTTCGGTTTCCACCTGAAAATATCTCAAATTACAAAATTTCGCTGACTTGGCGAAAAATATGTCATTTAAATCTGAGCCATACCACAATGATCTTTCAGACACCTTAGATCTTCGTTGTTCTTTGATAAACACAAATCATTTCTGTCTCTAGTATTCTGGATGGACGCTTGAGAGAATTTCATTGTCCTTAAAATTTCATAACACACATTTCCAATGTAAAAGAAAATGTTAAAAGGTGAAAAACGCGGTGATTCACAAGACATTATCGCCAGAATGACAGAGGCTTGATTAATTAACCATTCCCACATTCATTATGCCAATTCCTATCGGGATATACAAGGTTTCTTTTTAAAGAAGAAAAGTTTAAAATTATTAAACATTTTACATGAGGTATAACTTGAGTGTTCATTGACAAAAAAATTTAACTTCTTTTCTTTTTCTCTTTCGTTCTCAGCTATGTTAAGTTATTTCTTCTTTTTCTTTCTGTGGATTTTTCTTTGTCATATGTTCTGAATTTAAAAAAAATTTAGTTAAAGAACAAAACTCATATTATCCAAGCTGGTATTAATAAAAGTATTAGGACCCGATGAAATACATTCTAAAAGTTTAAAGTACTTATCATCAAATGAAAGTTTTACCATGCAATGAGTAAATAGTTTGAGAAATGTAAAAGATAGGAAATGATTCATTATAAATGTTTCATTTTAATTTTGGCTGCATTCATTATTAAACTTTGTATAACAGAGCCGCTCGGGCTTGTACATATTCTCGCTGCATCGTGACGTCAGCCCCCCCAGTCCGTTGCAGTTTTCTGTAAGGTTGAGTCGAAGCTGCACACAGCACGAGACGGACTTGTAAAAGAAGGAAATACCAAGAAACAAAGCGAACTTCTCAGACACAATTAAGTGGGAGGTGTCACATCAAACCGCTGCTTTGGCATTATAATTGGCTAGTATTATTCCGATTTCTACTCTTTTGCAGGGGACGATCTGTTCTATAGCTCGTCTATAACTCAACTGCCTCAAATTCTATCCGTCGAACTGCCTGCTTAACAACAGTCAACTTCACTGGTTCTCGTTCTGAACCCGTTTTCTGGTTCTTATTTTCGTATACCCGTTACCACTCCTCGTAAATTCAGACCACACAACGTCAGACATTCAAATAGAAATTCTTTTGAGATCTATTGATTAGCACCAAAAGGCCATGTTGACAAAAGGACAGTAAAATGAGTTCATTTTCTTCCAGCTTCTTCTGAACATTTGATCGGACTCTCCATTCTTCTAATTCCACACCCATCCACACAAATACACTCATTACACTATATATGCTTACCCATGCATAGGCATGTCCAACTCCACACAAATATTTACACACACACAATCACAACACACACACACACACACACCACACACAACTCCACCACACACACTCGACATTTGAGTTGGATTTCCTTTTTAGAAAGTTTTGTGTAGTCAATAATTAATTTCATCATGGGATGGTTAAATCCTGATGTTACGTCTAAATCTCTACCTATACGGCGCCATTTAACGTTTGTGCGGTTTCATAGCATGACTTGTCTTGTGTACTATGTCGAATTTCAATACAATTGTCTGTTGCGAAATTTGCTGGGTCGTTTCTCGTTATTTTGACTATTTTAGTCATCTTTTCATCAGATTGTTACGCATAGAAACTTGTAGAGGGTAAAATATATCAGTAAACTTTTGTACTGGTAGTGTGACCCGAAAGAATTATACGTGATTCAGACACTCAATGATTATAAGGCGAAAAAGAACAATCATTGCCCTGTATGTCAGCTGGATTGCTTTAAGCGGTCAAGCATTACGGATATAATTATAAAATAAGAGAGAAAAAAAGCAAGAGACAGGGAATTACTGATTCTATTTAGAAAATTATTTCTTTTCTTGTTCTAACAATAGTTCATAATATATTTAGGTTTACATTGATTACGCGTAATATTTTTGACGATCTAAAAGTTAGAAAAGTATCGTTTTTTCAACAGTTTTTCTTTTTTTTCTGGAAAAAGTGGTCGGTCCAAACTCGCTCAGAGGGTCTTTCAATGTCAGGTCCTATTCTTAAAATTCAACCGAAAAGTTTAAAGCAGATCAAAGTGAAACCTCAATGTTCAAAGCTACAGTGGATGACTTGTCACCACGGATTTCTAAAGTGTTAGTGATGTGAGAAATTTACTTAATCACCATGCCACCACGACCGCTAATGATTGAACTAAAACCTATGTTACAAAAAAAAAAATTTACAAAGTGGAAGAACTGGTGCACAACTGTGACACATCAAAACTAAGCTACAAGATTTACAGTACAGTGGCTCACGTAGATTCAAGCAACGACAACTATATTCGAGTAAGTTTCAAGAACTCCGTGACTATACATTTACAAAATACAGCCAACAATGTTGCTATTCAAAAGTTTGCTCCAGAAATTAATCTTTAGCCTTTAGCTTTCTTGTTCGATTGAAATCTTTGTTTTGTAATTGTGTAAAAATATGTTAACTCAAAATTATGCTGTCAAAAGTCGCAGGTAATAAAACAGCCTTGGCGCAAGAACACATAAACATCTCTCCTGTCACAAAACAAAGTAACAGTCTTTTATATACGAACTGAATTTTGCGATATTCCTGGACGAACGATAGATCGATGAGAATATGAATTCGCCCGGTCCATGCTATCGCTTTTTGCTTACATTTAGCGTTGAATAAATACTTTCTCTTCTGCCGAAACAACCTTTCATTAATAGTTTTTTTTCTGCTCTCTGACAGCGCGGCACGCCAGTCTAAGCCTTTTGTCTTTGTCATAAAATGGTCTCTAACCATTACACCCAACCAGATATTATCTAGTGAGGTGCATTTTCGAACTACAAGGTATGGAGGAGGGCACATTTTGTGTGCTGTTTGCCTTCGGGATGTCGTTATTATCGGCTTGTGTGGCTCATCGTCATTGATGTGGACATCAATCATCCCGGTTTTTTTTGATTTCTATGCAGTTATTTTCTTTTTTTGTTTTTCTCTCTGTGTTATGTGGTGATATCTCTTGTTGTGTGGAGTTTTTTTTTTTTTTTTTTTTTAGATTTTTTTTTTTGTTTTTTTTTTTTTTTTTGTTTTTTTCTTTTTTTTTTTTTTTTTTTTTTTTTTGTTTTTTTTTTTTTTTTTTTTTTTTTATTTTTTTTTTTTTTTTTTTTTTTTATGTTCTTTTTTTTTTTTTTTTATTTTTTTTTTTTTTTTTTTTCTTTTTTTTTCTTCTTTTTTTTTTTTTTTTTTTTTTTTTTTTTTTTTTTTTTTTTTTTTTTTTTTTTTTTTTTTTTTTTTTTTTTTTTTTTTTTTTTTTTTGGTTATTTTTTTTTTTTTTTGTGATTTTTTTTTTTTTTTTTTTTATTTTTGTTTTTTTTTTTTATTTTTTTTTTACGATCCGATTTTTTTTTTTTTTTTTTTTTTTTTTTTTTTTTTTTTTTTTTTTTTTTTTGTTTTTTTTTTTTTTTTTTTTTTTTTTTTTGGTGTTTTTATTTTTTTTTTTTTATTTTTTGTATTTTTTTTTTTTTTTTTTTTTTTTTCTTTTTTTTTTTTTTTTTTTTTTTATTTTTTTGTTTTTTTTTTTTTTTTTCTGCTGGTTAGGAACGCGTCATCGTCGTGCATGGAACGGCTATCGTCGAGCAGGACCGAAAAGTCTTTATTCTGTTAATGGCGCGGCCTTTACCGTACGGTTATTGATCTATCTTGCTATCGGGCAGAAGCCAACATTCTTAACTTGAATCATCGGTACGAATAGAGCATGTTGGCGGGAATGTTGTGCTGTTTTATCGTATCTGCACTTCACGTTGTAAATACGTGCTTCTTGAACTATGCACTGCTCCTTAACAAAGATGTTTTTCAATGCTTTATGGAACCGCTGAACGATGCCGTTTCCCAGAGAGATGATTACGGACATCGAAACGTAAATGAACGCACCATATGCTCTGCGAAGGTATTGAAGCTCACTAAGAAACACAGTAATCGAGTCAGCTAATTTTTCTTCAAGAACTTCGGCCTTTCAAAGAATACGGCCTTAACCGGTCACCCTTACACCACTGAGTCTGTCTCGACTAATTGACGCCAAATTAGCAAATAGTTGACCACCGTCTTGAGGTAAGTAGTGGACATCGCTATAGGGGGAGGTTGGGAGGGGAGGAAGGGGGGATGGAGGTGGTTACATCATTCCTAATCTATGTCACACGCCGGCCACTTTCAAGACTATCGGTAGCCTATTGTAATGTCATGATGCTTGGTAACTGCTCTGCACTCTAGAATAGATTGATGCCGGAACTAATGGCCTCTTTGAACCTAGAGTGCAATTCCTCTAACAAAGTTATGTTTGTCTGTCTCAACGCAGGATGCTACTTTGGCTTGATAGCTTTTAGAACCCACGCAGACTACAGCATGTAGCGCGCTTCGCACTTTCCCTTCGAGCAGAAAACTTGACTAAGATCGTTGCCTTTGTTTTATGCTGGACCCTAACGAGGGCAACATCGACACGCAAACCATATTCTGACCCATTAATAACCCTGAGAACGTACGAAATATCCTTATCTACATTTCGCCTTGAGTCGAGTATTTGTATAACTTCGCTTTATCCGATTCAAGGTAGGTAGTTTACCCAACCCCTTTGTCTAGCGGGTTAGGGTGGGGACAGAAGGTCGCAAGTAGTGATCATTCCAGTGGGCTCAAACTGCATTATTCAAGTAGTAAAGATTCTGCGAGACTACTAAGCATTACAACCACTATGGGATGCCTTTCTGGTCAAGAATAAGCGATGCATACAGCAAATAGGTTTTCAAATTAAATGACATCCACCTCCGATGGTCAGTTTTATTCTTTAATGTGGGTCTTAGCGGACAAGGTTTTTTTTGTCAAGTAACATCTCAAAATTGGCAAGTTATTGTGCATCTAAATAAAAAAGTAGCGTTTAAAATCTGACCATTATTTGATCTCGAACCATGACAGTGATTTTTCGTTGGCAGTATCAAATATGTAAACTGCAGGATCACCAGTATTTCAGCTACATCCCTACTCTTTAAAATGATTACCGCTGCATCCGAANAGGGAAACACTTTACCTTTTCATATTATAACAATATGTTACATAACATCTGAGATACGTTCTAAAAAAACTGGATGTTGTATGATTTGAACATCATGGGAATAAAACCTTTTAAAGCCTAAAAAAGGATAAAAAGGAATCAAACTAATATGATATAATGTAGTAAAAATATACAATTTGTAAACATACTTACAACATTTAAAGTTTGCAGACTGCTTACGTCTACTACATGCTACTGTTTGCAATTAATTTGTTTAATTTTTATTAACAGTAGACATATAAGAGAATCAACATTTTTCAGTTGGATGTTTATCTGATTTTTTTTCAAGTGTATTAAGTGGGTAGACTACATTACTCTATTTCACCTGTCTCTTTCTTTTTCAATTCTTCTTTTCTTCAAATCAATTATTGTTTCACTTTCTTCTTTCCATATTTCTTTTACTTTCTGCAATGAAGCAATTAAAATCCTGACTGAAATGTCTCACCCATTTATCATAACAGTGCTAATCTAATTATTTTATACTCCCTTATAAATCATTATCAAACCACTAGATATACTCACGTAAATATCTTTAAATGTCATGTAATATTGAATATTTTTCAGCTGAAAAATAGATATTTTATTTCAATAGTTTAGTATGTTTTTTAAACCTATCTAATAAAATTAATAATGCATAATTCCTTTTATCCTTATACTTGTTATTATAGTTGACACTGTTCCTACACTAATTCTCTTTATAGGGTAGCAAAATCTTCATGCCATGTACAAATTTCAATAAAATGTTGTACTTTGAAATTCAGCTTTTTTCTCAGTAATGCATTTCTATATACTATATATTCTATCTATCTATCTATCTATTGTGATGTAGTACTAGTATATATCAACTAGTATATTGACCTTTGTAAAATTCTAAATACAATGTGTGGGCGAGATCATTCATTTTGTTTTGGTGAAAGAAAGTTTGCATTGGCAAAATTAATACTATCCTACTGTTGAACGATGATTTTAACCTTCCCCATTCCAATAGTGGAAACGACAAACGGAAATATGTATCTATCTTTGACTTCCTAGCACGACCTACAATCGGAATTGTAAAAGTACACACTACCCCAGAGCTTTCGCGCCTTAAGAATGTTAACAGCCTAACTTGATGCCATGGCGACCGAACCCCAAATTCCCACCAAGAAAAGGAAGATCCCACACAGATCAGGAAATTATGCTGTTATGAACGGACGTGTTTGCCTGGATCTCACAAATTTTGACGACGCTAAAGACGAGGCGACGAATCGAACTTTGGATATTCGGAGAACATATCCCAGTCAACTATTTCATATTTTCAGCTACATCTTATCGTTGAATGTTGAATATCTGATTTTAAAAAAAGAAAGAGAAAACAATTGTGAAAACACTTATGCCGTTGGGACTATTTTAAACTTTATATTTGCTTGGGCCAATCTAAGAACTCTGACGCATATTCGATGCAGATAAAGAGGAGATAATAATAATAATAATAATAATAATAATAATAATAATAATAATAAAGGAGAGAAACGAAAAGACATTCTTTCTTTCACATCTTCCATGATATCACAGTAAGTTGAATCTCTCTTGTTTTGTATATGTCTTTTAAGATTGACTAAGTCTTGAATGTTCGATCATTCGCTTACACATATATGATAAAATAGATATCTATTCAATATCCCTTATTCCCTACATATTTTCTTTTATTGTTGTTTGCTTTTGCTTGTATTCTCTGTAAATAAACTTGATTCTATCAGCGAGGTTTTGTCTGTCTTCTGTTATCTAGTGTATGAATTCTGTATAATTCTCTCGCACACTTATCGAAGCCGAGGAGAATTCCCTGTCCCTTGTGTTTATTCATTTATATATTAATTTTTACACTTGGGATCTCTTGCTTTTATTTATTTTATTATTATTGTTGCGCTAGCGTTCTTGTCGTATCCAACGAGTGCGTGTACGAATATATATATATATATATATATATATATATATATATGGGGTGTACGTGTGTGTGTATGTGTGTTTGTTTGTGTGTCAGCCTTCAAACATGAATTGCTTATAATACACTTTTCAATGTTAGTTTTATGCAACTAACACAATGGCTTGTTTTTCTTGAGGCTTTTAATGTACGTCCAAAATGATTATTTCTGTAGCATTGAGATCTCTGTCCTTGGGTTTTTTCCTTCAACTTCTTTTCAGGAATAGACATTGTAATAATGCAGCTTCAAAAGTTAGCTATTCTTACCAGCTTCAATTTTCAGGAGTTTGCACCAAACGTCTACCTTATGATCCCATTTGTTGTAAACATATTAACCTATGTGAAACTATGTATTAGATTCTAGGGCATTTTCCCCTTTCCCAATACTACTTATATTACCTCTGTCTTTTTACTTCAATTTTTTGTTTTCTTTTTGTTTTAACATGGTGATTTTAGTGACCAGCTAATTCTCTCACATTCTTGTCTACTGCTAACTTTTCCACTTGGTGCTTTGACTGCCATTTACTACTTAGTGGTTCAATTTACTCACGTAAAAATCTTCATTAATATCATCAATTCATGTGAATTCAAAAAGAAAATAGTTTTATGTTAATTACATAAAACAACTAATCTATTCTTATATCTAGCATATATTTCATTTAAAATTGGGAATGTAGCCAATTGTAGATGATAAAAATTAGAAAAGAAATACACATTTCAGAAATGTATTCAAAAAAACATTTTAAGATGTTGACACTCACAATAAATGGTTTATTATTAAAGTTTTCATAAACACAAGGTCATCAGTCAGAGTACCAAAACTGTTGCTTTTAAGAAGGCATTTTGTGTGCTTGAATAATGCAAAATTAATTCAGTTACTGTTGTTTAACGACATCTTAGAACACACTTTTGGAAATCTCTACTGACAAGACAATTTATCAACAATTGGATAATAAATGAATCTGAAACAACAACCCATAGAAATTTGAATGAATAGCCAATCAAAAGTTACAAATTCTACAATAGACTGTTTTAAAATTTTGCAGAAATTATTAAAAATGATTACTTGTAAAATTCATCTGTTTTCCTTATATACTTGGGAGGTGCACTTTGTGTAACAGTTATCATCATAGGAAAAGAAATCTGGAATGTGAAACCCAAGTTAAAACCCTAACTTAAGCTTTCACTTCATGCCTTAGTGAAAATATGAATCCATCTGTTCTTCTTCCAGTTGTGAGTAAATTGTTGGGCAAACTGGATTCTTTAGCTTTGTTAAGGCAACTATAGAAGAAGGAAAACTCCAAATTCAAACCAGTTGCACTACGCTAAAAATTGCTTTTGTGTCACATTCTGCTTGTGGCTGTGAAGTTGTGTAAATACTTTTTATGGTGAGTGCTATGCCCTTTCATAAGTTGAACAATTATAGTTTTTCATACCTTCACTTACCAGGAAACTGAATTAATCTTGGAAGATTCAGACTTTCCAAGACTGGTTGTCAACCACCATGGTTAGAGTACTTATTTTACCCATTGATAAGAGAAGAAATGGATCATGCCTTTCTTAAGAGCATGGGGTTGGAATTTCAACTCAACTGTCTGAACCCTTCCTTCTTTATAGAAGTTAGTTGAATTAATATTTCCTTTTGTCAACAAAATGAGTTGTCAAAAAAACAAAACATAACAATCAAATGATCATGAAAAAGTCTCTTCCTTCACATTCCTCTTCTCTAAACCTTTATCACAAGTTTAACCAACTTTGTCCTCTTTATGTAAATTAGTTTAATCTTGTATATTGATTTAAATTCTGACATTTACATATCTGGATAAAAAGAGACTGAAAAACTGATGATGACTGATGATTCAGTAATTGCCAAAGTGCAATTCATTATGCCTCAAGCCTTCCAGCTTGATTCAGCAGCTGATCTTTAGAAAACTTTCAGGGAGATTCACAGAGATAAATTTAGTAGCTACTGACCCAAACTCTTGAGATCTAGTTGACATTTAACCTTAATGGACATTAGTTTTAAGCAATAAAATTAAGAGGTTAATTATAACTCTTTGGAATTGTGAGTAACTCAAGTAGAAGAAGTATGTTAGAGTAAAGGGTTAAATTCTGAGAGGTGAACCCAAAGTACAGTTTTAGTTTTATTCATGTTTTTCTTCTTTTACCAGAGCAAATTCTCTAATGATATTATCTGAATTTAAGGCAATATAAATAACAAATGATTTTTTTTTAATTTATTGTACTGCTGGAGATTGCTTTTAAGTTCAATGTCAGTTCCTTTCCTACTTATAGAATTTCTATTATGAAAAGCATAAGGCCCTAATATCTACAGCTGCATTCATTAGGAAATGTGCCACATGAGAAATAGAATATAAGTTGCTGTTTTGCAGAAAATCTGAAACAATCTTGATTTCTAGACACAATGAAATGAATGCAAAAATAAAAAATAAAAATAAAAAGGATTTTCATATCAGACTTTATTCTAGCAGGTAAATCAAATTGTTTGACAGATCTTTCACTAGATTAATGTCAATGTTTTGTTTACTTTATGTTTAAACATAAAGACACAATACGAGCAATTGGCAGAGAAAGTGAAATGTTATTAAGAGTCACTTCAAGAAAGGGATTCATATGTTTCACTTAAACGGTTACAATATAAGAATATCTTTAAAATCAGTAATAATGATCAAATCCAAGCTTTTAACTTCAATATTCCTGCTTATAAATACATCTGTTAGGGTCGTAAATCTGTAAAAGAAATTGTTAATTCAAAAATGAGAAATACATATGGTATTAACTCAAGGTAATTGTGGTATGCAATTAATTATTCTTTTATTGTACTGGAATTAAATCAATTATGGGAAGGTTCAGAACTTTGATTTGGACTATGAAAAAAAGAAGTATTCCTCTATGTAAATAAAAGATGTTAATAGAACATGAGCTTTTGGGTTTTGTCTTTCTCTAGTCATTAAAGGACAATGGTTGATCTGATTTCATAAAGATAAATCTTATAGATGCATTTTGAGGCATCATTAGTGATATTCCTGGGTTCATCAGTGGGTCTTTCAGGTGACCCACTTTGGAGTGATTACTTCCAAGCAACAACTATACATGGGTTTGCCCCTCTTTATCCAAAACCACAAAGTAGCTTATTCAGCTGACTCTGTAATCATTCAAACTGCACTTTTTTTAGTATCTCCTGTGATACCAATTCTATTCAAGGCCATTTTGTGCAAATATTCCACAAACATCCTCCAAAATTGTCTAAAGAAAAAGAAGTAAAAAGGGTACACATATATCATCATCATTAGCATCCAGTCAAATTGACAGCATGGATCTCCTTGACTTTTCCTTACCACCTGTCTCTATCATTCATCACTCCTGGCAGGTCCTCTTGCACAGCATCCAAGATATGCACAGATCTGATTGATATGGTTTTTTTTGTTGGTCATGGAAAGGTGTCCATTGGATAATGTCATTTATGAAATTGTCCTTACTTCTCTTGCAGAGTCTAAGATGTCTTGTGCATCATACTTAGATAGTTTGTGTGATAAGTGGACAGCTGCTCTTTTGTGGGATGCTACCTCCAGGATTTGTTCAATACTATATGCTGCATCATTGTACAGTCCCCATCCAGATTTTTCTTCAATCATTTCACTAAATTCTAAGTGGTGTAGCCATACAGTAGCACTGAAACAGTTACAGCTTGTAAGAATTCTCACTTTATCATATCTGAGAGATTGGATTGATAATCTGTCCATGCCTTTCTTATGCAAATATTGACATTGCCTTCTGTAGATGAGATATTATAACCTAGGTATGTGAACTAGTTTTATTTCAGGGGCTTACTATCTAGTGTGGAGATGTCTCCATCTTGTTTGTAACACATGAACCGTTTTTATCTTAGTTTACATAGAGGCCTCTCAAATGTCTCTTGTTATCTTGTTATAGGAGTGTTACCTTCTGCAGCAGTGATTTTGCTCATACAAGTGTAATTTGGCTTTTGACTTTAGTTATCGACTATGCAAAGATCCACATGATTTAGTGAAAAGAAAATGAGCCAATGCAGGAAACAACCTTTTAAAATCTTTTGCCTGTACTATATATTTAATTATTTCTATTTTCCCGAAAATAGATTACAGCAAATTGAATGTTGCATATCAGAATTACACAGACAATTTTTTCCTTCATGGCTGAAGTAGAAAATCTGATAACTTAAAGAATCTCCTTTTTTAAAACTAGTTTATTCCTAATTCTCTGCAGGACCGTAATAATTCCTTTTGTTTACTTCTGGTTTGTTCTTAATTAATTAATTTAATTAATTCATTGCAGATAACCCTGATGATCCGTTCAATGTAAAACTCTAGTAGGATATCTGACTGTAGCATTTTACTAAATCTGCTCTATAAACATATTAAGTACTCTTATGTTCTTTATTACCCCAACTTATTTGATTAATTATATCTATAAATATATTTTATCTTCTCTGCTAATTCACCCACTTTTCACATATATATAATATATATATAATATATATATATATATATATATATATAGAGAGAGAAGAGAGAGAGAGAGAGAGAGAGAGAGAGAGGGGGGGAGAGAGAATTAAATAAAATAGATGTCTCCTGTATAACAAGTTTATTTTCGATCTTTTCAAGCTTTCTGGACAACTTTTTTTTTATATTTGGATGGAATCCGTGGATTAGTCCACCAAATTCTATCTAAAAATTAAGAAGTTGGCCTGAAAGCTTGAAAAGATTAAGAATAAACTTGTTAAACAGGAGACATCTTTTTTGTTTAATTCTGAATGTGTAAATGAAAGAATGCTGCCCATATATATATAATATATATATATATATATATATATATATATATATATATCACAGTTACTTGCAGATCCACGAAGCAAACAAATATATTTACTTCTGGATTTTATTAAAACCGATTTAAAAGTTCTCAATAAAAAGAGCTAAACGAATGGCTTAAAATAATCCGACTGCAGTTTCACGCAATAGCGAATCTTCTGGGAATTCTTTATCATCATTGGTATTCTCTTTTTATATATATATATATATATAACTCAAATGAAAGATTCAACTGCACTAATAGAACCAATTGTCCCCTAAATGGTAATTGTTAATTAACAATACCATATATAAAGCCACCATTAAGGAAAAGAGAATACCAATGATGATAAAATCTACATCAGTGCCACTGAACTAAAATGGAAAAACAGATGATAGAATCACAACTTCAGCTTCAGTAACAGAAGATATCCAACAGTAAACCATCTTGTGAAAAAATCCAAAAAAAATGTCATATATACAAAAGAAATGTAAATATGTCAATTTCAACCTTCTAATATTACATGTGAAAATCTATAATATTAACATTTAATGGCATAAATCATTTAAAAATTTATACAAAAAAATCCATATATTCTACATTTTTTATGTTTTATTAAATGAAACTTCTTTAAATTATTAATTTATATTTATTTTTATTTTGCTATGAGCATTTTCTTTTTATTTTAAATTACATTAATATTATATATATATTTATATATAAAGTATAATTCTTTTACATTACACTTCAACATCTAATTAAAAAATCAATTTTTATCTGAAAATTAATTCTTTTGTAAATTTCTCAAATAACATGTTATTTAACATTAAAATAATTATTATAATTTTTTTTTAATTTAATATTATAATTTCTATATTAAAATTATTTTTTTCAATAAATTTATATTTCTATACAATGTTTCTTCTTCTTCAGTGTCAAAATCTTCTCAGACTCAGAACCCTCTCTTCAAATCGGAACCTTCATATCATAATCGGGGTCCTCATGGAACTTCGAACCAAACCCTTTATCAATCCATGGGGTAGACTGTCCTCATTCCATAAACCATGACCGAGTACAAGCTTTAAGCTGTGTTATGTATTCTATGTGACTATGGCCCTTGGCTAGGATTGAACCTGCAGCCTAGAGATGTGATATAATGGAATGACCCATCTTCCCCGTACCTCAACAGTGGTGATGGTTCTAGCCACTATTTAAGAACACACACATCACTCTGTGCAGAACTCACTTGAAGTACTTAGATGACGGACTCTCCTCCTAATACTCACGTAACCTTACTATATAACAAGTGACGACGAGGATCTGAACGAACCCGAAAAAAATCGTGTAGCAGGTCGCAACACTGATTTGAACTTGGAACGCAAGAAAACGGATAAAAAAAATCGTGTAGCAGGCCGCAACACAGATTTGAACCTCGACCGCAAGAAAATGGTAATTCTTTTTTTATCGGCAGAACTTTCTGCAAAATCTGGATTTTCGTTTTCTCTCGCGTTTCGTATTTGACAGAAATTACGTTGTGTCAAGACTTTCTTTTTGGGTTTCACTATTGGGAACAGGATAATGCTGTTCTCACGGTTGAGTATTGTTGTGTGGAGGTATTTTTGTAAAATTTAATACCTTTAAACAAAATGGATCAGTTGGTGCAAATTACGAAGTCTTTATGTACGTCTATGCAGCAACAACAAAAGTTGCATGAGGAATGCAATCAACTAATTCATGAGCAAATGCAAAACCAACTATTGAAAATAGCTTTGACGAATGTGATAGCCTTTTCCATACGCGATATAAGTGTTTAGATATCGTCAAACTGGAAAATGAGGATTTCGTTTCTTACGCCGGTACGGTCAACTCTAAATGTGAACTGGTTAAAATAAACGAAATTTCAAAGGACTTGTTCAAATGTTTTTTCTTGGTGCAAGGGTTAACTGCACCAAAAGACAAAGATACGTTCCAGAATATTAACAATCATGGAACAGGGCCCAGAAATCACATTACAAAAAGCAAAAGAGGAGTGTCAAAGATTAATTAACGTCAACTCGAAAGACTAGAGAAAGTCGGAGTGATCGAAAAGGTGGATTATTCAGATTGGGCGTCACCGACAGTATACGTAAAAAAAAAACAACAACAAAATTAAGAGTCTGATCCGATTTTTCGACAGGCCTAAATGACTGCATAAGAGATCATAGCTATCCTTTTCCCACTCCAGAAAACATTTTTTCCAAGCTTAACGGAGGAAAGTTATTTTCTAAAATCGACTTGTCAGAAGCATACCTACAAGATAAAGTCGATGATGAATGTTCCAAATACTTAACCATCCAAACGCACAGGAGTTTCTATACCCTAAAAAGTCTGCCATTTGGACTAAAAGTGGCACCGAGCCTTTTCCAATAGATCATGGATGTTATGCTAGCTGGTCTAGAATACTCTTTAGCGTATTTGGACGAGATACTAATAAAAAGCGAAAATATGCAACAATGTTCGGGAAGTATTTAAAAGAATTAACAAATACGGGTTTAAGCTAGAACCTGAAAAGTGTAAATTTTTTATGGATAGAATGAAATATCTGGGACAGATAATTGATCAAAAGGATAGAAAACCTGACCCAGAAAGAGCGAAAGCCATAAAAAATATGCCCTCACCGGACAATGTAACGAAGCTGCAGGCATTTCTGGGTCGAGCAAGTTATAGCATATACATACCGAGAATGTATGAGATGAGAGCTCCATTAAATGAACTACTAAAAAAGGGTAAAAACTGGTGTTGGTCTAAAGAGTGCGAAAAGACATTTCATGGAATAAAAGAATGTCTACTATCAAACCTCACACTAGCACACTTCGACCCAAATAAAGAACTGATCGTAGCAGCAGACACAAGCCAGTATGGACTCGGGGCTGTTCTACTGCATAGACTTGAAGACGGATCGACAAAACCAATAGCTCATGCATCCAGAACATTACTATCAGCAGAAAAAAATTACAGTCAAATTTTCAATTATTTATGCTATCAAGAAATTTGATACATTTCAAAAGAGCATTAAGAAAGAACCAAGGACTAGATACGGACGAACGTAGTATACAGAAATTTCTTGCTGTATACAGGATCACACCAAATCCAAACACTAGTGCAAAGCTATCACCAGCAGAACTAATGTTTTCACGAAAGATAAGATCCGTATTCGACAGGTTACTACTGTAAGGAGGATGCAAAGTTAGTCATACTTTGGATACACAAAACTCCGACGAAGGTTAATAGACAAAACATTTAATATAAACAGCACATGGATAACAGTAGATACCACGTACATAGTAAAAGAGTTACATATATAAAGGGGTACACGAATAAAGATAAAGACACATTCATGAATGGTACATTATAACATATAAAAGTACAGACATGAGACTAGGAATAGTCCATGCTGTGAAGACTTACAGTAATGTAAGGGGGCGGAGCCCCAACGAGAGGGGTTAGATAAAATCTACCCCATGTGGCTCGTAGTTGCTGAAACAGGAAAAAGAGAGCGAAAGGGTTTGAACCCGGCGCTTAAATACTATGTGCCCTAGCGGGCACCAGCAAACTAAGAGGGGCAGACAACTCCGCCAGGCAAATGCAAACTAACGCTACAAATACTCCCCCCTACATTTTTAGCGGGGCTAAAAAATTTATATACAAGCATGACAAAAAAAAAAAATATTCCTTTAAGGAAAAGAACAGAGTCTCGAATGTTCAAAGTTCAAAGTTCCAAAAACAGAGAAATAAAATTTGCACATACATATTCCCGCAAACTACAAAATAAAAGCATGAAAAAACAGGAATGTAATTTAAAATACAAACAAGAGAATTTTCATGTTAAAGTCCAGTGTGAGAAGGTTCCTATGGTTGTTGACAATTTAAAGAAATCACCTTGGGAGTGGCGAATTTCTTCCAAATTCCTTAGTTATCCTTGTGGAATAATTTTTCTCCTGGAAAAAAAAATGGTAGGCACAAAATGCCAAGTCAAAGTACTTTTACGGGCCATGGTGGGTCCGACTTTGGCCAGGAATTTGGTGAATTCCTGGTAAAATTTGTTAGGCACAAAATGCCAAAAACGACGGGGATCGTTAAAAGGGTGTTTCAAACGAAACAAAAGTTTAAAAAATTTTTACGAACCATATTTCAGGTTCAACTTTTGGCAAAAAAAAATTTTCTGTACAGGTGTACAATTTTTCATAAGTTTGAGGAAAAATATGGAGCAAATGTTTCTGTGTGGTGTGGATAAAAAAACTTGAAATTCAACGTCTCTTCGTTCCATTCTTCAATGCTGACCTGGTTAAATGTCTTCTTAGACGCCAAGGTCGAGTTGAAATTCTCAAAGTCGGTACTTTGAGTCTGGGAGGCACAAATACCGTAGTCCAGAAATGGACATTTTAGATGAACATCTCACTTTCTGAGGGGTAGCAAAAAAATTTTTTTGCTGAGTAGCCCTGCGGTTGGAATCCAGGTCACATGGTGTGGCCATGTCCGTATCCTTAGTAGTAGTCGCCGAACTGAAGATGTCAGTATCCCTGGGGTGGGGGAACGTGTCAAACTGTCCCTGGCTGATGGCTGAACTATTTCCTCTCGGTAAAAAGATAATTCTTGGTGTTGAATCTTTTTTTAAATTTTTTAGAAGATATCCAGCGCTGTAAAAAAATGTGTCCATAACTGTCGGAGAAAAAAGAAATAATTTCTTTGAGGGTGGCACCGTTTTTTCTTTTTTTAAAAAGGTTCGTGTTGAAAGTCCCGAGTACTTTTACGACCATTTTTATGGTCGACTTGGGCCAAAAGGGTTGCGTGTTCATATCAACAGTTGTAACGTAGGTGCAAAGTTATTAGATACTTTGCATACAAATAACTCCGACGAAGGTTAATAGACAAAACATTTAATATATACAGCACATGGATAACAGTAGATACAACGTACATAGTAAAAGAGTTACATATATAAAGGGGTACACAAATAAAGATAAAGACACATTCATGAATGGTACATTATAACATATAAAAGTACAGACATGAGACTAGGAATAGTCCATGCTGTAAATAACTTACAGTAATGTAAGGGGCGGAGCCCCAACGAGAGGGGTTAGATAAAATCTACCCCATGTGGCTCGTAGTTGCTGAAACAGGAAAAAGAGAGCGAAAGGGTTTGAATCCGGCGCTTAAATACTATGGTGCCCTAGCGGGCACCAGCAAACTAAAAGGGGCTGACAACTCCACCAGGCAAATGCAAACTAACGCTACACTACCAAGGCTGAAAAAGAAAATTTTAAAAAAATGAATTTTAATACAAAAATGTATAAACCGGGTGATAAAGTTTTTTTTAGGAACTATCGAACTGAAAAGAGTTACTGGGAGGACGGTATTGTTACCAAGAGAATTGAAACAGTGGTCTACATAATCAAGGGAAAGCGATTTGATCACAAGAGTAAATCAAATCAGGCCACGATATATTGAAAATATCAAGCATAACGACGTAGAGCTTTCTATGGAAGTGTTATACGACACATTTGAGATCACACCTCCCATTAGCCAAAAAGTACCTGTGGATGGGCCACCTGCACCATCAACTTCTTATTCTCCGCAAATTCCACGAGCATCCCCCATCGTCAACCGTGGGGTGAGGAGAAAAAGTTGAAGAGAAAAGAAAGCGGTAAAACGACTACGTCCAAATCCAGAAAAGAAGAAATATTAAAAGTTAAATTCCAACGGAAGAATTTAGCTGAGGGAGGGGTGATATAATGGAATGACCCATCTCCCCCATACCTTAACAGTGGCGATGGTTCTAGCCACTATTTAAGTACACACATATTACTCTGTGCAGAACTCACTTGAAGTACTTAGACGACGGACTCTCCTAATACTTACGTGACCTTACTATATAGCAAGATGATTGCCACTTAGAACTGTATTAACTCAACCCTTATATCGGTTGCGCCATGTGTCCAACTGGAAATTCAAACAGCCTCGCCCAAGATTTCAACAATCCCTTTCCTACAGAGATAACCATTAAGATAAGTGTGCCTTAAATGCTTTGTATATTTATTGATAAAATTGTTTAGTCAGAAAACATAAAAATCAGTTATTTTATTTATCGCAGGCAATTTGTATGTGAATCTATTTGTATAAATTCTATGTAAAAATTATGTTCTATCTTTTAATTGGGAAGAAATTTTCTCTCCTCTTTCAACAGATTGATATCAAATATGTTATGCATGGATTTGACTCGAAGGTTTTAGTATTTTTTTGTCTTGAACAATAACATTAATTCATTCTAAATCCAAGATATAAGTCATTGTACAAAATTCCAAATTTTAGACTTAAAAAAGAAAAAAATTAATTAATTAATTACATTCTGTAAAATGTTTGTTCCTGTATATGATATTTCTAAATCACTCATGTTATATTTATTTACTAAGCTTAGCTTAGATGTGGCACAAGGCCAGAAGTATAGGGCACCCAGCAATAATCGAACTCATGAACAATGGTCTGCTAAGCTAGCTTGCTAACCATTAGGCTATATGAGATGCCTAAATTGCTTATGTTATAAGAGTATGAAAAATGGTCATTATTCTTTTCAAACTTTGTTTTTATGCCCTGTATAATGACATTTAGAAATTAACCTATTTTCTATGTAAAAACAGGAGAATTTGCACATCTCATTTACATAAGGCCTGAATAAAACAACATATAAATTACATGAATTTATACTAAAGTTATACTTAAAATATTTAGAATTTAGAAAGTTATACAAAAATATTTAGAATTGAAATTTTATTTTAGATTTGTGACTGCACTTTCATGTATTAACCCTTATATATTCTCTCCCATCAAAAATAGTTTCATATTAAACTTTATCACTTTTTCCTTCCAAGTAAATTGCACTTAGATAAATTCTGCTGTCATATTGTAAGTCCATTAGTTTGTGTCTTAGAGTTATGACAATATTTCCAAAAAGATTCTTCACAGTTCTTTATTTATTTTTTTCTCTCAGATGACACCATCTTCCATTTGCTGTTTGTGACATTGAGTAAACTGATTGACAAGTAGCATGGCATTTGATGTTTTAATGTTTTGACTGTCCTGTGTTGAAGATTTTGCTTAGCTAAAAGCAATTTTCTAATAAATATTACAGCACTCCTAAGTCATGACAAGAGTTCACCAATCATTTAGATAAAAAAAAAACACTGACCCACATTCCCCATCTTCATCATTATCCTTCCTTGAAATTTGGATGTTTGTTTGTTTTTTGTTTTTTTGTTTTTTCAACAGTTTGAATTTTTCATGGAAACTGCCTCAAATGTTCTGTAGAAGGAAAGAAGCAAAGTCTATCTTTATCTGGTCTTAAATCAAGTTTGAGGCACATCATCATCATCATTGTCACACCGGTAGCATGGATATCCATGACAACCTCTTGCCAACTGTCCCTGTCTCTCATTGTCCCTGGCAGGTCCTTCACACAGCATCCAGTATCTGTACAGAGCTGGTCTATGTAAGCCCTTGCTGGATGACCCACTCTAGCATGTCCATATGCTGGCTTCCACAGGAGGACATCATCTTTATTTCTCCAGCAGTGTCCAGCAAGTCTTGTCCATCTTACTCGGATGGTTTATGTGATAGGTGGCAGGGGGTCATATAGCTGCTTCTTTGTGGGGTGCTGTTACCACGATTTGTTCTATGACCCAGTTAATAAGTAGTCTTGTGACATGCAACACTCAACTTTGGCTCTTACTTGGGCTAGATGACTAGTCGGAGAGGCCCAATTCATTTAAGTTGCTGGTCATCTAGCAGTGCTAGAGCTTGACATGACCAGCAAATTAATATGATTGTCGCAACTGTATTCTTCAACTTGCCCTTATGGCAACAACCCAACCCTTTTTAACATATAGGGGCTAAAAGACAGTGGCTTAGAGTCAACCATCAGTTTATTAAAACACATGATTTCTCTTAATGTGTCAATACTTGAAGATAAAGAAAAATCTAACATAAAAATCATTTCTACCAATTTAGTGTCCTATGTATGACACTAAACTGCATCTAGTGGTGAGGTTCCAATTTTGGAGCTCTGGGGAGTGTGTAGTACCCCTTCATTGTCATTACTCCCAGGGTTCCATCTATGGGTGAAATACATCTGTTTGCAAGTTGATGAAATTTATTTCTACCAGTTTATTGACACATGAAATTAATAAAAAATCTAGCATAAAAATTATTTCAACTAATATATTGAGTTGATGAAAATTATTTCCACCAGTTTATTTCTATCAAACAAAAATATTTACCAACAAACTATTCATTAAAAAATCAATTGTACAAAATAAAAACAAGATTTGACATTAAATAGCCCACAAGGTTGATATGCCATTAAACAAAATAACCAAACCAACTATTCACTGAAATTACTTTACACAGCAAGTAATACAGAAATATGAAAAGAAATTCAGTCTTATCAATTACTGATAAATTTGAAATAATTATTCATAATCTTTATATGAAATCCACATGTTTTAACAGCACACTTTAATCCAAGATTGCTTGAAAGATTAGTCTACAGTGCACAATATTTTACCAATATATTTCATGCTAAATTTATTGTGTCCTATAAAACACAAAATACACTTCATATTCACATTCTAAAATGGAGATATTTTAAAAACTTCTGTTGAAAGATTTATAGGTTTAGAAGGTTTCATTTGATCTCTAAGGCTACAGTCCCCCACCCCCCATGATTATTAGTGATTTGCCTCTATTTCTGTTTTGCACACATTTTATATTTATTCCTCACTAATTTTGATATTTTTCTTCTAATTTTCTTCCTCTTCCATTTTTTTAAAATGCCTGGCTTTAATGTTTTTTTGTTTTTTATTAATTTCATTCTTCACAAATAAAAGATTTGAAAGGTTTCACCAAATTTGCACCATCGCAAATGGTTTTTGTCCAGATTGCTTATTATTCATGCATTTTTTAACTCATGACAAACAGTCATATGCAAAACAAATCCTTACATTCTGGTTCTTATTTTAGGTTTTATTCATGCTACAGCAATGAATAGAAAAAAAAACATCATTGATGCTATGGAAATTACATGATTACTATTCAAGGGTGTTTACTAAATAACCTCAGTATGGCACAAGACCACAAGAGTGGGGCCTCTCGTGTGGAGATGTGTGCAAGATTTGTTGGTTTGTTTTTTTTAAACTCCTTATGGGTTATCTAATGCCAAAATTTGATTAATTTCTAAATGTTTGATTGTGATCATAACTATAAGTAATCCTAATACTGATAATCCTAATACTGATAATCCTAATACTAATAGTTTGTAAATAGTTTTATGGTTTCAAGTATTTCGATTTAATACCTAGAATTTCTCAAAATATCTATTTAACACATAAAAGGTACTACCACTCTTGCCATAAGTGTATAAGGAGGGGCTTCAGGGGGGAGGGTTTTAGAGGGGAGAGGTTTCAATTGTACATTTTCAGTTCAAAAGCTGGTTATTTTCAGTACAAATAATTCTGTTTTAAAATTTCATATTAAATTTCAAATTATCAATATTGGAACCAAAATAAAGCTGCCACATTATTTTTTACAACAAACAAACCTGAAGTTGTATATTTTGCAATGTTAAGTCATTGCACAAGTCATGACCGGAGGACAAAACTAAGTCCAATCAATTAGAATTGAGATTTAATCACTTCTCCATGTAAGTAATATGTGATACAAGGTCATTTTAATGTGGGTTACTCCTATGCCTTTCAACACTCATGGACAGCAGAAAATTTCCTCCAGTCCTCACAACACTTCGGATTGTGAAGTACTGCAATGACCAGTGTGAACCAACTCACAAACAAACTTACAGAAGATTATTATCACTGATTTTTTTTAATTATCAGATTTGATATCATTTTAGTACGTTTTCCAAACCTTTGAAGAAAATTTTTGAAAGAGAGTTTTCTGATGGTGTGTGTGTGGAGGGATGATAAAACCTCAACTACAAACTGTGGTGGTTACATTAAGGCTTCACTTAATTTTTTATCAAACTGAACATTTTGTAGGTTTCACTTGACCTGTTGTCAGCCAAGTTCACTAAATTTCAAGTGCCTCTCATATCATTACAAGGGGTAAGCTAAACTTGGAAATATTCACTTTTTGCCAAAATTATCAACCAATAAAAATCCAAATTAGACCTTTTTATAAAGATGGGCTCTATTTTAACTTATTGTTGTAAATTCCCATAAAGTTAACACTCAATCACAAGTAAACAGTGAAAGAAATAATCCCACAGCATTGAAATACTGACAGATTTGGCATTTCCTGGCCTGTCAATTGAAAAAAAATCAAGGCTGATGTGTTTGATGGTCTACAGATTCTGAAAGTTATCAAAGATGAACATTTCATTTGGATAATGTCAGAACTCAAAAAGAATGCTTGGTTCTTGACAAGTTCTTTACCTTGTCAAGAAATTTCTTGGAAATACATGAGCAATGAATTACACTGAAATTGAATAACCACAATATGCTTGATTGCAACATGAGCATCAAGTTCCATTTTCTGCATAGCCATCTTTCTAACTTCTTGAAAAACCTTGATGTGATCAGCTATGAGCAAGATGAATGATTCCACCAGGATTTGAAATTCATGGAGGAATGGTATCAAACTATATGGGATGTAAATATGATGTAATATAAAGGGGAATTGTCCACATATCAAACACAATTTAAGTTACAGTAACAATATGCTTTGTATGAACAAGATGAATTTCTACAAATGAATTACAGTCAAGCAATTTTTTTATCATTTTTCATTGTATAAATTTTTAAAACCTTCTATAAAATAAGCTCAAACTTGTCATATGCATTATTTTAATGTTTTTGAGACCAAACAAGGGTACCCTATTACTTAAAAAGTTGATATAATAGAGAAAAAAATGTCCAAAAGTTTGTCAAAAACAAGTGTCAGATCTCACTCAATAAAATCTGTGATGCCCAGTGTAATGTTTTATTATCTCCCATTATATATATATATTTAAAACATTTAATAAAATAAGCTAAAAGTCGGTAGATGTTATATTTTTACAATTTTTGAGAAAAAGTGAGGGTATCC
Source organism: Doryteuthis pealeii (assembly GCA_023376005.1). Classification (NCBI taxonomy): domain Eukaryota; kingdom Metazoa; phylum Mollusca; class Cephalopoda; order Myopsida; family Loliginidae; genus Doryteuthis; species Doryteuthis pealeii. The sequence continues at coordinate 22,929,088 of CM042164.1, forward strand.
CGTAGCTCAAAACATTGACATGATATAAAAAAAAAACTGGGATCATTTTTTAATTAAGGGGTCAAAAAATAGTCAGAAACAAGTGTCAGATCTAGTTCAACAAAAATTGTATTCCCCAGTGTAATTAATGTATATCTTATATTATATTTATATTAATCTTAATAATATATTAATGAGTTATGAATTTTATAGAAGCATTTCCCCAGAAATTCATATTTTTTATTGAGTAGATTTTTCTTATCTGAGATTGTAATTATCACTAATTTTTCTTGTAAGCACAAGAAACACGAATCAGTCAAATTTCTACAGATATTGGATCTCTTTAATATTTCCCATTTAAGAATTGGTGTTATATTTTGATTCTTTAAGTTCCAAACATAGCTAGCTAAGGTTGTTACATTTTTTTAATAACTACTAATGCTACTACAATGAAAAAGTGGTAGCAACTTTTGATGAATATATATACGAGTGTGTGTGTGTGTGTGTGTGTGTGTGTTAGAATAGCATAAACACAGTCAAAGGTGTCGGTGACTGACAGTGTCTAACCTATGATAGGTGAGATACTATCAGTCACCAAGTGCCACTCTGAGTCTATATTATCCAAACTTTAAAAAATACAGAAACTGAAACTGTATTTTCGAAGACAGAAATGGACAAAGAAAGAAATTCATTTTCATCAAAAAAGTCCCTTTGTTATTCAACACATTTCCAATAAGTTTGAACAACCCCTGACAATTTTCTTTTAATATTCTCTAAAGTTGAGGTTTTGTGTTTATTTTAATACCCCCTACATCCTTAAATCTTACTATTGAGATGAGTTTTCAGTTTAGGAAACACAAAAGTCATATAGAGCTATGTCTAGAGAGTGTGGAGTGTTGCACTTGCATGATCCTGTGTTTTAACAAAGCAGAAAATGCTTTCGAATTTGATAGTAAATAATACCCAATAAAATCTTTTTTGATTGTATAATGTTTCATGAATAAATCCTTTGTCTTTAGTTTAGAAGAAAATTAGCTTTAAAAAAAAGATATAGTTTTGTTTATTAATGGGCAATACTGTAATTTGCAACAGTTAAAAGACCGTGTTTAAATTCTGGCACAAGATTCCATATGAAACTTAAGAGGTTTTTCAAATCTATGGCTGATTACATAAAAGCTACTTTTCTAGCTCATGGAAGACCATGACCTTATTAGGTATGCGATCATAATGTTTTAACTCCTCGGTGTATGTATTAAACATGAAATTACATACTAATCAGTAACACTACATTTAAACCAGTGAGTTGATATACCTCAAAACTGTCATTTGAAAAGCCTTAAAATTTGACAAATGTCTTATAGATGTCATCTACAAATTATTTTGGCACTTGTCACAAAATTTTGTGGGCAGCTGTGAAACTGGGCAAATGCTCAATTCATATTTATAACTCAGCCAATTCTGAGATTGTAGAAATTTTGGGTTTTCAGAACTTATCCACAAAGTGTTTACTTCAGGTACTTACAAAACTTTCTCACAAATCCAAAAGTGTTTGACACCCATTAATAAACCAACTCACTGTTATAGTGATGGATTGTGGGACTAGCTTGCTAACCACTACTCAAAGTATACAAAATGGATCAATTTAATAACAGTTTTCAATAAAGCTTTTTCTTCATTGACTAAGAAAACCACTTCACATATTTTAATATCCTTCTTACTGGTGTGAAGAACTTGCAACATCCAAAGTAAATGGGAGTGATTTTTTTTCTGTCATGTCTTTCCCTGGTTGATATGGAGAACAAGTGACAACCTCTTTGTCTCTTTGAATCCCTTAAGCTTTCCTTGAAAGATTTCTAGAAAATCATTGGAAAGAAAAAAGATACAGAATGATAAAAATGGAAAATGTCATGTTTGTTTGAGGAGATGGATGGTAATATTTTCAGATAATTACTTCTGAGCAGTTCTAGATGTTTTTTAGAACTTTTTAGTGATGTGTTACGTAGCCGTTCGTCACGGTACCAAATAGATATACGTTGTATACTTCTTACGTCTTACTCTGGTCTATTCTTCCGGCCGTCTTCTGATCGTCTAGTCTTCTGTCTTGTATATCTTCTACCTTGGCCTGGTCTTCTTATATGGATTCCGTGTCTGGTTCTGTTGGGGACCATTTCTTATCAGAAGCCTTGTGTCATTGTTAGCTTTTAGTAATAACAACAAGACTTCGATTTACTTTTGATGTTATTTTATTCAGGAACCCCGGACCAGACAAATGCGCGCGGAGAGTCACATCTTGCTAGCTTCTAACTCTGCAACTGACTACTGCAACTCACTGACTGAGTTGCCCACCTTAAAACGGAAGGGGGCTTTCTATCGGGGTTCCGTTCTCACGATTCTATCCCCAGAAAGCAAGGTGAGAATGAGGTCAAGCATTGTCACTCACTCTCAAGGCCATCAGCTGTACTGATCGCCATAAGGATTTCTATACTACCTTAAAAAGTAATAGGGATCCAATTAATATGTAACAGATGGAAATTTTGGCTCTTAGTTTGGTTATAAAGATAATTAACTAGGAATTGTTATTTCTTTTTCAGAACCCAAAATAATATCAAACATGTATGTTTACAAGCAAGACCCATGGAAATAGCACAGAATAAAAAAAATCAAGAGGAGCTATTTACGCAAGAAAGGGTCATTTGTAATTTTAGTACATATAAATCCTATTGTTCCCTTGATACAAAAATATGATAACAATCTATATAGAGTGTTGTCATGCATAATTAAAATATATTATTTGTTAATATTTAATTCTACTGAAATGACAAATTCAATATATAGTTGCATATTCTATTTTATGGATAATCGTATTGCTGGAAGAATATCCCATTTGATTGATGGGAGGGTGGAATATTCCCCTTGGCTGTGAGAAGGAGATGTTGAATATCTCACTTGGTCAAGGAAGACGATGGGGAGGGGAGTTGATACAAGTGTCCTCTTTTTTTCTCTTTCACACTTTAAAATACCCAAGTACCAAAATGTCCAGCACCAAAATATTCAGCCCCAAAATGTAGGTATGTGCTAAAAATGTCTGATTCACACTGGATATCACTATCATTTTTTTCTCTGCACTTCATATACCTCAGTTATGTCTGTCATTCTATTACATTCACATTTTCTTCCTGTTGTAGGTGACTCACCTATGACACGAACATAGACTTACCCAAAGGGTATATATTAACAGAGCAAAGCTACTCAAATGAGAAGTAGCAGATACGTGTTCTTCGTGTACGCTGTAACAAGGAAACCCTTTTCATTGTACGTTGATATATTGTGAATACATCTGTTCTCTACATTCTACCACCCGTGTTGAGTTATTATTCATTGACCCTTAAACAGGTCCTAACACTTCCTCTATACTATTTTGTTTTCTTGGTACTGATCGCTATCTCTAACTCTCTCTATTTCTCCGGTATCATTGATCTCTCTCTCTCTCTCTCTCTCTCTCTCTCTCTCTCTCTCTCTCTCTCTCTCTCTCTCTCTCTCTCTCTCTCTCTCTTCTATTATTGATACGAGCAAAAAAGAAATGACCAACAGGCAGTGTAAAAATATTTGAAAGATACTGCCGGAGGGGCTAGGACAGTTGAATAAATAAAATGTTTGATATTAAAAAAAAATAATCACTTAAAATATATCACATTCACTCCACTCCACTGAGATATTTGTTTTGTTTTAAGACTCTAGGGACCCCCAAAACGTTTCTAAAAATTTCTGATTTAATTATTCAAACTCTTATATTTATAGAATAATTTAAGAATTGTACGAGTAAAATATATTTTGTTTGGATTTCATAGAATTAAAAATATATTTCCCCTAAAACTATTTTTAAAATAAATTCATCTAAAGGTGAATAAGTATCGAATTTTTTTTGAAAATTTGTCTCTTAATTGATTTTTCATAGAATTAAAAAAAATGTCTGTAGGCGAAACTTGTATGAGGCCACATTAAAAATCAATTGATTCAATGGTGAGAAAATGTAAACATTGCTTTCGTTCATAATTTTCATTATTTTCGGAGGCTGAAAATCATTTCAAAAAATCATTCTTCTTCTGAATTGCCCAAAAGCTTTGAAAATAATAAGAGAATAACCTTTATTCAATTTTCATAATGGTAAATATAGGGGGGAGGCTAATTTTACACATAGAATTTGAGGCCTTTATACAAGAGCTGACAACGTAAAAAATGTAAACAGATCTTTTAATTGATGGACAAGTGCAGACGTAACGGGATATAGTTAAATACACAAACCTTTTCAAATTTAATGTTGAAGGAGTCTATGACTATTTCTTGTTTGTAAATAATGTTTACGTAAAACTCTATACGTTAGATAACTTTAAATATATATTAAAATTAAAATAAAACAAACGATATATCAATAATATTAGGCATGTATTTATTGAAAATTGTTTTTAAAAAACACTGTAGACCGTCAAATGTTGTGTACTACTTTTTAGTATATATATGATACAGCGTTTTGTTTTTTTTTACTTTATTTAGTAATGATAATGACTATAAATTGTTGGGAATTATAGTGGCAAGATAAAGACAAGGATAAAATAACAGGTAATAAACACAACTCAAGGCTTTACAACAAAACAATGCGTTTATCAAACAACAAGAACATGTAACATACAAAATACAATACGTGAGATGATATACAAGTATATGTAAGATTTACAAAGTCTATGCAAGATTCACAAATGTATGCAAGATTAACAAAATGCACTGTATATGGTGTGTAATGATTTGCAAAATTAATGTCTTTGCGAAACTTATCTGTCTCTTGTTTAGAAGTGTGATTTTTACGAAAATCTACGGCTCCACCCTTTGGCAGGTTTCAAACAGGTCGTTCTCGATGTCAGTGACGGGTAGGCTTCAAAAGCATGTCTTATCTCGACCTCTGGTGCTGGGAAAAGAGCGATTCCTAGTTGTTAGTTGCCTTTTACGCGGACAGCGGCCCTGCATTAGCTGTTCCTGTTCTTCTCGTTCCGTGAACGCCTGGAGCTTAAATTTACGTCCTTCCGAGATAGATTCCAGCAGGCAAGAGGGTGGATAGCAGTTTTCACTATCAAAATTGGCGGTCCAAACTGAGCCTCGTAACGTGTGCTCTGATTGGTCGCCGGCAAAGGCCCTTAGCCAATCGCATGAGTTTTCTCATCAGTTTATGGCTAAGTCATTAGGCTCTGTCGCTATAGACAAAGGGAGATAATTAGAATTGTTTAAGATAGTATTTCTTATACTATCCCACAGAGAAAGAAAAACACGCAATGGTACATTGTGTGTTATCTGTAAACTTATCTACTTGTATTAATGTTCTTCATTTGGGTACTTTAATATTCTGTGCGTATGTATGCATTGTGGTACCCTAACTGCTAACTTGTTGTCTAACAAGCACTTTCAAGGAGACTTCTCCAATGCTTCTAGCTGATTCTACAGTGTATGTGTGCTTGTCTTAATAGTAGACGTATGCAGGATTAGACCTTGATTTTTTGTTCTTTTAGGTCTATTACTGATTATTTTATCCGGAGCTTTTGTATGAAGGTTTTCCGAGGGTGAGGAGATAATTTGTTGCCCATGGTATCACCTTCAGATTTGGTGAAGTGACATTCATTAAAGTTGTTGGATTATTTGTTTAGGTTGGTAAGCTGAGTGTAATATGGAAACTTCTGAACATATCTGGCCTGCCCAGAGCAGTTACCAGATACTGATTGCCGAGTTACAAGTTTGGTAGAGGTTAATAGTAGTAGCAACACTAGTATTTGTTGGTCCATTCTTATTTGTGAGTCAAAGAACATTTGTAGTTGCCTTTTAGGCTTCATTTATATCAGTTTCCTTTACTTCGAAGAATTAGTCCTTTACTTTCCAGAGTGTTGACATTATTTTCTGTTTGGGCAATTTTCGTTTCCTTTCCTGTGAACCTATATCTGGGGCTCATCTTCAGATGGTGTGGCAGATTTAAATTGCACACGTGTTTGAACGCAGTTTAGTGTCATGCTCGGGACAAATGTATTTTATCCTTTCTGGAGGGCGCCATCTCTTACTCCTTCCTGCCATTAGGGGTAGTAAGTTCCTGATATGAATTTTGTTAGGAATTTGAAGCATCAAAATTCTCTTTATTTTTCTCATATTTTTAGCTTTCCCTGGGTCAGGCACATTTTTATTATTTGTTGAGCTTTTATTCTCATTCTGGCCAGCCATTAGGGGTAGTGAGTTTCTGTTAAATTGAAGCACCAAATTTTTCTTTATTTTTCTTTCCAATTTCAGAATTTGATTTAATTTTTGTGCTACATATCTGGTTTCAAATTTTCTATTTTTAGTTTTCCCTGGGTCAGGCCTATTTTTATTTATTGGGGGTTTGTTCTCATTCAGGCCTGCCACAATGATTTCAGGGAGTTCTTTTTCTTCAGGGATTTTAATTCTCTGTATGTTTCCAGTTTTCAATCTTTCAGTGCAGGCGGTGTTGCAAAAAGACTCTTCAATTGCTCCAATGCGGTTATTGATATCAACTCTAAAGGAGATTTGCCTTTTTCTGTCCGCAAGTAAATCGCTCTCGACCAAGTCCATATCTGCATTTTTGCAGAGTCCTTTAATTAAATTATTTAACTTAATAATTTCCCGCTGATTTCCGCGCAAAATGCTTAAGTCTTGGTCAAATTTGCTAGTCTGCCGTTCCATAGTTGTTATCATTAGTTCTATCTTATCCATTAAATTTTCCCGTGAGTCAGTTAAAGCCTTCATGCCTTCCAATTTTTTAAAACTCTCCATAGCGATAAATGTGTATGGGGTAGAATAATAATTGTGGTACAATTTTGGTATATTCTTCCCTTTAATTACGCTTTATGAGACTTGGTAAAAATATTTTCAAAATGGCCGACCTCAACTTCACGTGTTGAGAAAATGTTTACCCTGCTTCAAAATGGCTGTTCGTATTAGGGTCCTGGAAAAATTTCCTTCTGTGCCTCGAGGGAGGTAAATTTATTTTATTATTATTTCAATTCAAGGGCATACATTAATGCTTGTTTCTTGAATGTTAGGAATATATATATTATTTTTTTTATTCAAAGTCATAGACTTATGTCCGTTTGTTTTTTGTAATTTAAAAGGCATTCATTACTGCCTGTTTCCTGAAATGAAGTTTTGAATTTTTTTTTTTTAAGTGTTGTCGTCAAATCCTTCTTTTGACTTATCAATTACTTAGTTGCTGGTCTGCTTTTGAAGGAAATGTATTATTCTTTTCTTTTTCTCAGACGTATGGGTGTCGACTACAATTTTAGTAGTGAACCTTCATGAATTGGTTACAAGGGGCGAGGGAGGTGTTGACCCTTCTTAGCCGAAGGCAAAATCTTAGCAGCAGTGGTCGTAATTGGAAGGGTATGGGAGGGTGTTTAAATGTTAGTGTTTCTTGGACCTTCCTCTTTTGGCGAGGAGTGAAATTGACAACTAAAAATATTTTTTCGTTTATTTTCTCGTGCCTATGCAAATTCCCCTTTTTTTCTCAAACAGACAAAGGTTTTAAACATTTAACGTCAGACAATTTGTAATTTTTTTTTTTTTTTCAGAAAATGTCCCCCCTTTTTTTTTTTTAATAAAAGGGTGTTAGTTGTTTCAATAGTTTTTTTTTTTTTTTTTTTTTTAAGTTCAAATGGTAGCAATACCTGAAACAAATTCCATTTTTTTTTCACAACAAGATAATACAATTGCTACAAGTGATGCAAATTTTACAAGGTGTACTGTATGCGTTTTTTTTTTTTGGTTTTGGTGTTAAGTGACAACCTTCGTACAGTCAATTTAGCCTTTTCTGAGTTGTACCTGAGTTTATCGAGTTCACAATCGTATTATTAATTTTTGCAAAATGTTGGGAATTATAGTGGCAAGATAAAGACAAGGATAAAATAACAGGTAATAAACACAACTCAAGGCTTTACAACAAAACAATGCGTTTATCTAACAACAAGAACATGTAACATACAAAATACAATACGTGAGATGATATACAAGTATATGTAAGATTTACAAAGTCTATGCAAGATTCACAAATGTATGCAAGATTAACAAAATGCACTGTATATGGTGTGTAATGATTTGCAAAATTAATGTCTTTGCAAAACTTATCTGTCTCTTGTTTAGAAGTGTGATTTTTACGAAAATCTACGGCTCCACCCTTTGGCAGGTTTCAAACAGGTCGTTCTCGATGTCAGTGACGGGTAGGCTTCAAAAGCATTGTCTTATCTCGACCTCTGGTGCTGGGAAAAGAGCGATTCCTAGTTGTTAGTTGCCTTTTACGCGGACAGCGGCCCTGCATTAGCTGTTCCTGTTCTTCTCGTTCCGTGAACGCCTGGAGCTTAAATTTACGTCCTTCCGAGATAGATTCCAGCAGGCAAGAGGGTGGATAGCAGTTTTCACTATCAAAATTGGCGGTCCAAACTGAGCCTCGTAACGTGTGCTCTGATTGGTCGCCGGCAAAGGCCCTTAGCCAATCGCATGAATTTTTCTCATCAGTTTATGGCTAAGTCATTAGGCTCTGTCGCTATAGACAAAGGGAGATAATTAGAATTGTTTAAGATAGTATTTCTTATAAAATTAAATACTCATTGAATAATTTACTTAATTCCTGATAGGATTGTGATGTAAGTAGAGACGCAGTTTCGGTTACAGACAAATAGAGACCGAATTTTCATTGTTAATAGACTAGAAGCGGCTACCCGGAGAAGCCTGGGTAGAGGAGAAAAAAACATGGTGTAATCGTTTACAGATCGATTACTACTGAATAACGAGTTCAATCCTCGCAGGATGTCCCATAAAAATTACCACGTAAAATAAATCTTATTTTAATCTGGCCTAGTGGGAAGTCAAGGAATTTCCTTTTCGTCAGAGTAGAGGAAATGACACCACACAAGGATATAGTAAGAAATTCAATGATTAACTATATTTTTTAAATAAAGTATAAATGACGCGATTTGGTAAATTTTAAATAAATATTTCAAAGTAAAAAAAAATTCTAAATTTAAAAAATTAAATAAAGTAATCAAATTAATGTAAAACAACCGTATTTAAATTTAAAATTTAAATTGTTTGTTTTTTGGGTTTTTTTTGTAATATGTAAAATTCAATAAATAATCTTTAGAAAAATAACATTATTAATTCAAAGTGTAGCCAATCAAATATCAAATTATTATAGAGTATAATATATTTTAAATCGAAAGGTGCACTGACATGAAACCATTACAAAGAGAAAAGAAAACTAAATGCAAAAAAAAATTGAAACATATTTTTTTAAAATAGAATTTTGAAAGTGCTTAAAAGTTAAATATCAAATTACAGTACTGATTTTGGTACAAATACAGAATAGTGCGCAATAGATAATATCATTAGAATTGTGTTTTACGAATAAACAACATTAGATTACGGAAACTTCCGAAGGAGCCAAATTTTCTTACTTACTCAATTGACTCAAAGTTTTTATGTATTTCCATGAAATCTAATGCATTTTATACGTTATCTAATCTCTTGCACGCTATTCTGCATTAGTATCATGATTTTAATTGTATTTCTGATATCAAAATAAATTAATTAATGCGATGATTTTATAAACAATGGTTAACTTGAAAAATAAAAACGGGTTTGTTGACATATTTTCGAACGACAGACGCCGAAACACTCGGCAGTACATAACTATGTAAATTTTAAGTCGCATGCCGAAGGCTTCAAATTCCTAAAGTGAAGTGTAGCAACCCTTTATCGACCGTCTTGGGTGTTTAATAATGAGATGCCTACTAGTCTAGTTGAGTCTCGGTGAGCAAATAATTACTTTCTTGAGTTCATTAATTCTAGTAGTCCGAACTTATGTGTCTAGCTGAATAAGAGTGTAGGAGTAAAAGAGAGAGCGAGGAAGGCTACGTGCTTGCCTTTATAAGTGTCATCACATGACCATATGGGGCTGCATGCTGCTCCTGCTGACCGGTGAAACCGGAAGTTTGTCCCCTAAAAGGTGCTAGTCGGTGTAGCTGGAAGTATGTCCCTTAATAAATTTCAACAAAAATGTAGATTTAATGAATTAAATCTTAATTATAAAAACTTAAAATCTTAATTGAATTTTTATCTTTTCATTTGTTACTAATTTGTTGACACGCCAATTAACACACAAATATAATTTTTTAAAGATTTAATATTGTTACATAATCGCCGCCCAGCACCTATATTTGTGGCCTTGTGCCAGACTTGGAAAAGAACCTTAGAAAAATGTACTACCGATTATCTTGAGTTGCTGGGTGGTCTTTGTGGAATCACCGAAAAAGTAGTTAGGATAGATAACATCTTTTTAACGAGAGAAATGAGACGATAAGTCTAGATTTAACGAAAAACTAGGATGAGTGGCTCCAATAAGCCTTTGATCTTTAGGTTAGTGAACTCTGGTTGACCAGTGAGATTGGAACGAATAGAATGAATCGAAAGGTCTCGAACGTTCTAAAGTAGAACCTTCTAGAAGATTATTTAGAAATGCTATTTAAGACCCGCGAATAGAATCACGAGGGTCAGTTGGAGTCAGTTGGAGTTGGAGTTGGAGTCCGCGAGCAGAGCAGTTAGTTAGGGTCTGCGATCCGAGAAGGAGAGTCAGGCAGAAATCGTACGGAGTTAAGCTGTTGTCGCTGAGGACGATAAGGAAAGGCTAAGAAAAGCTTGTTCACCGAGAAGTTTACTAAGGACTAAAAACTCGAAGTTGAATCCAGTTAAAAATACACCTCTTGTTAAGACAGAGATTATTAGGGGCCCTCTCTCTCTCTCTCAAAAGTTATAGGAAGTTTGGAACATAATAGACTTCTGAGAAGTAAATCCAGTGTTATTAGTCTGCTCTATTTACAACGAAAGAAATCTTTTTATGAATGGACTCACGACACAAAAAAAAATAGTAAAGTCACTATCGCAAAGAAATCGTACTCATGAATGAAAGTCATTAAAGTGTAAACTTGTCAACACGTCAAATTGGCCGTAACGAAGGAGCACGCGGCCGTGAAACGTGATACCTTTCCCTTGACCAAAAGAAGTGGGAGAAGGATTTTGGGGCTAGCTAAGACTGACTGCTACAGCTAGATCTGTGTATGTAAACAAACAAACTCCGTACATACGAATATACGAGTAGTAGTGCCGAAGAAGGAAAGGCACTAAGGTTAAATACGAACTGGTACCCCAACGTAATAGATCCCTAACTGGTCCCACAACGTCACATATACACGAACTGATCCCACTACGTTGCATATTAAGAATTAAGGCCGCTACATAACATATCGCTAATTGAAAGCCAATACGTTACAATATTTGTATATCTGATATTTTAATATTAAAAAAGTAACCCAATAATTTAAAAACTAAATTAATACGATTATATTATAAACAGTTGCTAACATGAAAAAAATGAAAAGAAAAAATTGATTGAGCTTCCGCTGTTATTCATTTGTTTACTTTTTAGCAAGAAACGCCGAACAATGGCTGAGTAGAATTTTAACATTCTTTTATAATGCTATTTAATTTTTAAATGTATTCAAAAATATAAATTAAATCTTCATTATTTTTGCTCAAAAAGCAAGATCTAGTGATAGTGAATGTATATATATATTTACTTCGTCATTAATTGTTTTATTTTCGTAGTTTCCTCCAGACATACATACATACACACAACTTTCCTTTATATATGTACTAGAAGCGGCTACCCGGCGTCACCTGGGTAGAAGGGAAAAGGGTAAAAAAAAGTTAGTCTGACAGATCCATTATAACTGAATCGTAAGTTAGATCCTCGCAGGATGCCCCATTAAAATTCATACGTAAAAAAGGCATTCCATTGATCTAGTCAGGTGGGGCGTCAGAAAAAAAGTTCACAAACACACTGAAAAAAATCAGTGCCTCCTATTTAAAATATTAAATGCAAAATAAAATCCCAGCTGTTACTATTCAAATTCTATTTTTAATTATCTTCACTAATATAAATCGAATCTTCATTATTTTTGCTCAAAAAGAAAGATCTGGTGATAGTGAAAGGTATATATATATATATATATATATATATATATATATATATATATATATATTTACTTTGCCATTAATTGTTTTATTTTCGTAGTTTCATCCGAACATATGTACTAGACTAAACGTGACCCGGAGGGTGTTTGCATGTTGATTTTTACAGGCAGTGGGCCCTCCTACTCCGGTTAACTCGACTACTCACACTCTCCCACTCACGATAACTATATAGAGGGAGAGTGGAAGAGAGTCAGGTCTAATTTAGACGGATTGGTCGGATGTTGACTTAATTGCTAATTACGCCTAATTAAAACCAATTAAACTGATTTTTTTTCAAACACTGGGTAGTGCTAAAACCAAGGAATATCTAAGTATAAATATTGTGTCCATAACATTAATAGAAAAAAATCCTTTAGCTGGCGAAGGTTGATAAACTCAGCTTTAGTATAATAATAGAAGATAGATAGATAGATGTCTCTCTGCTTCTACCTGACCCCCCCTCTCTCCCTCTCTCCCCCCTCTCTCTCTCTCTCTCTCTCTCTCTCTCTCTCTCTCTCTCTCTCTCTAACTATCTTTTTTGCCACTAACAATATTTTAGTTTCTTCTCTCTCTCTCTCACTCACACACACACACACTTTCTATTTGATTTTTTCTGTTACTATAATTATATCTTAGTTTCGACTCCTCCCTCCACCTCACTCTTTCTGTATCATTTGCTATTTAATTACTTTCTGTCAGTCTCTAACTATATCTTAGTGTCCACCTCTCTCTCTCTCTCTCTCTCTCTCTCTCTAGTCATTTATCTCTCTGCAATTCTCAGCATGTCACTTTTTATCTTACATTGATATATAAGATCAAAAAGTATGCTCGCTTAGAATGCAATTACTAAGACTGTTCAATATTAGTCCATTTTTACCAGCAATATTTAGACAAAGACTTTTCTCACGGGGCTCAGACCCAGTGGCAAAAAGTACAGTGACCAATTTACAGCCATTGAATTTCATGCTCACATCAATAAATTGTTTTTGCCTTTTGGGATTTGAAGAGCTAAAAGCACTTTACAGTTGCTCAGGTAAGGGACATTAAAAGTTGTGGGTTTAATTTCAAAGCAAATCATCGGATCTGATGATTTAGGCTTCTTTCTTTCTTTCTTTTTTGTTTGTTTATTTATTTATTTATGTTAATTTTTTTTTTTTTTTTTTTTTTTTTGGTTTAAACAAAATTGTGATATTAACTGTTTTTGAAAGAGGGAATATATATTGGATCAATATTATAAACAACTTTTTTAGTTTTAGTATTTGGATTTTGTCATATAGTGGATCTCATCATGTAAAGTAAAAGTAAAATCTGCAGAGTAGCCTACTGTCGATATTAGCCAAACAGTGAGGAAGTCTATCCCCTTTTCGCCAGCACTAGACCATGGAGATTGTTTTTGCTGAGGTAGTGCGCCACACCTACCGTAAGCTTTCAGATGCCTTATCACACAGATCAGATTACTCAAGCTGTGTTATTTGTGCTGAGTTGGTGGAGACTGGTATCAAACCAAGAACCTTGTGATTCCTAGGCGGAGGCTCTACCGACTGAGCTAAATCGGCCCTTAGCAAACTATTATTTATTGTTTTTTGTTTTAATTTCATTCATTAAATTACTCTTTAAAGTATCAACATTATCTTGTAAGAGATATAGATTTTTTAATAAGTTTATAGCGGAAGTTCTATACACTTTACCTATGTCAGGTAAAATACATATATCTCCATTGTCAGTGGAATTTAGGATATGCTAATCCAGTCAGTGGAATTTAGGATATGTAAGACACCCCCACCAAAAGGGGTATGACACTAAACAGCATTCAGTGATGAGGCTCTAGTTCTGGAATTCTGGGGAGAGTGAAGTATTCATTCATTGTGTTTAAATTAATAGCATTGAATAGGAATACTTGGTAGCATATAACTGTGCGCAAACAAATGATTATTATCACTAGCAAGAATATGCACACTTCAGGCATCACTATTTAAGTTTTAATATAATGAAATATATGAGATTAAAATGCCTAACGAAATTAAATAAAAACGCATATAAAAAATATTACACTTATTTTAATTATGTTTTAATTGGTTTCTATATAAAATCACTCATAGGACTGATTTTAATACACTGGAGAATAAAACAATAATATTAGAGATCAATAATACCTAGTAATTATTTATTAAGCCCGGTTTTGTTAAAACCAGTATGCAAACTAACCACACCATATATTATGTAAACCTTTATTTCTTAGTAATATATAAGACACATTGCAGGATTTTAAATGCACACACAGATTTTCATAGAGACTTTATTACTAAATAAGATTTATTCTATGTATAAATGATTTTGACAATAAATTAAATACTCATTGATAAGCATACACAATTTCTGAAGGTATAGTCACGTAATCACTGACGTAGTTTCGGTTACAGGCAGACAGACACCAAATGATAATAAGACAAAAAAGTGCAACTAAAAAATAGTTGCAATGGAAAGTTGAAAATATAGATGATTATGGTTATAATCAAATATTTACAAATGAATCAAATGTTGGCATTAAATAACCCATAAGTGGTTGATACACCATTAAATAAACCAAACCAGATGTTTCCATTTAAACATAAACCTTACAGAATCCTGATTATGAAAATAATGTCATTAGAACTGATGAAAATATACAGAATATAATAAAAGCAGTTGTGACAGAACTGACAATGTAGATATGTTCTCTAATATTCTAGGTTGTCACAGTGCTATCTTGACAAGTATTCCCCGTCATGGCATTTCTTAGTGCAAAGGACGTTGTTTTTCTGGTGCATATCTCCTAGTCAAGTAACACATGATAAGATAATAGTTGTAATAGCAAGGAAAGATACCTGAATTCCAAAGATAGATTGTCATGAGAAGGTTAAAGGTTTTCAACTGCCATACTACGTGTGGGGATTTTTGTCCCCGGAAAAGCACTGTTTAGACCCTACGTTTTGTAAGAGAATAAACCGTACTTCGAGCGCAGTGAGGAGATGGGTGCTGCTTTTGAAGAAAGGAGACAAACGACTTTTTTTTTCTTTTTCTTTTTTTTAAAGTTTGGAATATCTAACCAACTGGCGCGTTGGGAAAACACATTTAAGTTTGAATTTCAAAGAGTTGTGCTCATAATTAAGCATATTTTTCAATTTTAATTTTTAGTTATCCAACTGACTAAGTTTGTCAGAAAGATAATTTAACCAGGCGCTTTAATTTTTAGCTATCCAACTGGCTAATTTCGCCAGAAAGATCATTTAACTTTTTTTTTATACATTATACATTTTTAGCCTGAGTTGAGGCCAATCTTCCCTCCTTAGGAAGACAAGAGTACTTTTAATTTCCACGAGTTTTTTTTCTTCATAAATTAAATGGGTGTGTGTTTGCTCTTTTTTTCTAATAGTCTTAAACTAACTATGAGTAATTTTTAAATCACTTTTTTTTTGTTTTCATAAAAATGAATGGGTGTGGGTGTATTCGCTTTTCTTTTTCTTTTTTTTTTTTTTTTTTTTTTTTTTAAGTCCCAAATGTTGTTAATTTTTTATAGCCATAGTTGACTAGGTGGTGGATTCCTATTTCTAGTTCGTTAACTGACTGGGAAATCGTTTCCTTTTTTTTCTTTTTTTTTTTCCTTTTCGTTTTCCAATTCGGCAGTATTTTCCGAGTATGGGGTCGATTGTTGAATTTTTGTTTTATAAATATCCCAGTGCCCCGAAATGACATTGGTTTGTGTCGAATAAACGCACGTCTGACCTGGCGAGTCTTCTTCATGGAATTCACGCAGTTTTTCCGAGTATGGACAGGTCTGCCGGTTAAGACATTATTTTTTGCATTTGGTTTGGGACCAAGTACTTTTTCGGCGAATTCCTTTTCCCTGGGGTATAGAGATAAAATGATCTCTTCGTTCTCTGGGGAATTATTTCTTCCATTTCCAGAAGGATTATTTATTTCAGGGTTTAAAGATGGAATATCTTCTTCGTTTATAATTTTTTCAGTATGTGTGCCCTCGTGGGTGACGGGTACCGGTATTTTTCCATTTTCTCTTCATTTGGAGATTGTATAATCTTTACGTCTTCCGACGGAATATTTTTAGGGATGAAGGACTCTTTTATTTCATATAGCTTTGTATACAAGTCGCAACAATATTTTCTTTCATCTTCTTTGTCGGCAAGAAAACCGCTTCGGTCAAGATGAATTCTCGCGTGCACGCAAGCTTCGAGCAACTGTGTGTTGAGGCTTTTAATTTGTTCTAACCAGCCAGCTACCGTGTTTTTCTGGCCGAGAATGTGGAAAAAAGGGTGAGGACTGGTGACTTACCGTCTGGAGCTGCTGGTTGGGTTGAGGGCGGTTCTGACTCTTGTGATTGAACACGAGACCAGAGAGGGATTGCATTATATAGTTTCCTGTCGGAAGTTGGAGGGATGAGGAGACATTGCAGCGCCTATATAATGGGCTTTCCTCCCCTGTTCAATCATCTTCTTCGCTCCCGTGATCAACTACGGTTATAGAAGTTTTTTACGGAGTGTTTACTACTTGTTACCAGACCCTAGGCAGGAGTGGGTCGCAAAAGATTATTCTTTTTGCAACCCCGACTCGTCGGCTTGCTCCACCTGGGTCACCAGTGTTCAACTATTTATTTTTTCTACATAATTGCAAAAGGAATATTTACTTGGCATCGTTGTTTCTCCCTTTTCGGTAAACCAGTTATCCACCATGGCAGATACCAGTGACCAACTGCTCCACCGTATCACGGTTTTAAAGATCAAGGTCAGGGAGAGGATGAAACTGTGCCGCGAGGACAGAATGACATCGTATGTATATTCCGTTTTCCGCAAGGATATTTTAGAGTTCATCACTGAAATCGAGATATGCATCAATCAATTGGAATTATCTCCTTCTTCGGGTACCGATATACGAGCTACTGAGGGTGATTGGGCGTCCTTGTTGCTGGATCTGCACGCGGAACTGGGTGAGTTGGATGCTTCCCTGCTTTCTCCTGTTACCAGTTCGTTTTGTGATCAAACTTCCACCCCGCGTTCTACGTTACCTGCGTCAGGAAGCTCTTCCTCATTTGTAGTCAGACCTCCCCAGCTACAGATTACCGGGCCTACATTCAGCGGCTATGAGACAGACACCGACCACATGAGTTTTCGAAACTTCTTATCAAGGTTTGAAAACTGTGGTTGGTATGGCCAATGATGCTGAACGACTTAACTTTTTTAAATGCTCCCTGTCCGACAGAGCACTGCTGCTGGTCAACCATTTAAGCTGCACGAATGCTAACTATCAGCGTGCCCTTTCTATATTGAAGGATGAATATTTGGATGTGGACGAAATTATAGACCAGATGTTTCAGGATATCCTCGACTTTTCGCCAAAGGAGGATGGAGCCTATTCTGACCTTAGAGGATTTATCTCAAGAACTGCCTCTCTCCTGGGGGAATTGGGAAGCTCCTTCTCCTGCGACTTCTCTAAGAATGACTCGACCGGAGCGCGTTTGATGGCGAAAATTCTGTTTCATGTGATGGTCCTGGGCAAGACTGAAAACTACAACCGACAGTGGGGCCTAGGGCTAGGGGACGGAATGAGGGTACCCCGCACCACTGTCACCTCCAGGTGACCCGTGACTAGGGCCTAGTACCTGTTAAAGTCCCCTCTCAGGGTTACGCATTTCCCCTTTTTTTTATTTCGTTATTTCATCTGTCTGTAGGTAATTGCCGACACATTGAATTTTTTCTTTTATAGAGGTCTCTCAGTGCAAGCGTGAGATAGACCCTGTTTATTTTCTTAAAGTCTTCCATGTTGAATTCGGTAGTTCTTGGGGAAGCTTATTTTTTGTTTACATTTATCCTTAAACGTTCATAGTTCAGGTCAGACAAGCGACCGAAGGGAGTTTTGGTTATAGGGTTCACAGCACCGTAAGAGGTTTAGCCGTAATTAGTTATTTAGTTAATTAGTTTTTATTAATTTTAAGATTTTTTTTTGTATTTCAATTCCTTACTTCAAACCAGTCGCCTATACAGAGTTTTCTGCAATATACGTTTTTTTTATCTGCAAGAATGTGGGGATTTTTGTCCCCGGAAAAGCACTGTTTAGACCCTACGTTTTGTAAGAGAATAAACCGTACTTCGAGCGCAGTGAGGAGATGGGTGCTGCTTTTGAAGAAAGGAGACAAATGACTTCTTATAGAACAGAATATTTACTGTATATATAAAACATAAAACAAATATCAAACAGTGCTATACAATATACATAAAGTGAAACAACCGAACGAGTTTTATAGAGTCCAAAGAGTCCAAAAGGAATTCAAAGAGTTCAATGTGTTTGGTAGGTAAAATGTACTTTGTGGAGAATTGAATATAATTAAAGGGTTAAAGTGGGGTTGCAGATAAAAATGCCTGCTGAACTTAGCTGAAATCCTTGAGAGTTTTGTTCCTCGTAACTTGAGCCCTGTAGAATTGGTTTTAGGTTTGTGTTTTCCCCTCACTATATTCTGATTGGATAGTGTCCTCCATAAAAACTCGACACTGTGGTGGTACAAGCGCCTACTAGCCTACTAACCAGACTGCTCGGAAGACGTAGTGCTATTACTGCTACTCGACGCACCAGCTTCTACTTACCTGCGAGAATATACCTTACTACAACTTCATAATATATCCCTTAACTCGGATATATCAGTGGCGACGAGGATTCAGAACAACCAAGAATTAATCGACAACGAAAAAAAAAATACAGTTGACAACACTTACTAACGAAACACGTTAGACTTGTCCGAGACTTACAGAAAGTAACTGTTTATAACACTCGCTAACGAAGAACGTTACACTTGTTTGACACTTACAAAAAGTAAATAATTGTTTTCTTAACTAGAAACATTTTACAGAAAGTAAAAACAAAATCCCACCCCCTTGTTTGGACTTCAAAAACTTTATTGTGTACACAGTTGGAAAAATGTTCTTGTTAAGACGTTGCTAAAATGAAACTGACTACAGAATTAACGAAGGTGCTACAATTCATGCAACAACAACAACAACAACAATTAATGCAACAACTATTCGAACAGGAAAAAAGTAATAAAACACTTTGGGGAGGCTTATTATCTAGATCAACAAAAGAACTAGATTCTAGATTCTTTTCGGCTGAAGAAATTTCAAATTCACTATCTAAATTTAAATACGAGCCTGACATTGGTTCAACATTCCCGGCTTATTTTCGCAGATATGAAGCAATATTTATGAAAAGATACGAGTATTGGACTGACGAGGAAAAAATTACGCTATTATTGCAGAAATTAAGAACCGAGGAAAATACGAAATATGCAAATCTAATTCTCCCCAAAAAGTCAGAAGAAATGACATTTAGCGAAACTATAGAGATTTTATCAAATTTTTTTAATAAAAGAGATAGCCTTTTTCATACACAGTATAAGTGCTTAAATATCGTAAAACAAGAGGACGATGATTTTGTCACTAATGCAGGTACGGTTAACGCACAGTGTGAGGCGTTTAAATTAAAAGAATTATCAAGCGATATGTTCAAAGTGCCTAATTTTTGTCCAAGGGCTAACAATGCCGAAAGACAAAGAAATTAGATCCAGAATCCTGACTATCATGGAACAGGGCCCGAATATTATGCAACAAAAAGTGACTGAGGAATGTCAATGACTAATAAATATAAAGAAAGATAATACTCGGATTGAGGAGAAGTGCATTTCACGAGTACAAAGTGTAAGACAACAGAAGTGGATAAAGAAATAAAGAACACAAATTTACATGCAGTTCGTGTGGAGGTGTCTAAATATCTGAATTAAATGGAGTACACTCAAACGACGTGCGAAGGTTTAAGGGGCCATTTTTATTGTGTCAAAACTGTCTGCCTAGTCAAAGGGCAGTAACTTTTAAGGGTTCACTTGAGAGTTGAAATACACAAACATCACAGGAGGATAACATCTAAAGAAGGGTTGTTTCTTTAGGGATAGAATATGTTTTAATTGTGGGCGTATAGGCCATAAAAGTTCCCACTATCGGCTAAAACATAAAAAAAGGACAAAAAGAGACTCAAAAACGAATGTGAATGTAGTTTTGACTAAAAAGAAAATTGAGGAGGGCCATAGACGCAAATACGTAAATGTAAAAATAAATGGGCAGACCGTAAAACTATTACTCGATTCTGGTAGTGATATCTCGGTGCTAAGCGAGCAAACATGGAAATAATCGGTTGTCCAGAGTTGCGTACGAAAAATAAAATTGCGAAGGATGTCTCTGGTAAGAAACTTAAATTCAAAGGTGAATTAAAATGTAACGTTTCGTTCATGGGGAAAATTCACAAATAGAAAGTGTATGTACTCCCTGGTTCAATGAATCTCTTTGGCACAGACTGGATGGTTCTGTTTAATTTATGGGAATTACCGATAAATTCTTTCTGTAACAAAGTTGATATCATAGAGAATAACCAGCCGAATAAAACAGAAAGATTTATTAATGATTTGAAAAACGAATTTCCTCGCGTTTTTTCCAAAGGACTAGGTCAGAAGTCAAGTTTGAATTGAAAGTAAATGCGAAACCAGTATTTAGAAAAAATAGAAAGGTACCATTTTCGACACTAGACACAATAAATGAAGAACTAGACAGATTGCAGAAAATCGGTGTAATTTCAAAAGTCGATTACTTGGATTGGACCTCGCCAACAGTTTATATAAAAAAGAAAAATCGAAAAATAAGAGTGTGTGCTGACTCTTCGACCGGCTTAAATGATTGTTTGAAGGGCCATACGCACCCTCTACCGTCAGCAGAAGATATATTCACGAAATTAAACGGAGGTAGTGTGTTTTCAAAGTTGGACTTATCTGAGGCTTACCTTCAGGTTAAAGTCAGTGAAGAATATTCAAAGTACCTGACAATAAACACCCATAAATGAATTTTTAAACTAAATCGTCTTCCTTTTGGACTGAAGGTAGCGCCAAGCTTATTCCAGCAAATAATGGACACAATGTTGGCCGATATGGAGTATGCAATTGCATACTTAGATGATATTTTGATTAAAAGTGAAAACGAAGTCCAATATGAAGCGCATATTAGAGCGGTATTTAAAAGAATAGAGGAATACGGTTTCAAGTTGGGTGCTGAAAAATGGGAATTCTTCCTAAAGAAAAGAAAATATTTAGGACAGATAATTGATAGTAATGGAAGAAAACCGGGCCCTGAAAGAGCTGAAGCTATAAGAAATATGCCAGCACTAGATAATGTAGCTAAACTCCAGGCGTTCTTAGGATTAGTAAATTACTATAGCAGCTATATCTAAAAAAAAATTTTTTAAAAAGCATGATATGAGAGCTCCTTTAAATAATTTATTAAAAAAGGGCACAAAGTGGAAAAGACTCTTTATTAGCAGACTTATCATTAGTGCATTTTGACACGAAGAAAAAAATTATTTTGGCTCAAGATGCTAGCGTGTACGGCTTGTGTGCCGTATTACTTCATAAATTCGAAGACGGATCTACGAAGCCAATAGCACATGCCTCAAGAACGTTGCTGCCCGTGGAACGAAGTTATAGCCAAATAGAAAAAGAGAGTTTAGTGATAATCTACGCTGTAAAAAAATGTCATAGATTCCTATACGGAAGAGAGTTTACACTGCAAACAGACCACAAACCGCTGTTAACAATATTTGGTTCTAAAAAAAGGTATACCAACTCACACTGCAAATCGACTACAGCGTTGGAGTGTAATTTTATTAAATTACAACTTTAAAATGGAATATGCGCCTTCAAAGAAGTTAGGTCACGCCGATGGGTTGTCAAGACTAATACCTAATTATACGGACCCCTGGAAGAAACTGTTATGGCGGCGCTAAGCGACGAAAGCAAATTGTCGGGTTTGTTATGCAATACAATTAGAGAACTACCAGTTACTCTAGAAGACGTGAAAAAAGCAGCGGAGAATCATGATTTCATTTTTTTTTTAATGAAAAGGCAAGTCAGGGTGAACGAGAAAACTAAAAAAAGAATTAGTGTATCGCTTTTTCCTATCTGCAAGCAGGTATTAGTATACGCAGATAGAGTTGTAATACCACAGGTTTTACAAAAGAAAATTCTAAAAGAATTTCATACTGGACATCCAGGGATATCGCGAATGAAATCCCTAATGAGAGGTTACATTTATTGGCTGAGGATGGACCAAGACATAGAAAATTTGGTAAAATAGTGCAGAGGATGCCAGCTAGCATCAAAGGACCCACCGGTAAAAATTCAACCATGCCAAAGAAAGATGTTCCATGGACCCGATTACATATCGACTATGCAGGACCGATAAAAGGTTTTTATTACTTAATCGTTGTGGACAGTTTCACTAAGTGGCCTGAAATTGTTAAATGCAGACACCCAACTGCAACAAATACAATAAACGCACTTAATGAAATCTTCAGTCGCTTCGGGTCCCCTAAAACTTTAGTCAGCGATAATGCAACAATGTTTACTGGAAGAGAATTCAAGGAATTCTATACATCTTTGTCCATTGATCAGGTGAAAACGGCAGTATATCACCCAAGATCAAATGGTCAGACAGAAAAATGTGTAGACACTTTTAAAAGGGCCCTGGGGAAAAATCAAGACATGTACACTAATGAAAGAAGTATTCAAAGATTTTTGGCAGTTTATAGAATCACGCCAAACCCGAATACAAATTCAGGTTTATCGCCAGCAGAGTTAATGTTCGCAAGAAAAATACGCTCTGTGTTTTGCCTAGTCCGGTGAAGAAAACTGCTAAAATAGAGAACAAGATGGCTAAGGCATATAAACCAGGTGACAAAGTTTTCTTCAAGAACTTTAGGGCTGGAAAAATGCATTGGGAAGAAGGAACGGTAACCAAACGAATTGGACAGGTCATATATGACATAAAATGTGAAAGGTTTCAGTGCAAACGACATTGAAATCAAATGAGACCCAGACACACTACAGAGGTCAGGGAAAATACCGAAGAGATTCCAATGGAAATCCTGTATGACTCATTTGAAATTCCCGTTTCAGTAAGTCAACATTCGCAAATGGATGTATCCCCGAACCCAAGGCCAGAGGTACCAGTGGGTAAAACGCCACCGCTGCAAGGAGGATTTAGGTGGAAAAGACTTAGGAAAGAAATCAACCGATTGAGTCCAGACCCTAAAAAGAAAAAAGTATTGAAGCTAAATTCCACGGAGAATTTGGCTCAGGGGGAGGTGATGTAATGAATATGCAAATACCTAAGTACCCCCTCACTATAATCTGATTGGATAGTGTCCTCCATAAATACTCGACACTGGGGTGGTACAAGCGCCTATTAGCCTACTAACCAGACTACCACACCGACTGCTCGGAAGATGTACTGCTATTACTGCTACTGGACGCACCAGCTTCTACTTACCCGCGAGAATATATCTTACTACAACTTCATAATATATGCCTTAACTCGGATATATCAGTTATGTTATTGGAACTGTCAATCATAAATGGGAACCTAATTTCATATGAGGCTACACATTGAATATGGGTGATAACTCATAATGCCTGAAGTTAAGATCCTGGTGGCTAAGCAGCCAATGATCTGGGTATAAAGTGGTCATGTGACATACAACATTCCACTTGGGCTAAGACAGTTAAAGAGGCCTGATTTGATCAACTAGCAAGTCATGTCACTTACATGATTAAATCCTGACTTTATTTTACAAATTGGTCTCATGGCAAACACCCAACCAACCCTTTTTATCTTAAAAGTTCTAGAAAGCAGTGCAAGTTTATTAATGCATATAAAGTTAATGACAGTTATTTCTAGTAATATAATAATGTATATTAAGCTAACAAAACTTTTTCCCCAATACATTGATACACATTGAGTTAATGAAAATTATTTCTACTAGTTTATAACACCAAACCAAACAAAAATATTTACCTGCAAACTTTTTGCTTACAAATCATATTAACAAAAGACAATTTGGCATAAATGAGGGTTGATATGCCATTAAACACCAACTAACCAACCAACCTATTGATACACATGAAGTCAATGAAAAACACAACAGAAAAATTATTCCTCGCTGATTCATTAAAACACATGAATTTAATGAAAAATTATTTCTAATAATTTATTGATACACATCAAGTTAAACAAATCATTATATATATATATATATATATATATATATATATATATATATATATATATATATAAAGATTTGGCATTAAATAACCAATAAAATGTTGAAGTCAGTCAGTCAGTCAATATACTGTTGGTTTTGACAACAGCAGCTGGCTAAGCACAACTGAACTAGTGTCCAAAACCAGCTGGTACTTATGGAACTCAAGAATAGTCCTTTCATGTATTTGGGTGATTCCATTCCTTGAGTCCTGATTGGCTCGTTGGTTTCTATGGTGTTATGAGGCTTCATAAATACTTTGGCATTCTGCAGTAGGATTGCGACAAGGTTAGATCTGTATTAAGTTACGGTACCTTGTTACCTTGTCATACCAATTCGATGGTAATTGGAACTTAGTATGATTATTCTACATATCCCTACCCCCATTGCGCAGGCATAGTGGCCTTTGAGGGGAAATTAGTTCCTTTCGGTCAGGCCAATTACAGTGGGCCAGCCTGGATAATGCACAGGGTATTTTCGTCGGCATTGGCTTAGGGTGCGGAGTGACATTGGGTGAGGCCAGTTCCCGAGTTGATGTTGTTATCATCCCTTTGGTTTGTGGTTCATCCTCAAATGCAGGTTTAGGGGGGCTCAGGCAAAGCACTAGGAATAAGAGTAGAGGCCGCTGGTGCTTCAAGCTTCCTGAGGAATCAGCAATTCCGCAGTGTGACTTTACCCGATCCATCGGTATTGATGATTAGAGAGAGTCTCAACAACTCAACCTGTTATGGCCTACTGATGGTTGTTTGGACATTGTATGGAGACTATGTCTCCCTTTTGAAGTTGATACAGTGTATGCGCTGTGCGATTATATCTCTCTATTAGGAATTCATTGCGTTGAGACAGGCTAATCTCGCGATTCCAAGCCATAGCTATTCACTTTGCATGTAGTTTATAGAGCATGGGTTGGGATAGTATGAAGTCACATAACCGGCGGTGAAGAAGAAGTTGTTCAGGGGATAGCCCGATGATCTGGATGGGTGTGTTCTGATACTGGAGAACAGCTCTGTCTGTCTGGTCATTATCCAGAGGTCCCTGGGGCTCTGTGTTGTCATTTACTATTCTCTTGGTTGTCTTGACGGCTAATTTGGCTCGCCCATTTGATTATTGATAGGCAACCGATGATTGTCTATGCCTTACAGTCCAGTCCTCCAGGAACTGTTTAAATGGGAGGGATGTGAGTGGTGGGCCACAATCACTGCTGATTTCTTATGCCAACCACAGCTTGATGTGCAGAATGTAGACAGTGTAGAATTTTTTTTTGTTGAGGTCTGGGATGACAATTCTTCGATCCAACAACACCAGGTCATTGTCAACTGAAACGGTGTCTTACCTCCCAGCAGATCTCAGGTGTAGTGAGATTAAGTGTCCTTGGGAAGTGACATGATGGCCATATTACTGCCATCTCCAAATGTTGCCATCAGAGTTGTTGACTCAACCATGTCACATATCGCCAGACTCTAGAATATCTTACTGTGAGGGATTGGCTGGAAGCACATCGAGTAGGGCCTGCAACATGGCCACTGGGTGGTGGGAAACTGTGTTAGAGCCTCTGCGTCACTTCCCGGGCAGTGCTAGATGGTGAATCGATATCTCAGTCTTTTCCATTCAGTCGAAACAGCCGGGGATATTGAATCTTGCTCAGCTTTTCACTTGCAAATGTTGCAGCATAGCTTTTAGCTGATTCGGCAGAGATACTCGCTTTGATGAAGTAGCTTTCCCAATCTTCAGGTTCCATTGTTATTCGCAGCGCCATGTTGAAGTCAGTCAGTCAGTCAATATACTGTTGGTTTGGACAACAGCAGCTGGAACTCAAGAATAGTCCTTTCATGTATTTGGGTGATTCCATTCCTTGAGTCCCAATTGGCTCGTTGGTTTCTGTGATGTTATGAGGCTTCATAAATACTTTGGCATTCTGCAGTAGGTTTGCAACACGGTTAGATCCGTATTAACTTACGGCACCTTGTTGCCTTGTCTTACCAATTCGACAGTAATTGGAACTTAGCATGATTATTCTACATAAACCAACTGTAAAATATGATTAATAGATTTCAATGAGTCATTAACTTAAAAAAGATGGTGAGCTAAAAGATGCATTTCTCTCTTTGGTACTTGATGTGATTTTTCTTACTCTTAAATGCTATATAAGTATTTATATGTCCATTTATAAAGATAATCTTTATCCTGTACTTTTAATTTTCTAAATTGAAATAATATAATTGTGCAGGATGTTATTATTCTATTGTTACTAAGTGATAACTATTGTTACCACAAAGAATTAAGGAGTGAACTATGCCAATGATCAGTCTATAAGTGTGTACATTCATTGCGTGATATGTGAGACTATGATATACAAGATTAATCAAAAAGTAATTATCTACAATAAGAATAGAAGGGGGGAAATAGAGGGGAGGAAATAGATATTTGAGTCAACAAGTTCCTGCTGAGGGGGACCAAAAAGAACCGAGTCCACCGTCTTCTCGCAAGCCAAACTTTCTTTTGGTCAACACAGTCTTCGTCTTCGACCAGCAGCTGAAAATCCGTCGTCGTCGGCGTCGTCGTCAAAAAAATCTTTACTGACTGCCGTCCTACGTAGGTTCTCTGCTTGTCCCCCCCCACGCTCCACTCGCTTTGGTTACTTATGGGCATATTACCAAAACATCCGGGCACATCAGTCGAACCTCGCGTCTGTCCAGTGCCTAAATCGCATTTGTTTTTACACGCGGGAGGACGCAGGTTCGATCCCGGCAGTCAAGACAATGTCTTGCTCTTTTTCTTTTCTCGTTCTCCGTCACATTAAGAATTAAAACAGTAAAGGTATGATTATGTCAACAAGATGAAAAAGATGTTTGAATAAATATCATGAATTGAAACAAAAGCTTTTAATATGGTCACCTTGATCCAAACAAAGATTTAGCTGAAGGAAATTAATAATTTTTTGAGAAATTAAAGGCAAAGATTTTAAAAAGAAATATGATTATTTTGGTTGAGGAGAAGCTTACAGTAATATGATACATAAAGGTGTGGCTTATACAGATATGATTAATTTTGGTTGATAAAAAGGCGTTTTGGACAGTCTCTATGAAGTAGGAAATGATGCACTGTGTGGCTCTTTAAATGTGCACAACAGGAGCATAAGCATCAGCAAATTCTTTATTCCTTCTTAAATAAAACCATCAATATGATCATTTCAAAATTGTTACCCAAAAGGTTTACAAGTAATATAGTACATAATTATTTTTTCTGTGATCCCCATGATTGGCTACTATCCAGTTTGATAATGACTGTCACATCTCTACTACAGTACGGTAGTCACGAGAGAGTGGCTTGCACAACTACTCAATCACCAATTTTCTTCTTTGATCACTATGATAGACTGATGATTATCAGATATTTTATTATTGCTCATGCCTATAGGTTCATGCCTTCTTAAATGGTGCTAGTGTTAACTGGACACAAGTAGCCTAAGATGAAATTCAAACTGGGTTCTGTTTTCTATTTGATACTAATCAAACAATAAAAATAGATTTAGTTTATTACTTTCAACTCTATATATTGAAAAACTAAATGTAATGATGGCTGAAATATATGAACTTAGATAATCATGTTCAAACTAAGAATTTAGATATTCTTTAAGATGTTAAACTTTAGATTCTCTAAATAAAAATAATTATAAAATAACTATTCCCATTAAAATAAATTCAATAATATAGGATTTTACTTGCTTCTTTTTTTTTAATTTTAAATCATAGATGTCTGAAAGTACCAATTTATTTTAGCTGATACAAAAGAAAGAAAAATGAAATCCAAAAAAGATTAAAAATGTATAGATTACAAGAAAATTTTTGGAGATAGCCTCTTCCTAGTTTAAATACATTTTAAAGGAGGTGAGGGAAGAAGTAGTAGAAAAAAGTACGATCAAGTTTTGGAAAGGCAGACAGAAATGGTTGGGTGGGTGAGAGAAATAGATTAATTCTTTATAGAGAAAAAGAGGAAGGCAATTCTATAGAGAAAAATCAAAATTGCACTGAATTCCCCACTGTAATAATTGGACACAATTACAGCTATACTGGTCATTGAGATGTGATTATTTTAATTTTGTTGGTAAAATGCACAAATTGATCAGCGTAAGATATTATCAGAACATTTGTGCAAAATAGAACAAGCTCACTTGAAGTGGGTAAATATTTATAAATGAGTATTTTATATTTGTACCAAGTAATTGCTTTATCTCTAAACACATTATGAAAAATTCATGTTTTTTTTTCTTTTTCTTTTTTTACTCAGAAAAGGGAACTCGGCTTTATTTTATATTTGATCATTTTTAGTTTTACTGTATTTGTAAATTTAGAATTTTCATATCCTAAAATCTATGTCACAACCTTATTTTATCTATATAATATATATTCCTCAAATCATGATGATGCTTTCATTCAAAATTTGAGCTTCCAATTCTAAAAATTTAGGTTGATTTTTAACTATGCAAATTTGGGTAGGGGGTCGCGAAAAATAGTGACTTTTTGTAATCTCTTTTTGTCTGTAAAATGAATTCTAGATCTTCCCTACTCCTAAAAATTGGTTTATAAAAACATTTTCACCAAAGAAATTCAAAAATGCTATCAAAAAGTCTTAAAGTTAACCAGTTTTAAGTTATTGATAATTTTTTTTCATACCAAGATCAATATCTCAATGTGGCACTGCATCTATGACATTTTTTCTATCATTATTTCACAATTATTGAACATTATTTGTACCAAAAAAATAGTTTGTTTTTTGCTCCAAAAAGCTACAAAATTTTGCAAAATTATTTTAAAATGTTGCACTTCAATTTTTCTGAAATTTTGTCCAGACCATGTTAAAGTTAGTCAATACCTAACATTTGAGTTTCTAATTTCAACAATTGGTGGAGTTATGTTGATTTTTAGCTCACCAGATTTCACGAGCAATGGCGACTTTTTGTAATCTATTTTTGTCTGTAAAATGAGCTCTAGAGCTCCTTTACTCCTAAAACTTGGTTTATAAAAGCATTTTTGTCCAAGGAACCTAGAATTTTAAGTTATTGATGATTTTTGATGTTTTTCATAGCAAGATCAATATCCAAATGTGGCATGCATTTATGACAAAAAAAATTTTCTCTTATTATTTCACATATATTGAACATTATTTGTACCAAAAAGATAATTTGGTTTTTGCTCAGAACCGAAGCTACATCAGTTAAAATATTGCAAATCAGAAATCATTAATAACTTAAAATTGGTTAACTTTAAGATTTTCTTCTCTCAGAACTTTCATAGATGGCCAAGCAACTGAAATGACATTATCGGCTGCAATTCTAAATCCAGATCATTCTGGCAAACCATGTATTAACAAAATGACTCAATTGCAAATGTTAAGGGAATTTTATTATACATTGTTATTACTATTTTACTCTGTATCAATACTAAATGGACAGTACAGAAAACTGGATTTTCCCTCAGCAACGTTCAAGAAAACTGTAAAACACAACATTCCGGTAAAATAAATAAACAAAAAAGAGTTTTTTTTTACAACCAAATACAAAGCCATTTCAGCTGTTTCACTTTGATCCAGCAGTTTCAATTCAAAGTAGAGGAAGCCAAGACTAAAAGAAATGCTAATATCAAACAACAATGCTACCGACTTCTCACCTCATACTACACCAACCCCATTGTCATACACATCAAATAGTCTCTTAAATACCGCTGTATATTACTTTTCACTTCCCTTGAAATACTTATGCATACACACAAATATATGCAGAAGGACCCAGACATGGTCTAATCAGTGAAGTGGGGGGGTCACAGTCATGTCTGACACAAGGTTCCAATCGACAGTCTAAACACTCCCAACTGTATCACGCTCCAAAATCCAATATCCAAAATTATTTCTTTGTCCCGCTCGTCTCGACGACAAAACACTACTGCAGTTGTTCACTCTCTTGTCTGCGAGGGTAAGTCCTTTAAATATACCTCAATCTCACCATATCCGGGCTCCTCACTCATAATTGTCCGTGCAGCACGTGCGACACTCGTTAGCACTGCAAGTACGCGTCAATCCTTACGGCGCGACCACATACATCCGGGCCACTCTGCTATTTCCTATTTCACTGCTCGTCCACAGCGCTCACATTCTGAAGGAAGCGGGCTCGACTCTAGGTCAGTCCTACACGCCAAGCAAAGCCTAGCCCGCTTCCTTCGAGAATACGGCAAGTCTTCGCGCCTGCCACTCTCTGTCTGTTGCACGAGGTAGGCCTCCTCTCTCACTACACATGGTTAACAGTCTACCCCTGTGGATTGAATAAAGGGTTTGGTTCGAAGTTCTCCGTAAGAGCAGGTAACTATGGCACAGCTTAAGGGGTCAATATAGAGGATTCGTCGTTGTGTCTTAAACTTGATAGACCATTCACCTAAATATCATGGAAATATCATGGAATACACACACATACACACATATATATATATATATATATATATATATATATATATATATATATATATTACAACGGGGGGTCGTGATGCTTATTCGAAGAGAAGTTTCCCAAGTCCGCCAAGAAATACCTGAACAAGACTAGAGGGTACATTGGCCGAAACGTTGTGTAAATAATAAAGATAAGGACAATAGTCCGAATAATCTAAATAATACAAATTATCAAGTCTCATCTCAAAAATTCAGAGAAATAGTATAGAAAAGAAATTCTAATGAATGTTAGTCCAAACAAGATGGGTAGACCAAGAAAAACAATGGTCAGAAACGACAGGATCATTCAACGCCTAGCACTGAAGGGCTAGTTATATCATCATCATCATGTCGTGCAGGCAGCACGGATATCCATGACAATCTCTCGCCAACCTTCCCTATCATTCATTGCACCTGGGAGTTCTCCCTGGCTGTAGCCAGCATCTTTACATAGCTGGTCAGTGTAGGTCCTTGCTGGGCGGCCCACACTAAACAGTCCAAACAAGATGGGTAGACCAAAGAAAACAATGGTCAGACAAGACAGGATCATTCAACGCCTAGCACTGATATATATATATATATGTGTGTGTGTGTGTGTGTGTGTGTGTGTGTGTTTCATTTTTTTGTTTTTAGTGTATCTATGTTTTCAATCTGTCCTCTCCATAATTCAATTCTTTGGTCTAGATGAAGACTGCATAATCAGAAATGTACAAGACAAAACAAAGTAATGATATTTGGAATCCTATCTTATTTTGCAATAACAAACAATAAAGAAACAAACTGCTTTCTTAAATATACTTTTAGCAAAATTAATATGAAGACCAAATAAAATATCAATAAATAAATAGAGATGTGAACAGATTTGATTAAAACTGAGCAACTATACAATTTTTTTTCTTCAATCATAATCTTCAGTTATAATTTATAATTTCTTTTTAATGTAAAATATTTTTTATTATTAAATAATGATGCAATTTAAAAAAATAAGAAGCCAGCAATCATTTCTGATCTATAATCTAAAAGAATTGAAAAAGTGTTGCCCCTAAGAATGATAATAGAAAGTATTTGAAACAATCATTCAACCACTTGGCACTTGTCCCTAAGGTCAACAGTTCTGGTACAAATCTGGCAGAATATGGAGGCTGCTGAAGGGTATAGGACACCAGATATTTCAACAGCAATAGATCTAAAAAGAAATCTGTCTGACAGTAATCAGTACCTAGCCAATTTAGGATCCACTTTTTGATCCTAGTAACAATGCTTGAATCCATCACTTAACTAATCAAGTTACCACTAAAGAAGGTTATTGGCTTTTTGAGATAAGGCAACGTAAAAAGGGGGAAATAAACCCTTACCTTTTTAATTTTTGTTCTTTTCGGTTGGGTTCTGTATTTTCTTTTTTTGTTTTGTGTGTAATTGGCCCTAGCAAAGGTTGTGAGCCTCAGTCCGGGGAACCTGGAGTTTCCGAAGGTCAGTTGAAAAAAAAAAGAGAAAGATGTTGTCTTCTTGATGATCTGAATGAAAAAATTGCCTTCTGATGAAGAAAAAATTAAATGACAAAAAAACTATTTCTTAAATAACCAGTGTTGGTTACGTCTGGACGCACACCGGTCGCGCCCACACCCCGCTTCAAAGAAACAGAGAGGGGGGAAAAAGGATTTTTTGGATATAAGGTGTGTGCTGGATGCCCGCTCCTATTTATAGACTCGGCAAGAACCATGTGATCTCTCTTGGCCAACCACTGGCAGTACTCTGAGGTTGCTACAATACTTAACATTTTGACAAAAATCCTTTTTCTTATTTCTACAGTCGTAGGACATGTGGCTCTTTTTAATACAAATATAACATGTAATGCTTTTAATGGCGACTTCTTGTTATCCTTCCAAGGTCTCCCTTGATAATTCTGGTAGTTGGTATATCTAGTTGATCTGCCCTCATAGCGGGGGTTGGAGGTTTTACCCTTTTTAAATTGAGTCTTCAGTTGTATAGTTCCATATTCGGATTCCTCAGAGTACATACTTTCTGTTTCTTCATAACTACGGAGACTTACTTTGAATTCCGTAAACGTCATAGGCTTATCCCTTTGGATTATTACTGAAAGCCAAAAGTAGTGAATGGAATAAAAATAAAATTTACCACCTCATGTAAGACCAACTGTAATATATGTATTCAGGGAAAAATGGTTAAAACTAAAAATAAAGTTTTAAACAAAAAAGAAACTGAGATATTGTCGCTAGTTCATTGCGACTTAGCTGGACCAATTCAGCCCCTTGGAAAATCGAATTTCAGGTATGTACTGAACTTTATTGACGATTTTTCTGGGTTTATGATGTTATACTTTTTAGCCCATAAATCTGATACAATGCTAACAACCAAACAGTATATAGAAGACGTCAGTCCATATGGTAAAGTCAAGCGCATACGAAGCGACAATGGAAGCGAATTCCTGTCAGAAAACTTTCAAAATTTATTAATTGAGAATAGGATTAAACATGAACTATCTTACTCTCCACATCAGGTGGGCAAAGTTGAAAGAGCATGGCGCAATTTATTTTCAATGGCTAGATGCTTACTCATTGAGTCTAAACTACCAAAAAGTCTCTGGGTTTATGCAATACTTGCATTTGCCTATATAAGGAATCGTTGCTTTAATTCATATTTAGGGAAAACCCCTTTTGAAGTTTTTACCGGTTCAAGACCGAACCTAAGTCATATGCATATTTTTGGGACGACTTGTTTTTGCTATGTGCAAAATAAAAATAAATTGGACCCCGTTCCGAGGAGGGTATTTTTATCGGGTATGATAAACAAAGTCCAGCATATCTCATTTACTTCCCTGAAACAGGTGCTATTAAAAAACTCAGATGTGTCAAATTCACTGATTCCTATGCTAAAACCCTGAAATCAGATGAAATCGCTGACTTACTAGTCTCGCCAACTTATCCCGATCATGTTTATGCGAATAAACCGATAGCTGGTCAAACTGAACAATTTTGAGAATTTTTTTGTTGATATATGCATTGAAGGCAGTTCAATATTTATTTTTGTAATTTTTGTAAAGGGCATTAATTCGGGGGAAAGATACGAGCCTATTTTTTTTGTAAAGGTTCTGTCTTTCTAAGCCACGCCCATAAGGTTCTGAATTCTTCAGGTCGGTCGGTGATTGTTAGGATTTTTGGGGTTTTTTGGGACGAGGCTGATTTCCTGTTCCCTGAAAAGGGGCGCGAAATTCGGCAGACTGCAGGTTGGTTTTGAGAAGAAAGGGTCGATTCCGCTGTCTCCGTTGATACGAGTCAACGTAAAATTTTATTTCCCAGAATTATTGGGTTTATTTCAGAGTGAGATTTTGTTTAACTTCTCTAAAAGAGAAATTTTAATTATTTTGAATTGTTTTGCGGCTTATTTGGAAGACACAAATATTGCATTTGTCTCACAGAATGGGATTATTTTCTTCTACAAAGAAGAGTTTGAGTTGTTTTATTGTGTATTTGGAAAACCCAAATAGCATAATTTGGCTCTCAGAGAGAGTCCTTTTCTTCTTCCCAAAAAGAAGAAAAGTTATTGTTCTGTGTCGCCTTGAAAGGCCGACTTTAAGTTATTTGTAAGAAGCAAAAAGCGGCTTTAATTTTCAAGGCACTTTAGCCTTAAACATTTTTGAGACTCGGCTCCTGAAAAGGCTACCGGTCACTGTATCAGCGGAATCCTAGAGAAGGAAGAGTAGAGAACAACTTCAACCCCTAGAGAAAGATTGTAGACGGACCGACGCCCCGATTTCTCTCTACCCAAAAGGAGTTCACCCCTTGTTGACCGACAGTGGGGGAAGAAAGAGAAAGAGAAAGAAGAGATACTTTTTTTACTGTCTGAACTCGTTGTAGTTATGAGTAGAACCTGTAACCACCTTTTTTTATATATATCTGTAAAATTCCTTATTTTTTCGGCCTTGTGCCTTTCTTGTACCTTTTTCTTTTACCTTTTATCTTTACCCTTTTTGTAGTTTGTTATATTTTTCTTTTTTTTTTTGGCTTAAAGCGTAATAGTTATACTTAGCATAAAGGACAAATTATGCAAGTCATAGCTGCCCCTTTTTTATTCCCCAATAAATTTTGAATTACAATTATTGTCTCCTTTCCTTTTTAAAATTTCTTTTATTGTCCATGAAGGTTTAGTTTTGCAAAGTTAACATTTATTTTTCTACAGGAGTAAAAGGACGGACATATATCCTTTTAAATTTCCACACAATTATTAAAATCACGGTACCCTATGCGTGAAAGACGAAGACCAGATTTCTTTGTAACTGATAATTTCAAGTTAAAAAGTGTTGACTATTGTTACTTATTGTCTACCATACCTAACAATTATGTTGAGGCAATGAAATCGCAAGATTCACAACAATGCAAAATGAATATGCAACACTCCTTGAAAATGATACGTTTGAATTAAAACCTGCACCAAAAAATAAAAATATCATTGGTAGTCGTTAGGTCTACAATTTAAAATAGGCAGATGGCACCTGCAAATATAAAGCAAGGTTTGTCACAAAAGGATTTTCACAGATGTATGGTGTAGATGTTGCGAATACACCATCTAGATGTCAAAAGTGTCTATTTAAATGCTCCATTAGACTTTGATATATACATATATCCCCCAGAAGGTTTTGAAAATGAAAATAAAAATTGTGTATGGAAACTTAAAAAAGCCCTATATGGTTTGAAACAAAGTGTGCATTCCTGGAATAACACTTTTCATAATTACATGGTTGACCAGGATTTTAAACCCTCTATTATAGATCCTTGTTTGTATACCAAGGAAATTAACAAAGAAATAGCAATAATTTCATTATTATGGGTGGATGATATACTAATTGCTTCAAAAACAAAAGCTGATTTAATAAAGATTAAAGGCAGCTTAACTTCAAAATTCATAATGACCGACCTGGGAAGGCTGTCTTGGTTTTTAGGAATACAATTTGAGCATAGTGAAAATATTATTAGAATGAATCAATCTAGATATATTGAAAGATTGTTGGTCAAATCTAATATGACCGATTGTAAACCACGTCATACTCCATGGGAAATGGATATAAATAAACTTTTTGATAATGAAAATTAATTAATTGATAATAAACTCTACTGTGAAATTGTTGGTTCCTTAATTTATATTATGATGGCTACGCGGCCAGATATATCGTATGTAGTTTCAAAATTATCTCAGTATTTGGATAAACCAACACAAATCCCTTTAACAAGGGCAAAACATGTTTTGCGATATTTGAAAGGCGCAATAAGTGAGTCGCTAGTATTTAAAAAATCAACTGAACCCTTAAAATTACGGAGATTTTGTGATGCCGACTGGGCAGGTTCAAGTGACCGAAAAAGTATATCAGGATACTGTTTTAAATTATCGGACGAAAGCTCGATTATTTCTTGGAAATCTAAAAAACAACCAGTTGTCTCTTTGTCAACGTGTGAGGCCGAATTTGTTAGTCTCACCTCAGCTGGGCAAGAAGTCCTTTATTTACGGACATTAGTTAAAAGTGTTGTAGAATCAGAGGTCGTTAAAAACCCTGTAACTATTTATTGTGATAATCAGTTGAGCATATTACTCGCAAAAAAACCCATCATACACCAGCGATCAAAACATATTGATATAAAATATCAATTTATAAGGGATGAAATTAAAAAGGGGTCTATACTCTTAAAGTATATAGAATCGGAAAAGAACATTGCGGATCTGTTCACAAAACCATTGAATAAGATAAAATTTAATACTTTTAAAAAAGATATCATGGGGTCCAAAATTAAACTTATGATTTCGCCCTGTCGGTTTGGACCGTAGAATAGGCCGACTGTATTCCATGCAGAGGAGTATGACCCCCCCCCAAAAAAAAATGAATGTCCTGGACATGACATTAAACTTGTCCAACCAAATACTAACTCACTAACTTCTATTGCATTGTATTATATTGTATTGTATTTTTCTAATTAACAAAATAACAAAAAACAAAAAGGAGACAATACTAATTTTAACAATAATATTGGCAGTAATGATAAGAATTAGATTAAGAATAACAAAATAATAACAATAATAAAAATATTAATAAAAATAGGATTAATTAATTAATAAAAATAGGATTAGAAGTAATAAAATAAAACTAAAATAATTTTAATATTTCTGAATGAAATGATTTAATATTTCTGAATAGTATCACCCACCTTATATCAAAATAGGGGGTGTGTTGACTTTTTGAGATATAAGGTGTGTGCTGGACTTATAGACTCGTCAAGAACCATGTGATCTCTCTTGGCCAATCACTGGCAGTACTCTAAGGTTGCTACAATACTTAAACGACCATACGGGCCATAACTACGTTGAATTTCGTGGACGACGGACATAGGATTAAATCACTGGACCGTTAACAATGTGCAGGATAGGACTTATTCGCTTACCAAAGGATTCCATAACTCAGGACTTACTTACTTTAAGCCCTTTTCAACTGTCCAAGGATAGCATTTAAAAACTTTACAAAGGTATCACAATCAGCAGCATCCTATAAAAAAGACTTGCAATCTTGAAATAGAAAAAACTATTTTAATAATAATCTTTAGTTATATCTTATAGTAATGATTGAAATCAGAGAACATATTTTGAAATAGTTTTCAAATTAAAAGTTCCCAAGCAATGGGTGTTCATTGTCTGTTTCCATGACAAGTTATATCCACAAATTCTATTATCACTTTTAAAAATTATTTCAGTATCCAATGAAGTCATAAAGAAAAAACATATTTTATGAATAAATTGTTAATTTCAACAACTGGGCTTTTCATTTTTCAATCATATTTTTTATCCATACATATATATTTCTTGTATATATTTTCTAAGTGCCGCTATATTTTTTCTTATTCCGCTATGTTTTCTGTCAACATTTTCTTTATATTTTTAAAGGAATTAATTTTTTTTTTCATTTCATTATATATAAATAATTTGTTGTATTTTATGAACAACACAGAGATAATAAAAAAAGGCAATTATATATTTTTATGAGTATCTTTCCTTTTTAATCACAGGATGTAAAATCACCAAATGGTAATTATGTATTAATTTGTTCTTCAGTTTAATAAATTTAAAAGTGATAAAAATGTCTCCCCAATTTTAAGGTAACATTTTAGTCTCATATAATCAATTTTTATTTGTTTTGTTATTAAAGTGACAAGCGATGAAATAATATGTGGCATTAGTAAAAATGACAATCTATATGGTACTTACAATGGTTTAATGATACACAAACAGAGGACCATTTCATTTTTTTTTTAAAAGAAGACACAGATATTTTGAAAAAAACTAAAGTTCATTCAAGATTATATATCTTCATACATAATTAAAATAGAAAGCTTTTAGTTAAACCTTTTGGTAGATTTTGGTAGTTATATTCTGTTGGGGGTCTTGAGTCGGAGGAGATGTTTACGAGATGTTTACGAAGAGTCAAATCACGCTTGAATGCTGTCCTGATGTCATAAGGATTACATATCTTTTGAATCTTTTCAGCCAAGCCTTTGACATAGGGCAGACAGACTGTGGTAAGTTTTCGGGTATCATCCTCTGTCTTTCTCGCAAGACGCCTCAAAGAATCAGCTCATATGATAGGCTGTAGTGGTCTCTTAAGTAGACCAAGCATAGAAATGAACACAATCTGGGAACCCATAATTAAAAAGTCTAGATTAGTTGGGTTTTTTTAAATCAGTCTAGGTAAAAAATCATACATAAGTGAATAGGTAGATATTTTAGCTAAAACAAGACATTAGGTTTATAAGTTCCCAAAATTCACACTGGATTGTCCAGTTGGACACAGTGGATAAAGGAGTTAGGTTAAGACAGTTCTAAGTGACAGTTATCTCTGGACTGCAGGTTCAATCCTGGTCAAGGGCAGCAGTAATAGAGAATAATAATTAACACAGCTTAACACCTCTACCCCAGGTATGGTTAGCGGAATGAGAACAGGATACCTCCGTGGATTGAATAAAGGGTTAGGTTCAAAGTTCTGTGATGGCTCCCAATTATAACGAAGGTTCCTGAGTCCAAAAAGAAGGTTCCCGAGTCTGACAAGAAA
Organism: Doryteuthis pealeii; assembly: GCA_023376005.1. Taxonomy (NCBI): domain Eukaryota; kingdom Metazoa; phylum Mollusca; class Cephalopoda; order Myopsida; family Loliginidae; genus Doryteuthis; species Doryteuthis pealeii. Next base: position 22,967,924 of record CM042164.1, read on the forward strand.
TACCTGAAGAATTAAAAAATACTTTCGTGATTTTGATTACAAATGGATGGGAAATTTATAAATTTCCTCTTACTAGGATCACCTTGTAATTCTGGATAAAAGTGCTGTTGAGGAAGTACCCTTACACCAAAGAAAACATATATTAGATTCAATAAAGACTTTAATTTTAAAACAATCCTCTAATTGGTTCTGCCAACTTATATAATTTTAATAACCATTTCATGTAAGCCAATGTGAACCAGTTGAATCCCACCACTTATTTTATCCTCTCATAACTTTAAAATTTCTGTTGCTAATTTTTTTTTTTTTTTTTTTGTAATTAATAATACACGCTGGTTTTTACAACTGGGATTTTTAGCTCGTAAAACTGAAGTATATTTTTGTGAGGACTTGTAAATTAATAAATATTATCAAAAGGTTAACATTTATAGTGTGTTGGTAGCCAATACTCCTACTACAAATATAAACACAATAGCATATTTTCAAAAGGTTTATATTTTCTATTGACCGGAAAAAGGAAAAAAGTAATTTTTAAAAAATGATTTTATTTTCTTGCAAATACATTTTTAGCCAGATGCCTAAAAAGATTTATCTTTTTAGGCATCTAAAAATGCCTAAAAAGATAAAGATTTGATTTTTGTTAATTTGATAGACAAAAAGTAAAGGTCCAGTTTAGCATTGTACTTACATTGTAAATTGTACAAATCTCTAAAAACTTTAAAAGCTTTGGAATTTTCAAAATCTAATATATTAAAAACATGCCATGGGGCCCCATTACTAACCACAAAAACTGATAACCCTAATTCTAGCTATCTTTGAATGATATTATGACAAATATATGAATATCAAAATTATTAGGTGGGTTGCATGATATTATCACTAATCTATATCTTAATACTGTTGAGCTACCTGCCTACTTTTATCCTTAGGATTTGACATGCAACATGGAAGTGGGGAAAGAGACAGATTAAGCTACCCACCATATACCTAATTTCAAAATTAATTCTTAGCACACCAGCTCTCACCCTAATAACTTAACCACACTTGACCCAGTCAACCTCTTTCTCACAGAATTGGAATAGTAACTAACAGTTGCTTTTTTTTTAATTCCATAAAATTTCACCATAGTTAAAAATTAAATATGTAAAGATCAAATTCAAATGACCAGATATAATGATGCAGTTTTAAAATGGTGGTATGCAATGACAGTCAATAAATATCTTTTAAAGTTTTCAAGATTTTCTGTTGTTTAAATTCTAAAAATGTTGATTCAAATAATTATCATCTGAATATAACATTTTCTGTTTAATGAAATGCTAAAATTTCAGTAACTACTGATTAATTTTTTTATTCAATTTCTTTAGATAGAATCATTTCATTAGATTTAAGTTATTATTTGGTAGACAGTATTTTTATGGTAAAAATCAGTAAATTTTTAAAAGCTCCTCTTCATATATTTATATTATTAACATTTAAAAAGAATGGCCTTGTGGTCTCTGGTCTACTGTTTTATCCATAGAGATTCTTTGGGAAAATAAGAATGAGATGGAATTTTTAGAGTTAAAAAAATAAAAGAAATTTGGTTAAAAGGAAAAACTTTTAGTAAATGATTAGAATATAAATTTGGAGACAGAAAAAAAAAAGAGTAAAATTTGTAAGTTTCTTAAAAATTATTTGTTTCTGTTATTAAATGTATTTTATTTAAATTCTGAAATTTCTTAGAATTTTTTAATGTTCTGTCTGCAAAATATATCCAACAAGATTAAATTTGTTTTGAGATTAAAAACTAAAAAAAAAAAAAAGATGTATATTAAAGAAGAAAAAAGCAAAGAAGAATCAGTTAAACAAAACTACATCATTGTTTTAAATTGTCTTTTGTTTGGAAATATACACTGATTGTCTGTGTTTAGTAAAGTCATATGTGAATTGTCATCTTTATTGTCATTTTTCCAATAGATTTGATTTTCTTTGGTTAAATACAAATATGAATATAAAAATAATGATGATGGTGATTTTTAACTTAGTTCTCTCCATTTACTACAGTCTTTTGTTCGGTGCCTTATGTAGTGTAATGTTTTGTGAACTAGGATAACAGATCCTTGTGAGTGTGAGTGTGATTGTTATTAGATGTCCCATACTGGTAGCCTTGTAGAAATTAAATAAATTACTACAATCTTCTGTTGCATTTTTGTCAGACCCAGGACATTCCTTTTTTCGAGGAGACTTACCGCTCTGCAAGGGAGACGCAAAGTGGTCTCACCTTAGAGATGCGGGATGTCACCATCGTCAGCTTATACAAGAACAAAATAGATCGAAGCAACTGCAACAATTACTGGGGCATTTCCCTCCTCAACATAGTTGGAAAAGTCTTTGCTCGTCTTACCCTGGCATGTCTACAGACCCTCGCATCTCGCATCTATCCGGAGTCACAGTGTGGCTTCCGAGCAAACCGGTCAACTGTTGACATTATCTCCTCACTATGCCAGCTGCAGGAAAAATGTCAGGGGCAGCAGATGCCACTGTACATTCATAGACCTAACGAAGGCATTTGACCTGGTCAGCCGAAGCGGACTTTTTAAATTGCTACAGAAGATAGGCTGCCCACCTGGACTTCTTGGGATCATTAGCTCCTTCCACGAAAACATGCACAGCACAGTTTGTTTTAATGGCGCAACATCCGAGGCATTCCCAGTCAGCAGTGGAGTAAACCAGGACAGTGTCCTTGCACCTACGCTGTTCGGGATATTTTTTCCATGCTTCTCCAGTATGCCTTCAAGGACTGCAGCGAGGGAGTCTACATACACACCATAGCTGACGGCAAGTTGTTCAACATCGCTCGACTTAGAGCTAAGACTAATGTCACGAAGGTCCTCATTCGGGAAATTCTATTCGCCGATGACGCAGCCTTAATGTCACACACAGAGCACAGCCTGCAACAGCTTGTCAGTTGACTCACGCATGCCTGCAAGGAGTTCGGACTAACCATAAGTCAAAACAAGAGAAAAGTCATGGCACAAAGTGCAGACACCCTCTCGAACATTGTCATCAATGGGTGCAGCCTGGAAGCAGTGGAGAGCTTCAATTACCTTGGGTCCACCATTGCCAATTCAGTCTCTATGGACAGTGAAGTCAATAGGAGAATCACCAGAGCGGCGGCAGTTATGGCCAAACTGAGCCAGAGAGTCTGGGAAAATGCCAGCCTTACTAAGAGAACCAAACTGCGCATCTACAAAGCATGCATTATCAGTACTCTCCTCTACAGTAGCGAAGCCCGGATCATGTACTCATGCCACGAGAGGAAACTGGCAAATTTCCACCTCAGATGCTTACACCGCATCCTACGCATACGTTGGCAAGGACAAAGTGACAAACACCGAAGTGCTGGAACGAGCATACATGAACAACATGCCCACCATCATTTGCGAGAGATGCGTACATTGGGTTGGTCCCGTCAGGAGGATGGACAAAGGCTGCATCCCCAAAGACCTACTGTATGACGAATTAGCAGAGGGCACCCGACCAGTAGGGAGACCAGGCCTGCATTTTAAAGATATCTGCAAGAGAAACATTCCACATTAACACAAACACATGGGAGGCTTGTGCAGAAGACTGTGTGACCTGGCGACTCCTCGTCAAACAAGGAACGAGAAGGAGTGAAAAAGAGAGGAAAGTAGCCACCACGGAAAAGAGAGCCAAAAGGAAGAAGAGACAACAGCTACTCCAACAAGCATCACTCTTTGTTTGCAGTCACTGTACCAGAGATTGCCATTCAAAAATTGGTCTGTTCAGCCACCCACGCAGTTGCAGATTTTTAAAAATGGACACTACGCCATCGTCTTTAGAAGACGGTAGGATGACAACACGCACCGTGGTAACTGAAAGTTTCTCAAACCAAGTGGCTGGTTTTGTTTTTATATGGTGTAGACATTGCAGTATATAAGTGAAAACAAAACCAAAACCATCCACTTGGTTTAAAAATCACATTGGCATTGTGGGTAAGAGTGACTCGTTTTATAATTCTGCTTCTGTGGCATGCTGGGAATGTGAGGGCTTTGGGGAAGAGATTCTGATTTGCTGTTTATTTTACCATATGAAATTTTACATTTATGTTGTTTTATTTTCTACTTTATTTTTATTTGATTTGTTGTTTTTGTTTTTTTTATGTATTATTAGATTGTTATATTCATTTTTATTGTTTTTTTTCATAATATTTTTGTTTTTACTATTGTTGTATACTACATATTTATTTATTTGTGTAATTCTTTTTATATCAGGTTTTTGGGCGTCTATTTTAGAGTCATTAGTTTTAAGTGGTTTAATAAGTGCTTATTTTCGTGTCTATATTTTGATAGGAGTTTTAATCAATGGTTGAATAGTATTTCTTACATTGAGAAGATTATTATTGCTCATTTTTCTTCTAGGCAAAGGTTGCAATGTCTAGTTAGGTTGTTATATGCTGGTGCTATTTCCCTTATTTTCCAGGTTATTTCTAGTGTGTTTTGGTTTGAAGTTTTGGTTTCTCAAATGTGTTTTGATAGTGTTGTGTTGTGTTCATATTGTTTATTATTAAATGATGTCTTGTGTGTAGCTATTTTTACAGGTGCGTGGTTTGGTATACTACATTAATTTGGAGACAATTTCCGTTTAAAATACATTTGTGTTTGTTTTTACCATTACAGGTGTTTTCGTTGTTTTGGGATTTTTTTGCTAGTGATGTGCTTTTTATTATTTTCAACATGTTTTCTGTTGCATATATTGAGTGGTTTGTTTGATTTAGGGAAGTGCTTGTTTATTAGTTTTATAAACATTTTTCCAACATTTGTTTTAAAATTCATGTAGTAGAGTGGGTTAAACCAGATTATTTTTCTAGACCTATTACTTTTGTTTTTGTTCTGCTAGGAGTTTACATCAATTGTTCAGACAGCCTACTATTTTTAATGCTATTTCATAGTCTTCTTTTGCTATATTGAAGATGGCTTCGTTTAATGAGTTAACTGATAATCTATGGCAGATGGATTGAGGAATTATTCTGATTGTTTTGGGTGGGTGGTTAGAGGTGTGTAAAGTAGGTTGTCGTTTAGTTTTCTGAATGCTTGGTACCTTATATGTTAAGTTGAATGTAGTATCTAGGAATTCTGTTTAGTTTAGATCTATAATGAATCCTATTTGCTTGTGATTTCTATAGACTTCTCTGGGCTATACAGCCGTGATTATGCTTATGCAGGTGTATTTGTAAGAATCGCCAGATAATCTGCATAATATGCATCTGTAATAGTTTCTTTTTACCTTTTTTAGGGTGAAGCCTTTTTCTTTTAAATGACGTTCGAAGAATGTAATTTAGGCATATTATAAATATGTATGGTGCTAATGTATCGCATTGTAGGACTCCAGTGACAATGTCAAAAAATTTGTGTTACCACCAGGTGAATGGACTATTGCTTTCGTGACTTTGTAGAGCATCATTATAGTTGTAAAGGGAAGACCGTATGCTAGCAGTATTTGCTTCATCTTTCCTCTGTGTATGAAGTCAAATGCCTTGGAGAAATCTTCTACAAGTAGTGTTGCCTTGAGATTCTTTACTCGAACTCCTTCTACGATTCAAAAAATAGTCAGGATCTGAGAAGTTATAGATTGATTTCTACGAAACCCGTTTTCGTTTTTCCTATGGATTTTCTCTACTTCAGGTCGGATACAAGAAGTAGGTCATTGTTGGAATTTTTGTGGATATAAGGCGTGCGTCAAAGGGTCACTTCTATTTATAGACTCGCCGAGTGTCACGTGACCAACCTATCAACCAGTCACTGACAGCGCTCTGCTGTTGCTATAATTATTTATACTGAAGGTCTGAGAACACCTAGGCATTAGACCTTGGACACTCGTGGAGTACGGACCTCATGTGATTATCACTGGATCTTATAGGACTTACCACCGGATACTATTGACTTATTGACTTACTTACTTATTTACTTTAAGTTTTTTTACAACTGGCCAAGGATGGTGGCCAGATACTCAACAAAAAATCTTAGCAGCTCTGGTAGTAATAGTTATGTCTGTAGTTCTTAGTGATTCCAAGGTCGTCTTTTTAGAGAATGGGAGGATGTAGACTTTTGTCCATTTCTTTATTGTATTTTCTTTATACACTGCATTCCATAATCTGTTGCATGGGGAATTAAGTTAAAGCCTTCACCGTTTTAGGGTGAGTATTTTTCACTGGTTTAGACCGCAGTGTGTAATATAATAAAACATGGTGTGGCAAGAACCATGCATGTTGTTATGATTCATAATCGGTCATGTGACATAAAGGAATGAAACATGGTGTCAGCGTTGGGATAAAGAGCTTCCAGATGAGAAGAAAACAAGAAAAGTATTTCTGAAGTAAGTAAATATTTATCGTTATTGTTCTTGTTTTAAATTGTAACCACGTATGTCAAAGAAAAATGTCAGAGTTTAATAAGGACATGCTCAAAGGATTTCTTCCGGTCAAGGCCCCATGGGAGCTTGTTTTTTTTTATTCTATTTTATTTTTATTTTATTTTTATTTTCGTTTTTTTTAAATCCCCACAAGTTACGTACGTCAGGAGGCAGCCGATACAATACCAAATGGCTCTACTGCTTCACACACTCGGAGATGAAGCATTGCAGATTTATAATGGATTCTAATTTTTAACACCTGAAGATGAGAGACCCCTGACGAAATAATTCGAGCGTTTGCTGATTACGCTATAGGGAAAATTAATGAAACGTACGAGCATAAGTTTTCCATACAAGGAAACAAGGAGAATCAGAAAGTGTTGAAGCGTTTGTTACGACACTCTGGACATTGGGAAAACATGTAACTTTTGTGGTACTTTGGGGCCAGATAATTCTAGAGATACACAACCCTCAAAGACAAGCTGAGTTGCTTAAAGTGAGACAAATGGACTTACAGAGATGCATAGATATCTGTAAGCTCACAGAAAATGCAATACAGCAGTCTTGAACCATGAGACCTGATGGTGTGAACGGGACAGAATTGATGTCAAATGTAGATGAAAAACATCAACACAAATTGCAACATGAGCCAAATTGAGAGTTGTATCCTGCATTTGGGAAGACATGTTTTAAGTACAGTTGGAAAAACCACTTTGCGGTAAAATGTAAATCCACAGAGGAAAAGCATGTTTGGACAGTCGAGGTATATCACAGTGGCAAGAGATAGTAGTAGTAGTAGTAGTAGTAGTTGTTGTTGTTGTTGTTGTTGTTGTTGTTCTGAAAACGGACACTTAAGAGAGAGAGTGAATGGAGTCAGGCAGGAGAAAAAACAGAAATGATAGTAGAGGGAAAAACAATTGTACTTCAGTTAGATAGCAGAGCTTCAGTAAATATACAGAATATGAATTACAGGAAAAAAACATGGAACCCTCAAATAAAACTCTGGTGATGTGGAATGGTGCAGAAATGAAACCATTAGTGGAATGTCGAGGTAAAATGATAAACCCCAAAACAGGACAGAAATATGCTGTAAAGTTTGTGGTTATGAAAGAGGACTTCTTCTACCCCTTGAAATCCAAAAGATTGCTCTTATCATGTCAATAATGACAAGTTCAGAATGGTTGCCAGAGTATTTCAACAGGATAAGTTCAGAGGCCAGCATCCGGGCAAGATTCCAACAGAATTCAAGGATGTATTTGAGGATGAGTTGGGTCAACTACCCGGTGAGGTATAGTTGGTCCGAACATAATACCACATACAGCAGGAGCAGCACGAAAATACCTGTAGCTAACATGGATAAATTGAAAACTGTGCTACAAATATTGGTGAAAAAGGGGGTGATTGAGCCAATAAGTGAACCGATACCAAGGGTGGGTGCATTAGCACTAGTGGTCAAGAAGAATTGAAACTTGTGAGTGTGTATAGACTCAAGACCACTAAATAAGACTCTTAAACGGGAACATTTTCACTTAGCTGTATTGGAAGATCAACTGCCAGAACTGGCTGATAGTCAGGTATTCTCTACCCTAGATTTATGGAATGGAATTTTGGCATCTGAAAATGGATGAAACGAATAGTCGTTTGACAACATTTACCACATCATTTGGCAACTTTCAGTGGCAAAGTGTTGCCATCTGAAATTTCTCCAGCCTCCGAGATATTTCTGAAGCCTCTCTATAACAATGTTCCTGACGTGGAAAGTGTGGTTAACAAAGCAGATGACCTTTTGGTAATTGGAAAAAGTATAACCATGGAAGAAGCTATGGTTGATCATGACAGGAAAGTCAGGAAACTGTTACAGAGATTTCGTGAACGTGGGATGCGGCTGAATGCTGATAAAATGGACTTAATACAAGCCTCTCTATCATTCATGGGGCATATGGTAACCAATGAAAAGTTATATCCTGATCCAGAGAAGTCAAAGCCATAAAGGAGTCCATGTCCAATGGATGTAAAGAGGGTACAACGCTTAGGATGAAACTTCTACCAAACATGTCAGACGTGATGACTCCTATACGCAATCTAACAAAGATATGCTGTGGATGTGGTCCCAAATCCATGATTATGCTTTTTAGAAGATCAAAAAGATGGTGAGTGAAGCATCTGTGATGAGATATTACGATCACAGGAAACCTCTAGTCATCCAATATGATGCGTGTGAGAAGGGCCTGGTCTTTATCAGTCGGGCCTGTAGAGACACGGAAATCCGGTATGATCATTGAAAAAGAACTGCTAGCTGTTGTCTTTGCATGTGAACGCTTTCACCACAGTACTAAAATGACACACCACAGTACTAAAATGACCATACAAGACTGGTTAATTTTTCGAGGAAGCCACATGGTAATTCCGATGAGCCAGTAGGCTGTCTTGAAATAAAAATAACATTCCACACCTGGGAGTAGAATGATGTGGCCAGAGAAAGCTCATACTAGCCAAAATGAACAGTGACATCAGGGACTATGTCACAAAATGTCCCACATGTAGGAAATATGAAGTCGCTAATCCAGCAAAACCTTTAATGGTCCATGAAATTCCTGTGACACCCTGGACAAAAAATGGAGTGGATCTGTTCATGTTTTCAAACAGGGACTATCTATGCACAGTAGATTGTATGAGTAATTTCTGGGAGATCGATCATCTTCCAAGTACACAAGCGAAGACTGTGATCACTAAACTGAAGAACCATTTTGTAAGACATGCGATACTAGATCAGGTTGCCACTGACAACGGACCTCAATTTAGTGGTCATGAATTCGTTACCTTTGCAAGAAAGTGGTGTTTTACACATACACCCGTTAGTCATTTTAATAGCAAAGCCAATGGCAAAGTGGAATCAGCAGTAATGATGGCAAAAACCTTTTCAGGAAAGCCATGGAAGATAAGGCTAATCTATATCTAGCGATGTTGGATCATAGGAATACACCTGCTAACGGTCTCCAGTCACCAGCACAGAAGCTAATGTCAAGAACGCAAATGCTTCTCCTAAACAAGCGAGATTTGCAGAGATCAGAAATACCTAGGAACCTGAAAAAGACTATAGTACATCAGCAAAAAACATGAGCTGTAGTTCAATCTCTTCAACCTTTACTTCCTGGAGATGTGGTGCGTGTTAAACCGCATGTGAAAGAACAGAAAGAGTCACTTGTGTTGCTGAGTCTAAATGTGATCATATCACAACAATGTTTATGAGGAGCTGCGTCAATTGACTTGAAAAGAACAGCAGAAGCGCCTCCATTACCATCATTGGGCCACTAGTCATACTGAGCAAATATCGAGGCATCAGCAACCTCAAAACCTGGTAGAGATGCGAGTCCTACCCTACAAATAAATCGACACGAGAATGCATTGAGGGGAAACTGTAAGTCCGGCATTAACCCCAACAAGATCAAATCCAGATACAATGAGAACGCCAAAGATACCTCGAACTGAAGATGCAGTGAGGAAAACACAATCCGGAAAAATAATCAAGACTCCAGTGAGACTGGAGGACTTTGCCAAGTAAAGGAAGTCCAGAGTGAAAGGGCAGAATAATCCCTGTTAGGCAAGAGGGTAGTCTGTCCAATGAATGCCACTAGGTTACTAGAACAAAGTGGTTAATCATTATTTTAGATACAGTTGGGTATATTTATTTATTTCAAAAGAGGGAAGATGTTGCATGAGGAACCAAATGAAGTTCATCACTGTTTTACGGTGAATGTTTTTTACTGGTTTAGCTTGTAGTCTGTAGTATAATTATTGTAATCTAACAATATATATCAGTAATCTGAGAAATAACCAAATGGAGGTTGAAAATCAAATGTAATCTTTATAACATTAACAAAATACAATACTCGCCAGCGGCGTGAAGAAGGTAAACCACTGTTAGTTGTATATGACTAGCCAGAGAGTATTTATGAGGATTAGGACATATCCATTAATGTTCCTATCTTGGGCATATACACCCCACCCCATTTTTTAGATTTACTCTGCACAGAGTGAATATCTTTTCCTTTTTGCATTAATGTCAATTCCCCCATCTCGCTTCTTTTTCTTTTACCTTGTCTTTTTGTATTTTTTATCTCAGGAGTTTTCTGGGGAATGAGCATATCAAAAGTGTCGAAAAGAACTTCCATAGGCTCAACTTATTTATTTGATTCAATTGCCTTTTGTGAACTATTTCCAGTCCTTTGACTAAATATATCATCCTACCGATTTTTTTGACGATTGTTCCAAATTTCTAATATCTTTTGGTCTGATACATTTGGTAAAAATCCTTTTCGCCCACTTGGTAGCCAGCAATCTAGTAGCTAGGATATGAACGGTCGGTCGCGTAGATATCACCTTACATGGAAGTATCTGTTGTGTAGCAAAGTGAAGATAAATGACGAAAACTTGTTTTTCAAAAAACTCATTTATTCAACTTCTTTGGCCTATTGTCATTGAGAGAGAGAGAGAGAGAGAGAGAGAGAGAGAGAGAGAGAGAGAGAGATAACTTCATTAAAATATTTACGTCAAAGAAATGTTTGACGGAGAATCTTATTTTTTCTTCCGCTCAGAACGGAAGGGAGGCGACTTCTGCTCTTTATCAAGGTTTTCCGAAATTATCTTATAAAAAATATCTTTATCAAACATTTCCTTTGACGGAGAATCCTACCTCTTTCGTCCGCTCAGGACGAAAGGGAGGTGACTTCTGTCCAAATATTACTAAGTTGCGTCCCTTGCATTCAAACGCCATTGTAATTTTTTTAGACTAAAATTTCAAATTTTACTATACAACAAACGATTATACAACATATACAAACTTAAAACCGTTTAAATACAACTTTTCCGTTTTTACTTTCCTTATTAGGATAGAGATTTGAAAATAGCCGTTTATCTTTAACAGCGTTTTTACTTTCTTACTTTCTTCTTCCCAAAATATCTATTTTACTAATTTTAACAAATATTGCCAAACAATTTTTTACATTCTCCCAATTTAGAAAAATAATCTTCATACAATGACTGCTATTTACCCAGTAGCATTGCAACCAACAAAGTCAGATGATGACTCTGGGTTCAGGTATGGTTTCAGGGCCAAAGCATCATTACCACTAACCCAGAGCGCCCCAGCAGTATCTCACGATACCACCAGACTTTGTCGGTTTGATGTCACAATATAGGACTGCCATATCCACGCTGATGCGGTTAGAGCTTTATCCTGGATTTTTTTATGTATTTCCTCTTGTCTGGTGGAGAAAGTCCAAGTTTAGACAAAAATGCCAAGGTTGAGTTGGTAATAAATCCCCGGTATCCGACTTCGATGGAAAATACATTTGTTATCCATCCGTTTCTGACGCATTGTTCACGTAGGTCTACATATTTTTCCAACTTACGCTGATGGGCCCAATCAAGATTTTCTTCAAATGGAACTGTCAATTCAACGATAAAAACGTTCTTTTGATTAACAAAACAAATGACAATATCAGTACGCTGGGCCGTTAACGTTATTTCAGTTGGAAAAACGAGTTATTGTTCCAAGTCGCACGCAATGCGTCAGCCCGTGTAGCCATCAAATAGTGACGACACGTGCCTATTTTTACGCAAAAATTTCGAAATGTTTCCTTCTTTAACAAAATGTACTGCTTTGTTGATGTTATTAACAGCTTTATTTGCATTCTCACAACATATCTTCGACGCCTCCGCAACAATCTCGAGGACTTCATTGTCTCCACGTGTAGCTTCTTAGAGCATACTCGCATCAATTACTTTTTATGTTTGTTTGTTTTTTTGTTTTGTTTTTTACAAATAATGAGGATCCCACCATCCTCTGTTCGCAGCCACCCCCACCCCACCCCACCCCCGCGAATATGTTACACTTGGATGTATTCTATTTCTTCTTTTTTATTAGTTCTATCTGGGCTTTAATTGGGTTTGTTTTATTACTTAGAGATGCTTGTTTTTATATTATTTCTCTTTTTTCCAACTGCTTTTGTCTGACAAGAAACAGTGTACTTGACTCTTAGTTTGGTTGTTATGCATTCAACTGCTTCTAAGAGGGCACTGACAAAATTTTCATATTCGTTATTCGGAGTATGCCATTTCTCAGGTCGCCTGAAAATATCAATCTTGTTCCTTACTGCCACCGAATACTTGTTGTATATATCACTGTTGGTAAGTGAGAACCAGTCATATCGTACAGATTTACCGGTTGCTTTTTGTTTCTTTGTAGACTCAGGCATAATTTTGCTGAGACGATTCTGTGATTGGGGGATACTCTTTCAAAAGAGAAGTATGCCTTGTACTTCATAGAGCTATTTATCCACTTCTTATTTATTAGTCTAGTTGTGTTTTTGTGTTATTCGGATAGGAGTTAGTTTATAGTTTACCCTTCGGTTTTTGCAATTTAATTTGGTGCATACAAGCATACAAGCTTGTTCTAAAGATAGAACTCTGTTTGGGGTGTTGTGAAAGCTGAATTCATTGTTATCGTTTTTGCCAATCTGATCATTCATGTTTCCTACAAGAATCAGGTCGTTGTGTTTAGGAATGCGTCTGACTAGAAAAGATAGCTCATTGTAAAATGTGGCGATACCCGTTTCATCACTCACATGTGTGGGGCTGTAACACAAAACAATGGGTTTGCCATTAAATGTGGTCCACATAATTCTTGGTTTGATTTTCTCTGTGGTGTTTAGTGAGCAGCATTCCCACACCTCATATGGCGGCATTGATGGAGTTTCTCCATGCAGATACCAATACTAAATTTCATCAATTACCGGTTTTTTTGGTATTTTAGTTCATAGTGAATTAGAACTTAAACTATACATATATTCATTAATGATTAGCTACTTTTTTCCCATTTCCATCAGACAATTGTGTGATCCACATGAAACTAAGTAACGGACTTTAAATGTATATAACTTGGAAAGTTTAGGGTTTATACCTACTTTGCCATAGTAACATATGTCTTTTATACACACACGCACACACACACACACACACACACACACACACACACATATATATATATATATATATATATATATGTGTGTGTGTGTTGGTTGGTTGGTTGGTTGGTTGGTTATGTTTTTAAGTAGGATACCACATATTAAACCTTGTTGGTTTATTTTATGCTGAAATCAGTTATATATTATATAAAAACTGTATCTTCAAAATCCTTTTAAACAGATAAACACTTTTCATTATCTCAAATATATTGATTAGAATTAAAAAGTTTTTGTTTTAATGCTTAACAATATATATTTGATTAATTCCAAAAATTATCCAAAAATAAGTTTACTATTATTTTTTATTATCAAATATGAAGATACAGGTGGCATAATTATTAACAGTATAGAAAATCAAATCAGCAGATTATGACCGATGGTGTATGCATTTACTTTGTGCTTATGCCCTTAAGCACAAAGCATGAATCCATTTTCTCTGTCCCAGTAAAATGGTAAAACAAACTCTGTACTCTAGTCATAATGGGTAGTTAGTCTAAAAGAATTCAAAATCAGTAGCTGAAATAAATTGTAAAACATTGCTGTATGAGCAACTACTGATCTTCCATATGAAATTGCTCAAACAAGCTAAAAATGGCCTGTGAGTTTTGATCCATTCTTATCAAAAAAAGAATTTTAAGATTCTGAATAAATTTGTTTTCTTACAAAATATTTCTGTATTTTATAAAATCTAATATATATCTATTATTTATGACTGGTGTATTAAAGAAAATGTTTAGTTTTGTGCAATTTAATAAAAGAGAAAAACTTAATTCCTCCAATGTGTTTCACTTGTATGGAAACTATATTCAATTATGGCAATTGTCATGAAATTCAAGCACCTCTTTCTGACTTATAAATCTTTAAAAAACCTGTAATACCAATCGATGGTAAAGAGTTTTTATCTTAATACTATTTCTTTTTATCTAACAACAAAAGTGCTAAATAAAATATTCATTTGACAGCAGAGCAATGTAATAAAATTCTTCATTTTTATTGGCTACTGCTGATCTTTCAGTAGGGATGTTGAAATACAACTCAAATTTCTGTTGTTTTTGATTGAGTGTTCTTTATTGAAAATTTATTGATTGGAGAGAAAAAGTGATGAAAGGTTATATTCTTCTCTAACTCCTCTTGCTTCCATTTAGATATGAAGAACAGCAACTACACTGGTATTAAAATCAAATAAACATATCTTAGAGAATTTTTAATTCTATACTTGAAAAAAAAATAGGATGTCTTCATTTTAAAAATAATATTAGCTTATGAAATAATTTTGTTTTTATGGTAAAACTGGTAGAAGAGTTTATAAATGTTATAGGTGATACACCCTATAAGACTAATGGAATGCGCCGACAGGTTACTATAAATAACAGGGACAATTGTGGCTTAGCAGTAAGCCAATGCGAGTATGCCAATAACTCTGTTCGTCGGACGTAATTTCCACATCTCTCTATTGTATTTGTCTACTTTTGTTAATACATTTTTCTACTTTTGTTACCCGTCGTTTTGTTCTTATTTGACCCCTTAAAACCTCACAACAAACTGGCGACGAAGGATTCGAAGTAATTTACGCAGGTTTATCATTTACAACAACAACACCAGCGAAGCAGGATTCAAAAGACTTCACACACAACTATCATTTTGTAACGACACAAAACTTGGAAGAGACGATTAAGGATCTCCCAAAAGACTCTAAAAAGAATGTCGTGAAGTAATCGAACCTAAAAAGGGAAAAGAAAGTGAACCAAGCTACACGAAATTCGAAACTGCAACATCCGGATTACGCGAAAATCGTAGCAGCTCTGCAAAAGAGAACTTCTTTTTATAAGAACTCGTCAGTCCAAATAAGCAAAAAGCCGTTTTTTGTTCAAGGATCTAATCAGCAGAGAAAAAAAAAATAATACTTGCTGAAAAAAAAAGTAAGTTGTACAAAAAAAAAAAAAAAATTTCTGGATTCATAACAGAATTTTTTATTCGGTTTCTCTCTATCAAACTTTTTTTGGTTCGTTTCATATATTACTAAAATGGAGGATTTTAAGGCACAAATGCTAGAAATAATTAAATACCAGCAACAGCAGCAAATTGAGCTACAGAAAAGGCAGTTAGAAATCGAACAGAAAAATGAACAGCAGCAAATTGATCTACGAAAGACATTCCAGGAGAGGCAATTGCAAACGGAAAAAACATTTCAGGAGAGACAATTGCGAACGGAACTGAAATTGATTGAAATAATGAAAGCTATAACGGACAAGGGCCAAAACGCAGACAACGAGAACGCGTTTACACAGAATGTTATCTGGACAGCGATAGAAACTTTTACTTACGCACCAGATGAAGATATAAGTTTTGAATCGTATTACAGACGATACGAGGACTTATATTCCACTGACTGTGCTACTTGGACGGACTCGAAAAATGTCCGCCTTCTATTACGCAAACTGGGTACGACTGAGCACAACAGATTTGTTGACTATATTTTGCTAAGACCAGCGAATTATCGTTTTCAGAAGCTATCATTCTCTTAACAGAATTGTTTAGCCCTAAGACTTCATTATTCCATAAACGTTGGAAGTGCATGAACTTAATTCGAAAGGAGAGCGAAGATTATACAACCTTTGCGTCAACAGTTAATAAACATTGTGACGATTTTAAACTGTCTGAATTAAGCTCTGACAATTTTAAATGTCTAATTTATTGTCAGGGTTTAGTATCAGCGAAAGACGCTGAAATTAGGCGAAGGGCGTTAAATAAGCTGGAAAACGAGCCAACCTTGACCCTGCAACAATTGGCAGAAGACTCACAAAGATTTGTCAGTCTAAAACAAGACTCTAAAAATATTGAACAGTCTGCTATAGGTCACATTAGGAAATTGCGGGATAGAAACAAATTCAGACCTCCCCCCAAAAAACAAGTTAATCCTTCTTCACCTAAGAAGAGACACGACGATTTGCCCCCTAATCCTTGCTCTGGATGTGGATCCCTTCATTGGTACAGGGACTGCATGTACCGGAACAAGAAATGCCTGAATTGTGACCGTGTCGGGCACAAGGCCTCTCACTGCAGGAAAAAGAAATCCGGAAGAAGCAGCATAAAAACGACAAAGTCAGTCGAGCAAGACGGCCGTAACATAAGAAAATATGTACTGGTACAAATTTTAGGCAGAAACATAAAACTCCAATTAGATTCTGGGTCGGACTTAACGATTATCAACGCTTATACTTGGAAAAAGCTTGGTAAACCGACGATGTTAAGAACCAAAAAAATAGCCAGATCTGTCACGGGGGAAAAATCGAATTCGAAGGTGAAATTATCACCAATGTAACTTTAAACGGGCAAACCCAGAAATTGAAAATGTTTGTTCTAAAAAAATACAAACAATTTATTCGGCACAGACGCTATGCAAAAATTTGAGTTGTGGAATTCGCCCATTAACACTTTTTGCCAGAAAATAAAAAAATTCAACGACCGAGTCAGAAAAATTAATAGAAGAATTGAAAAAACTTGACGTTTTTTCTGGGTCTTGGTCGTTGTAAAAAAATGATTGCTAAACTCGCATTACAGGATAATATCCAGCCAGTATTTAAGAAGAAAAGAAATGTGCCATTTGCCTCGTTAGAACAGATCAACAAGAGCTGGATAGACTGCAGAAGACCGTCATTCTTTCAAAAATTGAATATAACTCGTGGGCCGCACCTCTCTCTCTCTCTCTCTCTCTCTCTATATATATATATATATATATATATATATATATATATATATATATACAATGACTGCTATTTACACAGTAGCATTGCAACCAACAAAGCCTTCATCAGATGATGACTCTGGGTTCAGGTATGGTTTCGGGGCCAAAGCATCATTACCACTAACCCAGAGCGCCCCAGTAGCATCTCATGATACCAGCAGACTTTGTCGGTTTGATGTCACATTGTAGGATTGCCATATCCACGCTGATGCGGTTAGAGATTTATCCTGGATCTTTTTTATATATTTCCTCTTGTCTGGTGGAGAAGGTCCAAGTTTAGACTTTTTGTCTAAACTTGTAGTATGCCAAGGTGTTTTTTTTTGGGGGGGGGGGTTGTAATAAATCCCCGGTATCCGACTTCGATAGGAAATACATCCGTTATCCATCCGTTTCTGACGCATTGTTCACGTAGATCTTCATATTTTCCAACTTACGCTTACATTTAAGAAAAATCTTGACTGGGCACATCAGCCCAGTCAAGATTTTTCTTAAATGTAACTGTTAATTCAACGATAAAAACTTTCTTTTGATTAACAGATTATTTGAAGTGAGCACATACGTGCACTCACTCCAAATAAACTTTTTCTTTATTTGGAAATGAGATACAACGTATGTGCACACAACTCGGCATGTAGCCGGAAATTTGGTTTTGGGGGAGGGGTGATAAAACTGGTCATATCACTACACGGATCTATCTAGCTAGGCTCACTCGCCGACCGATTCATTCAAAAATAAAAATAAAATTCTTGCATTCTCTCCTTGCGCAGCTCCCTTTCACCAAAATACCTCATTCGCTCTATGCATGTATCCTACTTAAAAATTTCCCAATAATGACGATTGGCGATGGAGGGGGTGGGAAAAAATTGAAAATAAAAACCCCAAGAAACTGAAAAACACATGTAAACAAAACAAAAATTGTGGGTCATTTTGGTTTCCCCCTTTCCCTCAGCTATTGTGTAGGCCCGCCGACTGTCTTCCGCACTTTGTTGTTTGAAAGCAAGCCGGTCAGTGCCTCTAATATGGGAGTGGGTGTCCTTAGTGGGTGGTCGGTAAAAAAAAAAATTGGGATTCTGTAGGCCAAGCGGGTTGGGTTACTAGAAAAATTGACTTTCCAGGGAAAATATTAAGGTGACTCGGGTGGTTTTATAAAAAACTTGGGATTGGGGTCCTGGATATGTCCTATAAGAAAAAACTGGGGTTGATGATCATTCAGCCTCCTAACTAAAAGGATCTATGGTGTATGCAGTTTTGGCTTTTTCTTGTTTTTTCTTTTGTTTATTTTACAGACTTTGTTTGTCTATCTAAGGGATGGGGTCCCGAGACAGGATCCCCGTCAGTGCTGGCCATGATGGGCAGGCAACAATGTCTCTACTCCTGCCCTCGTTCTCACACACAAGCTTGCGGCATTTATCCACCTTTCGTTGAATGTCATGGGTTCGAGCATCCTCCTATCGCACCTAATCCTTACCTTAAGCTGATGCTTAAAATAACAGATCAGATTCTGACAGGAAAATTCCTCGTCCTCATGCAATCCCTTGTTTCGCGTCGACCATATCACCATTCTAGCTACGGCTAGTATAGCGAAAAACACCTTTCGTTTTTCTCCGGCGAACGGCGGACTGACATTGTCCACGACGTAACCAACGTCGAGCGGCACCCACTGATTGGGTGCGATACGGGCCGTAACCTCGTTCACGTACTCCCAAAACGAACGTACCCCGTTACAGTGGTAGAAGGCGTGCTCAGCCGTTTCTTCTAAGCCACTGTTGCAACGGGTGCAAGATGGAAAATCAGCAGCGTGCGCTTTGTATTGTACGCTTGCGAGCGGCAACGCATTCCGAGCTAGTCGCCAGGTGAGGGAGAACTCGGAGTTGTTCATGAACCCAGCACCTGGCGCCCAATTCCACTGTGAGCGGACCTCCTCTAACGACGAGCCGTGCCGCTCCACGAGCGGATCCGAGACGGACCCCTCCACTAATGCCCGATACAGTACCCTCCGAGGCCATGAGACGTCACTAGACTCAGGTAGTCTTCGAAGGGCTTCACGACACTCGAACAGAAACCGCTCTTTCCGTCGAATTTTATTGAGCCGTAGCTGCCAGTCCGGGAAGATGTCCCGGATTCGCCACGACCAAGCGGTTTCGGTTTGCAACGATCGATTCAGAAATGCCAGCCTCTCAGCGTCTCGATGAGCCGCCAAGTTCGGCATCCCCAAACCTCCATTACAAGGCCGCTGGAAACAAACCTGCCTGCGTACCATTGGCCGGCGCCCTCTCCACAAAAAGCGGAAAAGGGCCCGTTCTAACGCCAATAACCGAGCCGCGGGCAGGGGAAGTACTGACAATCGGTAAAGGATCAGAGGGAAGATGTAGGTAGCACAAACCTCCGCCCTGCCCTTTAAGGACAACCTCCTTGGAAACCATTTTCGGATCCGAGCTTCCACCTTTGACTGTACTTCCGACCAATTTTTCTCGACTTGGAGATCAGGCCCAAACCACACGCCGAGGATTTTGATGGACCGTCACTCCAGCGGAAGGGACCGGGCAGAGTATCGGATCCTGCCCAGGCTCCCAACCGCAGACCTTCGCTCTTTTCTAAATTGATCTTTGCCCCAGTGATTCGTTCGTACCTTGCAAGCGCCTTCTTCACCGCTTCTATGTCCGAAACGCATGACACGAACACGGTGATATCATCGGCGTACGCGGATACCTTGGCTTTCACGGGGCCAGGGACAACAATTCCGCGCAGGACCGGACATGCCTCCCCGTCTCTAAGCCTACGGAGCAAGGGCTCCAAGGCAAGGACATAGAGAAGAGGAGACAGGGGGCAACCCTGTCGCACAGATCGCTCAATCGGAAAGACAGCCGAGCGCTTCCCATTTACTTGTACCACTGCCGTAGGAGATTGGTACAGCATCTTGATCCATTTGCGGAACTCCGGTTTGAATCCGGTGGTCTCCAAAACAGTCTCCAGGAATCGGTGGTCCACCCTGTCGAATGCCTTGGACTGATCTAAATTGATCAGCGCGGCACATTTGTCGTCTTTTATCCCCTCTAGGATCATGCGAACCAAATGCAAATTGTTTTGGATCGATCTTCCTTTCACAGCGTAGTTCTGTTCTAGTCCGATCAGATCACCGACAACATTCCGCAAACGGTTCGCTAAGACCCGGGCCAAAATCTTTAACTCTGTGTTTAGCAGAGTTATGGGCCTGTAATCATCTAAGCCTCCCAAACATTCCTGCCACCTTTCTTCAGCAATGTGATCACGCCCTTGGTAATGTGTTTTGGGATTATTCCCAAGGCAAACCAATTGTTGAACACATCCGTCAGAATAGGGACAAAAATGTGCGACAACCTCAAGTACAATTCGTAGGGTAAACCGTCCAGTCCTGGAGCTTTGTTGAGGCCGACCTGCTTCAACGCATTACGGACTTCAGAGTCTGTAATCCTCCCCTCACAACTAGCCGCTTTCGCCTCCCTAAGGTGGGGAAAGTCGGCTAAATAGTTGTGGAACTCCTGCACCGGGAGGTTCGGCAACCGGGTAAATCGTTCCTGGAAATGCGCACGGAAGGCTTCCCGCATCTTACGTCCTGCACGAAGGCTGTGCCCGTCCGGGGTTACAACCATGTCGATGTATCGTTCCGGGAACCTTCTGAACTCTTCCTGACGCAATCCTGCGTCCAATTTCACGGCTTCGTTGGACACTCTGTCTAGCCTAGATCTAACTATACAACCTTGATAGCGTTCGCTAGCCTCACGCTCAAGGTCCCCTCTGGCTAGACCTAAGGCTAGGGGATCCCCCCCATCCACCGCCCGGGAAATTTTGTCTTCTATGGCCTTCACTTTCGCTGCCTTATCTAGGGCAAGCTGTTGGCAATATTTGATAGTGAAGTCCCTAATTCTAAACTTAAGGTCAGCCCACCATCTATTCCCAATAACCGCCCCCACTAACGCCCGCTTAATGAGTAAAACCAGCCTCTCACGGTAGTCACATACCCCCAGCACTGAGGTATTTAACTTCCAGTAAGAGACCAGCCTAGGCCTATCGCTTAAGCGAAGAGTGACAGTAAGCAATTTATGGTCACTCTTCGCATATAGGTGGAACACAGGACAATCTAAAAAGTCAACATCGGCTCTTCTAACTAACACTCTGTCCAAATATGATTTAATTGGAGCAGAGGGCGAGCTATTCGTCCATGTCCACATCTCCTGCCCTGGATGTGATTCCCGAAACCGGTCGACCAGATCGAACTCGGCCATTAGATCGCACAGGGCGCTGTCACACCTCGCCAACCCGCTAGCTCCCCGTCCCGTCCGGTCTAATTTGGGATCAAGGATCGCATTCCAATCTCCCATTAAAATTAATCGTCCAGGATACGCCATGTACTGCCCAAACTGCCGAAAAAAGGATTTCCTCTCCACAGCGCTATTAGGCGCATAAACCGCGATTACCCGGAATTTATTGCTTGATACGGCAATATCGGCCACAATCAGCCTGCCACTTGCGCCAGCATAAACAACGTCAGTCACCGCCCCCAGACTGCTTTTAACTAGCAGGGACACACCCCGACTGCCTGAATCACCGAATGCTGAATAGACCTCATATAAATGATTACCACCCAGCACCCGGCCATCCACGCTTGAAACGAAATGTGTCTCCTATACCGCGGCAACATCCACGCGAAGAGACTTGAGTTCTTCCCTCAAACGACTAGCGCTTGAAGGGTCCCTCAAACCCCTCCCATTTATACTAGCAAGAAGAAGAGTCATTGGTGCTTACCTTATTCAGTGTCCACACTGGCAGGAAGTCTTCTCGGGTGAGGACGCCGACGGTTTGTCCAAGATTCCCCTTACCCAATTCCTTGGTAACGTATCTGTTCTGGCAATACCGCCGACATCCTGGGGATACTTGATTTTTAAAGCCCTGTAAAATGAAGGGTAAAAATGGGGACCCTCCCCTTACATTTTGGCTTAATGTTTTTGAAGTTGGGATGCACCCTGTTAACTAGTTTCATGCCCGGAAAGGCCTTTTCGGCCGCCTCAATTGTGCGCCACACACCAAGTGCATGGCCACTGGCTTCCCGGATGAAAGTAGTAACTAAGGGTGCATCCCTAAAGTTCAGTGGGTTGCTGGTTGATTTGCCATCCACGGAGTCCAGTTGCACGAGTGGGGCCCACGCTCTTTTTTGTTGTAATGTCAGGTATTTGTCTACCTGATCGAGCCCCACTCGGCATAGGTTTTCTGGAAACAGGTCCCGTTTCCTGCTCCGTGGATGGGATTGTCTATTAGGGGAAATCGATCTCGATGTTGATCGCGATGGAGATCCTTCTGCTACTGTTTTCTTGTGTTGAGGGGGAGTGTTGTCGGGACTTTGTGTATGCAAATCACAGGGCTGGGATGAAGGTGTAGGGGGTTGGGTAGTTTTGGAATTTTTTGGTGTGGTGTCTGTAGTGGGCTTTGCCACTGTATTCGTGTCAGGGTCTACGGGCAGGGCTTTTTTCTTTTTTCGGCTGACCGCTATTTTACGGTCAGCCGTCTCCCCCTCAGAACAAAGACGTCTTTTTACCCCAGCGCATCCGGCCTCCACTAGTTCCATTGGTTGGCCCTTCACGGGGAGGTAGAAATAGCTGCATGGCTTGTAGGTTTTCTGTCTCTGCTACTGCTGCTGCTGCTGCTGCTACTGCTGCTGCTGCTACTGCTGCTGCTGGTAATGGCGTTGGAGTTGTTTAACTACTGCTTTCTTGGGACAGTCTCTGGCAGTATGCCCCTTTTGCCGGCAATTCCAGCAGTGAGGTCTGCGCCCTTCCACAACAACCGAGATGGTCTGGTCTTTACCGTGTAAAGGTCGGGTAGGCTGTCGAATCCTTCCTTCTTTAGATTTATTAGGAAGGTGGATTCGCCTACCCGCACACCTCTGTTTATTTTTGTGCCACTCGCTGTCACGTCCCCGTAGGCGCTGAGAATTGCCATTAGCTGCTCGTCAGACACAGCTGCGGGGACGTTGTGGAGTGTCACACGGGTCCTTCTTGCTCCCCGATACTCGGGTTGTAGCTTTACTTCCTTGTGGAAGAGGCTTTTTTTTGCAGACCTCACTGCTTCGGCCTCGCTTGGAAAGAGGACATCCCATGTGGCGAACCTTCTTCTGCTGATGTGTTGGGCAGGAATCTTGTTCGCCAGCAAGATGTCCACCATTCTCTCCTTGGTGAGGCCGATCAATCTTCTTGAGACCGCCTCCGTGCTGATAAAGGAGAGGATCCGCGGCTCCAAATCTTCCACTGCCTGAGGGAGGGGCTTTATTTCGTTCCCCTCCAACAGACCGCTATATTTTTTAGTCCAATTGGACCGGTGAAGCTCTGGATCCTGTTCCCGGAATTCAACTTCCTGGGGCGGTCTCCAGTTGGTTTTCTTGGCCGGCTCAGGGGCCTTTGCTGTTACTTTTGTAGGGTTTTTTGGGGGAGTAGCTCCCGCAAGGTATCTGGAAGGGCTGGCCATTCAGCAGTGCCCCTTGAGGTTCCAGGCATTGCTGGTTCCGGCACAAGGCCCTTTCTGCCCCTCCTTCTTTTTCCTTTCGGGGCGTCTGCTTTCTCCGGCGTTACGGGATCTGTCTCCGGCCGGTATGGGCGGACATTGGTCCCCGCTTCTGTGTCCGGCGCAGCCCCGTTTTTTGGTGGAACGGGGCTGGCCCCCTCCAGACCGGTCTCGACACCGGCTGATTCCTTTTCCATTGATATGGAAAAAATACTGGGCAAAAAGTAGCCCCCCAAAAGGGGGGGGAGTTAAAACAACACTGCTTTCTAGGGACAAAATTGACAAAAAAGTAAAAGAAGGAAGAAAGAAGACGAAGAAAAAAGGAAGAAAAATATTTCCTGACCTGCAGAAGGTTTGGTAAGGAATATCCTTAAAACATGCCTCTCTACAGACCATATAAGCAGGAACGAAGTTTAACACCTTTCTTTTGATTAACAGACCAAATGACAATATCAGTACGCTGGGCCGTTATTTCAGTTGGAAAAACGAGTTAATGTTCCAAGTCATATGCAATGCGCTATACCGTGGAGCCATCAAACAGTGACGAAATGTACCTATTTTTACGCAAAAATTTCGAAACATACGAACATATACGGGTTTGTTGCATTCTCACAACATATCTTCGACGCCTCCTCAACAATCTCGAGGACTTCATTGTGCCTCCACGTGTAGCTTCTTAGAGCATACTCGCATCCCGTGAGAATATGTTTCAGGCTAGCAGTTTTCCCACATGCTTTGCATAGATCTGACGTAGCTAACCCCCAGACGTGTAGGTTGACTGGTGTTGGTAAAATGTCGTAGACTGCCTTCATCAGGAAATCTTTAAGCTCCATCTATCTGATGTCGCTCCATGTGACAGCTCTCTCTCTCTCTCTCTTGCACTCTCCCACCTGGTTCTGTTTACTTTGTCCTACAGCTAAACTTGACTTCCTCAAATTGATGAATTCCTTCGAAATCATAATCCTTTTATATAACGTGGATTCTTTATACAGCTTGTCGTGCCTATCATTTTTGACCAGTTATTACGGAGTAGGTCGCGAGAGCGTAGCATTTGGAAAAGTCGCGCTTTACCTAATTTGAATTTCTCAACAAGTGACACCATCGGAATATATATGCATATATATATATATATATATATATATATATATATGTTATATATATATATATATATATATATATATATATATATATATATATATATATTATGTGTGTATTTGGGCAGCATTTTGAGAATTGTTTTGCTTGAAATATGCATTGAAGGCAGTTCGATGTTTATTTTTTTATTTTTTGTAAAGGGTATTAATTGGGGAAAGATACGAGCCTATTTTTTTTTTTTTTTGTAAAGGTTCTGTCTTTCTCAGGCACGCCTATAAAATTCTTGAATTCTTCAGGTCGGTCGGTGATTGGTCGGATTTTTGGGGGGAGGGGGTTTGGAACGAAGCCGATTTCCTGTTCCCTGAAAGGGGGCGCGAAATTCGGCAGATAGGAGATTGACTTTGAGAGGACAAGTCGATTTCGTTGTCTCCGTTGACGTGAGTCAACGTAAAATTTTATTTCCCAGAATTATTGGGTTTGATTCTCACAGACTGAGTTTTTGTTTTACTTCACCAGAGAAGTTTTTTGTGGAGGTGAATAAGTGCTTTTTCGTAGCGTGTGTGTATGTATCAAGTGCGCGAGGTATTAACACCGCTGCTACCATGAAATAAGTGTACTCACACAGATATATGTTTTATGTAGATGTATTTATTCACGTGAATTACAGCAACCCTTTTAGTACCTAGGGCCTGTTCAAAGTGAGGCTAGACGGATGTAAACAAACCCTACTATAATGTTTCGGGCTTAATGTAGTTACATTTACTATCGCAACCAGATGCACAGGAATTACAAACTTGATGAAATAGCACTAAAAAAATAATTCGGAATAATGTTACTGCAACCACGCCTGATAATAAGGTAAAATTGATTATTTATTATACAAAATTCGAAACAACTAACCTCGTTGTCCGCAACAATTCCTCTCCCCAGACAAATCAGCTTAATGAGACCAATGTAGTACACAGATTTAAATGTCCCTTAGGAGATTGCAGTCTCCCAGAAAATGAAAATACATACATCGGTTTTACCTCAACGACATTGTCAGGGGACAGAATGTTTGGCTCTTAGTTTGGTCGGTACACACTCAGCTGCTGACAAAGTTTTCGTATTCCTCGTGTGGTGTGAAGCTTTCAGATGTCTCCTGGAGGATATCGAATTTATTTCTTACCATCACAGCGTAGTGATTGCATATATTTCTGTTGGCAAGTGTCGACCAGTTGTATCGTACAGATTTATTGGTTTGTTTTTTGTTTCTACGTAGGCTTAGTCGTAATTTTGCTGTGACTATTCTGTGTTCGGAGGATACTCCTGCGAACGTGGAATATGTTTCGCAGTTCATTGCACTATTTATCCATAAGTAGAACAATTCACATACCTAGGCAGTAATATCTCATCCACAGAAAGCGATGTTAATACACGAATAGGAAAGGCATGGTCGACCACAAACAAATTATCAGTCATATAGAAATTCGATCTCACTGACAAGTTAAAGCGACAATTTTTCCAGGCTGTGCTTATATCAGTACTGCTGTATGGCTGCACCATCTGGACCCTAACGAAGCGCCTTGAGCTAGATGGAACCTGCACAAGAATGCTGCGTGCATTATTAAATGTGCATTCAAACACAAATTTGTAAAGTAGACATTCCAGATAATGAACACAAACAAAAAAGGATGTATTTTAATTATTTATTTAAAAAAGGGATTTATGTAAACTAAACTGAAAATTTGACATGTGCAGACCCTTTTGTTAGTGTAAGGGCAGTCTCCCTTTTCTGAGGGTTTTGGTAAATCTCCTGTGTCTGGAGACCCTAGTGTGGTCACGTGACACAGGAACCCAAGGAGGGAACCCTCTTCTTCTGATGCCACTGAACAAGCCTGGACGTGCTCGTCACTTCTCCCCAGCAGACACCTATGGTGCATGCAGACGCCACAGACAAGACACTGCTCACAGTAAGTGGTTTCCACCTATTTTGTAAATGAACATTACTGTGTTGTTGGGACTCTTGTGACATTTCATAGTCTGGGGCACTTTGTTCCTATATACATGTTATATTAAAGCTTTTAAACGTAACTAATGTGTTTGTCGTTTTTCCTAACCGAAGTGTTCAACATTGGGTATTTATCCTTCAGGTAACCCAATGTTTTATAAGAACCCGAGATAATACTCGGTGAACATCTTATATTAGTATCCTGTGGAAACCCCTTTAGTAGCATTGATTTAACCTAACATCTTTTTTGTAGCCACTGACAAGTCTTTTGCATCTGCTGTTGGGGATTTTTGAGCATTCCCTCAGCCAGTTGAGAGAAGCTGGGGGGATATCTGACATGAAAACCATCAGCTTCAGGTCTAAACAGTAGAAAAACTTATGGTTAGTTCATTATAATTGAGCAGAAGGACTCAGAAGGACTTTATTTGAACAGAATGAGTTCTGAGGTGAATGAATAGTGACAATTGAAATATCCCATCATGCAGATAAAAAATAACAAGAAAATTTTGTACAGCTGTGTGGGAAATTTGGAAGGCAGATTTAAACCATTCCTTGCTGGTATTCTGAGGGTCATTATCTTGTTGCAGAACCCATTTTCAGCTTAGCTTCAACTCTCTGACTGATGGTAGGACTTTCTGATCCAGAATTTGTTGATAGGACTGAGAATTCATATTTAACTGGATAATGTGGAATTGTCCAGGTCGAGAGGCAGAAAAGTAGCCCTAGATATTATTTCGACAACCATGCTTTACTGTTGGAATGAGGTTCTTTGCTTGGTAGGTAGAGTTGTCTTTTCTCCAACAATAGAAGTTCTGATTGTGACCAAACAATTCTATCTTTGATTCATCTGTCCAGAGAAAGGAATTCTAGAAGTCTGACTACATGTTATTTGACAAGTTTTAAATGGGCAACTTTGTTCTTCGTGGAGAGCAGAGGTTACCTTCTAGAAACCCTCTATAAGAATTAAAGACGGTTTTAATTTCTGTAGCTAATACCACTTTCTTATAATGTGTTAGGTGACCTCAGAAGGCCGCCAAATGCAGGTGAATTTACATATTTAGATAAAACAAATTCCAACAAAGAGATAACAAATACAGACTTTATTGTCCGAGCAACATCCCAAATTTACAATACAAAAGAAGCTGAGACGAAAGTCCTGAGGGAAAAGAATTCTTGGAGAAGGTTGAGTTATATCCATTAAAATGTTGTCCCTTACTTCGTATCTGGATCCATGTGGTGAAGTGTAATATTGATCCACTATTCATGCTTCACATCCATTATACAGCATCCCATGGTTTTCTATGCTACACGCTTGTATGACTTCTCCAGAATTATATATCTAGTAACAGGCAAGATGACTGAATGATTATTCAACTGTTGCGAAGGTTCATCTCTCCAGTTTGATCATAATTTTTATTGTTGTGGAGTTATACATCCACAGTACTGCAATTGTAGGGTTTTGATAATGGGAGTTTTCCTTTTTACAACAACAAAAAAGGGAATTGTTTTGTAATTTTTCTAAGTTTTAACTTAGTTAAAGTCCAGCAATCCGATGTTATTTAAATCAAGTATTGTTGGTTCTGCTTATTATTTCATTTCTCAATTTGTTAATGATATTTGAAGTCATTATTTTACTATACTACTATTACCTTAGATTTAGATCTTTGTGCTTTTGTCTTAAATTGAACACGTGTCTTTTATATTTGTAAACAAGGGGAGGGTTGTATATTGAAATTCAAGTTGAGAGATTACATTTAAAAACTACATCTTTGTGGTAATAAAAGCAGTTTGGAAGCACAATGAAATCAGCAAGAGAGACAGAACAATAAATAAACTATTTAAAATTTGCTTAGCCATTGTTTCAATAATATTTTCTTCCTTATGCCATTTTTGGGGGGAAATTTTTGTTTGTTTGTTTGTTTTTAGAGTTTATACCAATTTGAAATGTTCAAACCCTCTCGCTTCAGTGTGAAGAATGAAAGGAAAATTTGTTTTGTTTTTTTAATGCAGAAACTCTTTTTATATATTTGTCGGGCAACTGTTTTATGTTTATCTCAAATAGAGCACATTTTTATATTATATGAAATGAATTTAATCTAATAGTTTTTATACTGGTATAATTCATTAAAAAAACAATATTAGAGAGACCAGACAAAAATCTTGATAGAATTATTTCTTCACTTTTCCCTAATCCTAATTATCTACCCAGAGCTCAATGGGTGACCCAATGGTTCCCATTTTGTCTAATATATATATATATATATATATATATATATATATATATATATATATATATATATATATAATTGATAATTGAATCATATTACCACGACCAGACAATCCTGGAAACACATATACATACATTATATATATATATAAACACATATACATACATTATATATATATATATATATATATATTATATATATATATATATATATATATATAATGTATGTATATGTGTTTTCATATTTTTCTTAAAAGACAGAAATTTTTAAGTTCTTCAGGATTTCTTTAGCTTACTCTTGTGTTTCAGTTTAATACATTTTGCCTTTTATTTTCATTGAAAAAATTCCTCTGATTTAAAAAAAAATCTTATCTTATTTAAACTTTATTTTATCATCTTCTTTTTTTCTTTTTTTTTTTTTTGCAATTATTATTTTTTTATATTTTTGTTGCACTATTTTTTCTTTAGTTTTTTATACTTTGTTTATTTATTTATCTTTTTTCATTTTTTTTCTCCTTCCTTTTTTATGATTGTCTTTCTTTGCTAGAATGTCTTTTTACTCTACACATTTTTATCTTTCGTTCAATTTTTCTCTTTTCTTCATTCTTTATAAACTTTTTTCTGCCTTTCAAGATTTATTTTTCCTTTCATTTTCCTTTGATGAAATTGAATTCTAATTTCTTGACTTTGTCTCTATTTATTTTCCATTTAAAAAAGTATACACTTTCTAATTTCTTTACCTTTAGTTTTTGTATATCTACTATCATCATATAGTTCTCGTTGTAAATAATGGGATTATTTACATATGGTTTGTCACTTCTGATTTATCTATAGCTTTCAAAATAGCATCAGTCATGTGGAGAAGTTAAGATAAGTTAAACGAAATATTTTTAAATCACTTGCATAAACGAAAGAATGAAATCAGCAAAGAGAGATTAGGTTGTAAGGAAAAAGCAACTGAAAAATATAGAAAGAACACAATGTGATGAAAAGGATAGAGATGTTTTAAGTATAGAAAGTGATAATGAGAGAGGAGGAAAAACTGGAAGAGAGAACAAGAAAAATTAAGTAGTGTAGCTTACCTATTTATTTCCCATGAAAAAATTATAAATATATTTATATTTATAAAATGCCTTAGGTTACCATAATAACAGAATATCTAATTAATCCATAGTGAGGTGAGTTTGCTTATTTTCTTTTATCTTTTAGAAATGTTCTTTCTTTTCCAGTCATTATTTTATATCATATTTTTCTTTTTTTATTTCTACGTTTTTTCTTTTTTCCATTTATTGGTGTCTTTTTCCGTTCATTTTTTCTCACCATCCCCGTCTTTTCTTTCATTTTCATCTTTCTCTTCAACTCTCATCCGTCATTTTCTTTTTGTTTTCCTTTCAATCTCCTTCTTCATTTTTATTCCAATCTCCTCCTTCATTATTATTCCAATCTCATCCTTCGTTTTCCTTCCAATCTCCTCCTTCATTTTAATTCCAATCTGATCCTTCATTTTCCTTCCAAATTCCTCCTTCATTTTTATTCCAATCTCATCCTTCGTTTTCCTTCGAATCTCCTCCTTCATTTTTATTCCAATCTCATCCTTCGTTTTCCTTCCAAACTCCTCCTTCATTTTCCTCCCAATCTCATCCTTCGTTTTCCTTCCAATCTCATCCTTCACTATTATTCCAATGTCCTTCATTTTTATTCCAATCATCCTTCGTTTTCCTTCTAAACTCCTCCTTCATTTTTATTCCAATCTCATCTCGTTTTCCTTCCAATCTCCTCCTTCATTTTTATTCCAATCTCATCATTCGTTTTCCTTCCGATCACTTCCTTCATTTTTATTCCAATCTCATCCTTCGATTTCCTTCCAATCTCCTCCTTCATTATTATTCCAATGTCATCCTTCGTTTTCCTTCCAATTTCATCCTTCATTATTATTCCAATGTCCTTCATTTTTATTCCAATCATCCTTCGTTTTCCTTCCAAACTCCTCCTTCATTTTTATTCGAATCTCATCCTTCGTTTTCCTTCCAATCTACTCTATTTTTATCTAATCTCATCCTTCGTTTTCCTTCCAATCTCTTCCTTCATTTTTATTCCAATCTCATCTTCGTTTTCCTTCCAATCTCCTCCTTCATTTTTATTCCAATCTCATCCTTCGTTTTCCCTTCCAATCTCTTCCTTCATTTTTATCCAAATCTCCTCCTTCGTTTCCTTCCAATCTCCATTTTTATTCCAATCTCATCCTTCGTTTCCTTCAATCTCCTCCTTCATTTTATTCCAATCTCATCCTTTTCCTTCCAATTCTCCTTCATACCAATCTCTCCTTCGTTTTTCCTTCCAATCTCCTCCTTCATTTTATTCCAATCTCATCCTTCGTTTTCCTTCCAATCTCCTCCATTTTTATTCCAATCTCATCCTTCGCTTTCCTTCCAATCTCCTCCTTCATTTTTATTCCAATCTCATCCTTCGTTTTCCTTTTCCAATCTCCTCCTTCATTTTATTTTTCCAATCTCATCCTTCTTTTCCTTCCAATCTCCTTCAAAATCTCATTCCTTCCTTTTCCTTCCAATCTCCTCCTTCATTTTTATTCCAATCTCATCCTTCGTTTTCCTTTCCAATCTCATCCTTCATTTTTTATTCCAATCTCATCTTTCCTTTTTCCTTTTCTCCTCCTTCTTTCCTTCCAATCTGTCCTCCATTTTATTCCATCTCATCCTTCGTTTTCCTTCATTCCAATCTCATCCTTCGTTTTCCTTCCAATCTCCTCCTTCATTTTATTCCAATCTCATCATCTCATCGTTTTCCTTCCAATCTCTCCTTCATTTTTATTCCAATCTCATCCTTCGTTTTCCTTCCAATCTCCTCCTTCATTTTTATTCCAATCTCATCATTCGTTTTCCTTCCAATCTCTTCCTTCATTTTTATTCCCAATCTCATCCTTCGTTTTCCTTCCAATTTCATCCTCATTATTATTCCAATGTCCTTCATTTTTATTCCAATCATCCTTCGTTTTCCTTCCAAACTCCTCCTTCATTTTTATTCCAATCTCATCCTTCGTTTTCCTTCCAATCTCCTCTTCATTTTCTAATCTCATCCTTCGTTTTCCTTCCAATCTCTTCCTTCATTTTTTATCCAATCTCATCCTTCGTTTTCCTTCCAATCTCCTCCTTCATTTTTATTCCAATCTCATCCTTCGTTTTCCTTCCAATCTCTTCCTTCATTTTTATACCAATCTCCTCCTTTCGTTTTCCTTCCAATCTCCTCCTTCATTTTTATTCCAATCTCATCCTTCGCTTCCTTCCAATCTCCTCCTTCATTTTATTCCAATCTCCTCCTTCGTTTCCTTCCAATCTCATCTTCATTTTTATTCCAATCTCATTCTTCGTTTTCCTTCCAATCTCCTCCTTCATTTTTATTCAAATTTCATCATTCTTTTTTTCTTTCCAATCTTATCCTTCGTTTTCCTTCCAATCTCTCCTTCATTTTTATTCAAATTTCATCCATCGTTTCTTTTCCAATCTTATCCTTCGTTTTCCTTCCAATCTCCTCCTTCATTTTTTTATTCCAATCTCATCATTCGTTTTCCTTCCAATCTCTTCCTTAATTTATTCCAATCTCATCCTTCTTTTTCCTTCCAATCTCTTCCTTCATTTTAATTCCAATCTCATCCTTCCTTTTCCTTCCAATCTCCTCCTTCATTTTTATTCCAACCTCATCCTTCGTTTTCCTTCCAATCTCCTCCTTCATTTTTATTCCAATCTCATCCTTCGCTTTCCCTTCCAATCTCTTCCCTCATTTTTATTCCAATCTCATCCTTCTTTTCCTTCCAATCTCTCCTTCGTTTTCCTTCCAATCTCCTCCTTCATTTTTATTCCATCTCCTCCTTCGTTTCCTTCCAATCTCTCCTTCATTTTTATTCTCTCTTCTTCGTTTTCCTTCCAATCTCTTCCTTCATTTTATTTTCCAATCTCATCCTTCATTTCCTCCAATCTCTCCTTCATTTTATTCCAATCTCATCCTTCGTTTTCCTTCCAGTCTCTTCCTTCATTTTTATTCCAATGTCCTTCATTTTTATTCAAATCATCCTTCGTTTTCCTTCCAATCTTCTTCCTTCATTTTTATACCCAATCTCCTCCTTCGTTTTCCTTCCAATCTCCTCCTTCATTTTTATTCAATCTCATCTTTCGATTCCCTTCCAATCTCTTCCCTCGTTTTATTCCAATCTTATCATTCGTTTTCCTTCCAATCTCTTCCTTAATTTTTATTCCAATCTCATCCTTCTTTTTCCTTCCAATCTCTTCCTTCATTTTTATTCCAATCTCATCCTTCGTTTTCCTTCCAATCTCCTCCTTCATTTTATTCCAACCTCATCCTTCGTTTTCCTTCCAATCTCCTCCTTCATTTTTATTCCAATCTCCTCCTTCGTTTTCCTTTCCAATCTCTTCCCTCATTTTTATTCCAATCTCATCCTTCGTTTCCTTCCAATCTCTTCCTTCATTTTAATTCCAATCTGATCTCATTTTCCTTCCAATCTCCTCCTTTCATTTTTATCCAATCTCATCCTTCGTTTCCCCTCCAAACTCCTCCTTCATTTTTATTCCAATCATCCTTCGTTTCCTTCCAAACACCTCCTTCATTTTTATTCCAATCTCATCCGTTTTCCTTCCAAATTCTCATCCTCCTATTATATTTCCAATCTCCTTCTATTTATTTTCCAATCTCCATCCTTCGTTTTCCTTCCAATTTCCTCTTCGTATTTCCTTCCTTCTCCTCCTTCATTTTATTCCAATCTCATCTTCGTTTCCTCCAATCTCTTCCTTCATTTTTATTCCAATTCTCATCCTTCGTTTTCCTTCCAATCTCTTCCTTCATTATTTATTCCAATGTCCTCCTTTCATTTATTTTCCCAATCTTCATCCTTCGTTTTCCTTCAATCTCTTCCTTCATTTTTATTACCAATCTCCTCCTTCGTTTCCTTCCAATCTCCTCCTTCATTTGTATTCCAATCTCATCCTTCGCTTTCCTTCCAATCTCCTCCTTATTTTATTCCAATCTCATCCTTCGTTTTCCTTCCAATCTCCTCCTTCATTATTTTTCCAATGCATCCTTCGTTTTCCTTCTCAATCTCCTCCATTTTTATCCAATCTCATCCTTCGCTTTCCTTCCAATCTCCTCCTTCATTTTTATTCCAATCTCATCCTTCGTTTTCCTTTCCAATCTCCTCCTTATTTTATTCCCAATCTCATCCTTCGTTTTCCTTCTCAATCTCCTCCTTCATTTTTATTCCAATCTATCCTCGCTTTCCTTTCCAATCTCCTCCTTCATTTTTTCCAATTCGTTTCCTTCCAATCTCATCCTTCATTTTTCATTCCAATCTCATTCTTTCGTTTTCCTTCAAAACTCTCCTCATTTTCCTCCATCTCATCCTCGTTTTCCTTCCAATCTCATCCTTCATTATTATTCCAATGTCCTTCATTTTTATTCCATTCTCATTCCTTCGTTTTCCTTCCAATCTCATCCTTCATTTTTATTCCCAATCTTCCTTTCGTTTCTTCTCTTTCCAAACTCCTCTTTATTCCAATCTCATCCTTTCGTTTTCCATTCCAATCTCCTCCTTCATTTTATTCCATCTCATCATTCGTTTTCCTTCCAATTCTCTTCCTCATTTTATTTCCAATCTCATCATTCGTTTTCCTCCAATCTCCTCCTTCATTTATTATTCCAATCTTCATCCTTTCGGTTTCCTTCCAATTCATCCTTCATTTATTATTCCAATGTCTCATTTTATTTCCATCATCCTTCGTTTCCTTCCAAATTCCTCCTTCATTTTTATCCAAATCTCATCCTTCGTTTTTCCTTCCAATTCTCCTCCTTCATTTTTTATTCCAATCTCATCCTTCGCTTTCCTTCCACTCCTCCTTCATTTTTATTCCAATCTCCTCCTTCGTTTTCCTCTCCAATCTCATCCTTCATTTTTATTCCAATCTCATTCTTCGTTTTCCTTCCAATCTCCTCCTTCATTTATTCAATTTCATCATTCGTTTTCTTTCCCATCTTATCCTTCGTTTTCCTTCCAATTCTCCTCCTTCATTTTATTCAAATTCATCCATCGTTTTCTTTCCCAATCTTATCCTTCGTTTTCCTTCCAATCTCCTCCTTCATTTTTATTCCAATCTCATCATTCGTTTCCTTCCAATCTCTTCCTTAATTTTTATATCCAATCTCATCCTTCTTTTTCCTTCCAATCTCTTCCTTCATTTATTCCAATTTCATCCCTTCCTTTTCCTTCCAATCTCCTCCTTCATTATTCCAACCTCATCCTTCGTTTTCCTTCCAATCTCCTCCTTCATTTTTATTCCAATCTCATCCTTCGCTTTCCTTCCAATCTCTCGCCCTCATTTTTATTCCAATCTCATCCTCGTTTTCCTTCCAATTCTCCTCCTTCGTTTTCTCCAATCTCTTCCCTTCATTTTATTTCCATTCTCCTCCTTCGTTTTCCTTCAATCTCCTCCTTCATTTTTATTCCAATCTCTTTCTTCGTTTTTCCTTCCAATCTCTTCCTTCATTTTTATTCCAATCTCATCCTTCATTTTCCTTCCAATCTCTCCTTCATTTTTATATCCAATCTCATCCTCGTTTTCCTTCCAGTCTCTTCCTTCATTTTATTCCAATGTCCTTCATTTATTCAAATCATCCTTCGTTTTTCCCTTCCAATCTTCCTTCCTTCATTTTATACCAATCTCCTCCTCGTTTTCTTCCAAATCTCCTCTTCATTTCTTATTCCCCAATCTCATCCTTCGATTCCCTTCCAATCTCTATCCCTCGTTTTATTGCCAATCTCATCCATTCGTTTCCTTCCAATCTCATTCCTTACATTTTTATTTTTCCAATCTCATCCTTCTTTTTCCTTCCAATCTGCTTCCTTCATTTTTTATGTCCAATCTCATCCTTCGTTTCCTTCCAATCTCGCCATTATTAGTTCCAAAACCCTCAATCCTTCGTTTTCCTTCCAATCTCTCCTTTCATTTCCTATTCCCAATCTCCTCCTTCGTTTCCTTCCAATCTCTTCCCTCATTTTTATTCAATTCTCTATCCTTCGTTTTCCCTTCCAATCTCACTTCCTTTCATTTCTGATTCCATCTTCATCCTTCGCTTTCCTCCAATCTCCTCCTTTCATTTTATTCCAATCTCCTCCTCTGTTTTTCTATCCAATCTCATCCTTTCATTTTTTATTCCAAATCTCTTTCTTCGGTTTCCTTCCAAAATCTCCTCCTCATTTTTATTTCAAATTTCATCATTCGTTTCTTTCCAATCTATCCTTCGTTTTCCTTCCAATCCTCCTTCATTTTTATTGCAAATCAATCCATCGTTTTCATTTCCAATCTCTATGTCCTTATCGTTTCCTTCAATCTCCTCCTTCCATTTTCTATTCCAATCATCATTCGTTTCCTTCCAATCTCTTCCTTAATTTTATTCCAATCTCATCCTTCTTTTTCCTTCCAATCTTCCCCTTTCATTTTAATTTCCAATCTCATCCTTCCTTTCCTTCCATCTCCCCTTCATTTTTATTCCACCCTCATCCTTCGTTTCCTCCAATCTCCTCCTCATTTTATATCCCAATCTCATCCTTCGCTTTTCTCCAATCCTTCCCTCATTTTATTCCAATCTCATCCTTTCGTTTTCCTTTCCAAATCTCTCCCTTCTTTTCCTATCCAATCTCTTCCTTCATTTTTTATTCCACCCCTCCTTCGTTTCCTTCCAATTCTCCTCCTTCATTTTTATTCCAACTCTTTCTTCGTTTTCCTTCACAATCTCTTCCCTCGTTTGTATTCCAATCTCATCATTCGTTTTCCTTCCAATCTCTTCCTTCATTTTTAGTTCCAATATCTCAGCCCCTTCGGTTTTCCTTCCCAGTCTCTTCCTTCAGTTATTCCAACTGATCCTCATTTTTATTCAAATCATACCTTCGTTTTCCTTGCCCAATCTCTTCCTCATTTTATACCAATCTTCCTCCTCCGCTTCTTCCAATCCCTCCTTCATTTTTATTCCAATCTCATCCTTCGATTCCCTTCCATCTCTTCCTCGTTTTTTATTCCAATCTCATCATTCGTTTTCCCTTCTAACATCTTTCCTAATTTTTATTCCAATCGTCATCCTTCTTTTTCCTTCCAATCTTTCCTTCATTTTTATTCAATCTCATCCTTCGTTTTCCTTCAATCTCCTTCCTTCATTTTATTCCAACACTCACTTCGTGTTTTCCTTCAATCTCCTCTTCATTTTTAGTTCCAATCTCCTCCTTCGTTTCCTTCGCAATCTGCTCTTTTCCCTCATTTTGTATTCCAATTCATCCTTCGTTTCCTTCCCAATCTCTTCCTTCATTTTATCCATATTCTGATCCTCATTTCCTTCCAATCTCCCTCATTTAGTTCCAATCTTCATCCTTCGTGCCCTCCAACTCCTCCTTCATTTTTTATTCCAATCATCTTCGTTTCTCTTCCAACACCTCCTTCATTTTTTTTCCAATCTCATCCTTTCTTCCTTCCAATCTCATCCTTCATTATTATCCAATCTCCTTCATTTATCTAATCTCAATCCTTCGTTTCCTTGCCAATCTCCTCCTCGTCTTTCCTCATCTCCTCCTTCATTTTTCCAATCTCATCCTTTCGTTTTCCTTCCCAATCTCTTCCTCATTTTATTCCAATTCATCCTTCTTTTCCTTCCAATTCTTCCTCTCATTATTATTCCAATATACTCTTCATTTTTATTCCAATCATCAACTCGTTTTCTTCAATCTCTTCTATTTTTATACCAATTCTCCTCCTTCGTTTTCCTTCCAATCTCCTCTTATTTGTATTCCAATCTCAATCTTCCTTTCCTTCCTAATCTCCTCTCCTTGATTTTTATTCCAATCCCATTCCTTCTTTTCCTTCCATCTCCTCCTTCTTATTATTCCAATGTCATCACTTCGTTTCCTTCAAATCTCCTCCATTTTAATCCAATCTCATCCTTCGCCTTTCCTTCCAATCTCCTCGGTCATTTATTCCTATCTCACCTCGTCCTTCCAACTCCTCCTTCATTTTATTCCAATCTCATCCTTCGTTTTCCTTCCAATCTCCTCTATCATTCTTTTATTCAATCTCATCCTTCGCTTTTCTCCAATCGTCCTCCTCATTTTATTCAAATTCTCATCCTTCGTTTTTCCTTCCAATCTCATCTTCATTTTATCCAAATTCTATTCTTCGTTTCTCTTCCAAACTCCTCCTCATTTTCCTCCAATGCTCATCCTCTCGTTTTCCTTCAATTCGATCTTCATTATTATTCCAATGTCCTGTCATTTTTATTCCAATCATCATTCCGTTTTCCTTCCAATCTCCTCCTTCATTATTATTCCAATCTCATCCCTTCGTTTTCCTTCCAATTTCATCCTTCATATTATTCAATGTCCTTCATTTTTATTCCAATCATTTCCTTCGTTTTCCTTACAAACTCCTCCTATCTTTTTATTCAAATCTCAATCCTTCGTTTCCTTCCAATCTCCTCCTCATTTTTATTCCAAAATCTCATCCTTCGCTTTCCTTCCAACTCCTCCTTCATTTTTATTTCCAATCTCCTCCTTCGTTTTCCTTCCAATCTCATCCTTCATTTTTATTCCAATCTTCATTCTTTCGTTTTCCTTCCAATCTCTCCTTCATTTTTATTCAAATTTCATCATTCGTTTTCTTCCAATTTTCCTTCGTTTTCCCTCCAATCTCCTCCTCATTTTATTCAAATTTCATCCATCGTTTTCTTTCCAATCTTTATCTTTCGTTTTCCTTCCAATCTCTCCCTTCATTTTTATTCCAATCTCATCATTCGTTTTCCTTCCAATCTCTTCCTTAATTTTTATTCCATCTCATTCCTTCTTTTTCCTTCCAATCTCTCCTTCATTTTAATTCCAATTCATCCTCCTTTCCTTCCAATCTCCTCCTTCATTTTTATTCCAACCTCATCCTTCGTTTTCCTTCCAATCTCCCTCCTTCATTTTATTCCAATCTCATCTTCGCTCCAATCTCTTCCCTCATTTTTATTCCAATCTCACCTTCGTTTCCTTCCAATCTCCTCCTTCCGTTTTCCTTCCAATCTCTTCCTTCATTTTTATTCCATTCTCCAATCCTTCGTTTCCCTTCCAATCTCCTCCTTCATTTTTATTCCAATCCTTTCTTCGTTTTCCTTCCAATCTCTTCCTTCATTTTTTTCCAATCCTCATCCTCATTTCCTTCCAATCTCTTCCTTCATTTTTATTCCAATATCATCCTTCGTTTTCCTTCCAATCTCTTCCTTCATTTTTAAATGTCCTCATTTTTATTCAAATCATCCTCGTTTTCCTTCAATCTCTTTCCTTCATTTTTATACATCTCCTCCTTCGTTTTCCCTTCCCAATCTCTCCTTCATTTTATTCCAAATCTCATCTTCGATTCCTTCCAATCTCTTCCCTCGTTTTTATTCCAATCTCATCATTCGTTTTCCCTTCCAATCTCTTCTTAATTTTTATTCCAATCTCATCCTTCTTTTTCCTTCCAATCTCTTCTTCATTTTTATTCCAATCTCATCGCTTCGTTTTCCTTCCAATCTCCTCCCATTTATCCAACCTCATCCTTCGTTTTCCTTCCAATCTCCTCCTTCATTTTTATTCCAATCTCCTCCTTCGTTTTCCTTCCAATCTCTTCCCTCATTTTTATTCCAATCTCATCCTTCGTTTTCCTTCCAATCTCTTTCCTTCATTTTAATTCCAATCTGATCCTTCATTTTCCTTCCATCTCCTCCTTCATTTTTATTCCATCTCATCCTTCGTTTTCCCTCCAAACTCCTCCTTCATTTTATTCCAATCATCCTTCGTTTTCCTTCCAAACACCTCCTTCATTTTATTCCAATCTCATCCGTTTTCCTTCCAATCTCATCCTTCATTATTATTCCAATCTCCTTCATTTTTATTCCAATCTCATCCTTCGTTTTCCTTCCAATCTCCTCCTTCGTTTTCCTTCCAATCTCCTCCTTCATTTTTATTCCAATCTCATCCTTCGTTTTCCTTCCAATCTCTTCCCTTCATTTTTATTCCAATCTCATCCTTCGTTTTCCTTCATCTCTTCTTCATTATTATTCAAATGTCCTCCTTCCATTTTTATTCCAATCTCATCCCTTTCGTTTCCTTCCAATCTCTTCCTTCATTTTTATACCAATCTCCTCCTTCGTTTTCCTTCCAATCTCCTCCTTCATTTGTATTCCAATCTCATCCTTCGCTTTCCTTCCAATCTCCTCCTTGATTTTTATTCCAATCCCATCCTTCGTTTTCCTTCCAATCTCCTCCTTCATTATTATTCCAATGTCATCCTTCGTTTTCCTTCCAATCTCCTCCATTTTTATTCCAATCTCATCCTTCGTTTCCTTCCATCTCCTCCTTTCATTTTTATTCCATCTCATCCTTCGTTTTCCTTCCAATCTCCTCCTTCATTTTATTCCAATCTCACCTTCGTTTTCCTTCCAATCTCCTCCTTCATTTTTATTCCAATCTCATCCTTCGCTTTCCTTCCAATCTCCTCCTTCATTTTTATTCCAATCTCATCCTTCGTTTTCCTTCCAATCTCATCCTTCATTTTTATTCCAATCTCATTCTTCGTTTTCCTTCCAAACCCTCCTTCATTTCCTCCCAATCTCATCCTTCGTTTTCCTTCCAATCTCATCCTTCATTATTATTCCAATGTCCTTCATTTTATTCCAATCTCATCCTTCGTTTTCCTTCCAATCTCCTCCTTCATTTTTATTCCAATCTCATCCTTCGTTTTCCTTCCAAACTCCTCTTCATTTTTATTCCAATCTCATCCTTCGTTTTCATCCAATCTCCTCCTTCTTTTTATTCCAATCTCATCATTCGTTTTCCTTCCAATCTCTTCCTTCATTTTATTCCAATCTCATCATTCGTTTTCCTTCCAATCTCCTCCTTCATTATTATTCCAATCTCATCCTTCGTTTTCCTTCCAATTTCATCCTTCATTATTATTCCAATGTCCTTCATTTTTATTCCAATCATCCTTCGTTTCCTTCCAAACTCTCTTCATTTTTATTCAATCTTCCTTCGTTTTCTTCCAATCTCCTCTTTCAATTTATTCTAATCTCATCATTCGTTTTCTTCAATTCTTCCTTCATTTTTTATTCCAATCTCATCCTTCGTTTTCCTTCCAATCTCCTCCTTCATTTTTATTCCAATCTCATCCTTCGTTTTCCTTCCAATCTCTTCCTTCATTTTTATACCAATCTCCTCCTTCGTTTTCCTTCCAATCTCCTCCTTCATTTTTATTCCAATCTCATCCTTCGCTTTCCTTCCAATCTCCTCCTTCATTTTTATTCCAATCTCCTCCTTCGTTTTCCTTCCAATCTCATCCTTCATTTTTATTCCAATCTCATTCTTCGTTTTCCTTCCAATCTCCTCCTTGATTTTTATTCAAATTTCATCATTCGTTTTCTTTCCAATCTTATCCTTCGTTTTCCTTCCAATCTCCTCCTTCATTTTTATTCAAATTTCATCCATCGTTTTCTTTCCAATCTTATCCTTCGTTTTCCTTCCAATCTCCTCCTTCATTTTTATTCCAATCTCATCATTCGTTTTCCTTCCAATCTCTTCCTTAATTTTTATTCCAATCTCATCCTTCTTTTTCCTTCCAATCTCTTCCTTCATTTTAATTCCAATCTCATCCTTCCTTTTCCTTCCAATCTCCTCCTTCATTTTTATTCCAACCTCATCCTTCGTTTTCCTTCCAATCTCCTCCTTCATTTTTATTCCAATCTCCTCCTCGTTTTCCTTCCAATCTCTTCCTCATTTTTATTCCAATCTCATCCTTCGTTTTC
Organism: Doryteuthis pealeii; assembly: GCA_023376005.1. Classification (NCBI taxonomy): domain Eukaryota; kingdom Metazoa; phylum Mollusca; class Cephalopoda; order Myopsida; family Loliginidae; genus Doryteuthis; species Doryteuthis pealeii. Next base: position 23,009,827 of record CM042164.1, read on the forward strand.
CTTCCAATCTCTTCCTTCATTTTAATTCCAATCTGATCCTTCATTTTCCTTCCAATCTCCTCCTTCATTTTTATTCCAATCTCATCCTTCGTTTTCCTCCAAACTCCTCCTTCATTTTTATTCCAATCATCCTTCGTTTTCCTTCCAAACACCTCCTTCGTTTTTATTCCAATCTCATCCGTTTTCCTTCCAATCTCATCCTTCATTATTATTCCAATCTCCTTCATTTTTATTCCAATCTCATCCTTCGTTTTCCTTCCAATCTCCTCCTTCGTTTTCCTTCCAATCTCCTCCTTCATTTTTATTCCAATCTCATCCTTCGTTTTCCTTCCAATCTCTTCCTTCATTTTTATTCCAATCTCATCCTTCGTTTTCCTTCCAATCTCTTCCTTCATTATTATTCCAATGTCCTCCTTCATTTTTATTCCAATCTCATCCTTCGTTTTCCTTCCAATCTCTTCCTTCATTTTTATACCAATCTCCTCTTCGTTTTCCTTCCAATCTCCTCCTTCATTTGTATTCCAATCTCATCCTTCGCTTTCCTTCCAACTCTCCTTGATTTTTATTCCAATCCCATCCTTCGTTTCCTTCCAATCTCCTCCTTCATTATTATTCCAATGTCATCCTTCGTTTTCCTTCCAATCTCCTCCATTTTTATTCCAATCTCATCCTTCGCTTTCCTTCCAATCTCCTCCTTCATTTTTTATTCCAATCTTCATCCTTCGTTTTCCTTCCATCTCCTCCTTCATTTTTATTCCAATCTCATCCTTCGTTTTCCTTCCAATCTCCTCCTTCATTTTATTTCCAATCTCATCCTTCGTTTCCTTCCAATCTCCTCCTTCATTTTTATTCCAATCTCATCCTTCGTTTTCCTTCCAATCTCATCCTTCATTTTATTCCAATCTCATTCTTCGTTTTCCTTCCAAACTCCTCCTTCATTTTCCTCCCAATCTCATCCTTCGTTTTCCTTCCAATCTCATCCTTCATTATTATTCCAATGTCCTTCATTTTTATTCCAATCTCATCCTTCGTTTTCCTTCCAATCTCCTCCTTCATTTTTATTCCAATCTCATCCTTCGTTTTCCTTCCAAACTCCTCCTTCATTTTTATTCCAATCTCATCCTTCGTTTCCATCCAATCTCCTCCTTCATTTTTATTCCAATCTCATCATTCGTTTTCCTTCCAATCTCTTCCTTCATTTTTATTCCAATCTCATCATTCGTTTTCCTTCCAATCTCCTCCTTCATTATTATTCCAATCTCATCCTTCGTTTTCCTTCCAATTTCATCCTTCATTATTATTCCAATGTCCTTCATTTTTATTCCAATCATCCTTCGTTTTCCTTCCAAACTCCTCCTTCATTTTTATTCCAATCTCATCCTTCGTTTCCTTCCAATCTCCTCTTTCATTTTTATTCTAATCTCATCATTCGTTTTCCTTCCAATCTCTTCCTTCATTTTTATTCCAATCTCATCCTTCGTTTTCCTTCCAATCTCCTCCTTCATTTTTATTCCAATCTCATCCTTCGTTTTCCTTCCAATCTCTTCCTTCATTTTTATACCAATCTCTCCTTCGTTTTCCTTCCAATCTCCTCCTTCATTTTATTCCAATCTCATCCTTCGCTTTCCTTCCAATCTCCTCCTTCTTTTTATTCCAATCTCCTCCTTCGTTTTCCTTCCAATCTCATCCTTCATTTTTATTCCAATCTCATTCTTCGTTTTTCCTTCCAATCTCCTCCTTGATTTTTATTCAAATTTCATCATTCGTTTTCTTTCCAATCTTATCCTTCGTTTTCCTTCCAATCTCCTCCTTCATTTTTATTCAAATTTCATCCATCGTTTTCTTTTCCAATCTTATCCTTCGTTTTTCCTTCCAATTCCTCCTTCATTTTATTCCATCTCATCATTCGTTTTCCTTCCAATCTCTTCCTTAATTTTTATTCCAATCTCATCCTTCTTTTTCCTTCCAATCTCTTCCTTCATTTTAATTCCAATCTCATCCTTCCTTTTCCTTCCAATCTCCTCCTTCATTTTTATTCCAACCTCATCCTTCGTTTTCCTTCCAATCTCCTCCTTCATTTTTATTCCAATCTCCTCCTTCGTTTTCCTTCCAATCTCTTCCTCATTTTATTCCAATCTCATCCTTCGTTTTCCTTCCAATCTCTTCCTTCATTTTAATTCCAATCTGATCCTTCATTTTCCTTCCAATCTCCTCCTTCATTTTTATTCCAATCTCATCCTTCGTTTCCCTCCAAACTCCTCCTTCATTTTTATTCGCAATCATCCTTCGTTTTCCTTCCAAACACCTCCTTCGTTTTTATTCCAATCTCATCCGTTTTCCTTCCAATCTCATCCTTCATTATTATTCCAATCTCCTTCATTTTTATTCCAATCTCATCCTTCGTTTCCTTTCCTTCGTTTCCTTCCAATCTCCTCCTTCATTTTTATTCCAATCTCATCCTTCGTTTTCCTTCCAATCTCTTCCTTCATTTTTATTCCAATCTCATCCTTCGTTTTCCTTCCAATCTCTTCCTTCATTATTATTCCAATGTCCTCCTTCATTTTTATTCCAATCTCATCCTTCGTTTTCCTTCCAATCTCTTCTTTCATTTTTATACCAATCTCCTCCTTCGTTTTCCTTCCAATCTCCTCCTTCATTTGTATTCCAATCTCATCCTTCGCTTCCTTCCAATCTCCTCCTTGATTTTTATTCCAATCTCATCCTTCGTTTTCCTTCCAATCTCCTCCTTCATTTTTATTCCAATCTCATCATTCGTTTTCCTTCCAATCTCTTCCTTAATTTTTATTCCAATCTCATCCTTCTTTTTCCTTCCAATCTCTTCCTTCATTTTTATTCCAATCTCCTCCTTCGTTTTCCTTCCAATCTCCTCCTTCGTTTTTATTCCAATCTCCTCCTTCGTTTTCCTTCCAATCTCTTCCCTCATTTTTATTCCAATCTCATCCTTCGTTTTCCTTCCAATCTCTTCCTTCATTTTAATTCCAATCTGATCCTTCATTTTCCTTCCAATCTCCTCCTTCATTTTTATTCCAATCTCATCCTTCGTTTTCCCTCCAAACTCCTCCTTCATTTTTTATTCCAATCATCCTTCGTTTTCCTTCCAAACACCCTCCTTCATTTTTATTCCAATCTCATCCGTTTTCCTTCCAATCTCATCCTTCATTATTATTCCAATCTACTTCATTTTTATTCCAATCTCATCCTTCGTTTTCCTTCCAATCTCCTCCTTCGTTTTCCTTCCAATCTCCTCCTTCATTTTTATTCCAATCTCATCCTTCGTTTTCCTTCCAATCTCTTCCTTCATTTTTATTCCAATCTCCTCCTTCGTTTTCCTTCCAATCTCTTCCCTCATTTTATTCCAAACTCATCCTTCGTTTTCTTCATGCTTCCTTCATTTTAATTCCAATCTGATCCTTCATTTTCCTTCCATTCTCTCTTCATTTTATTCCAATCTCATCCTTCGTTTTCCCTCCAAACTCCCTTCATTTTTATTCCAATCATCCTTCGTTTTCCTTCCAAACACTCCTTCATTTTATTCCATTCATCCGTTTTCCAATCTCATCCTTCTTATTCCAATCTCTTCATTTATTTCTCATCCTTCGTTTTCCTTCAATCCTTTTTATTCCAATTCCTCCTTCGTTTTCCTTCCATCTCTCCTCTTCATTTTTATTCCAATCTCATCCTTCGTTTTCTTCCAATCTCTTCCTTCATTTTTTTTCCAATCTCCTCCTTCATTTTCCTTCCAATCTCCTCCTTCATTTTTATTCCAATGTCATCCTTCGTTTTCCTTCCAATCTCTTCCTTCATTATTATTCCAATGTCCTTCATTTTATTCCAATCATCCTTCGTTCGTTTTCCTTCCAATCTCTTCTTCATTTTTTATTCCAATGTCATCCTTCGTTTTCCTTCCAATCTCTCCTTCATTTTTATTCCAATCTCCTTCGTTTTCCTTCCAATCTCATCTTCATTTTTTTCCAATCTCATTCTTCGTTTTCCTTCCAATCTCCTCCTTGATTTTTATTCAAATTTCATCTTCGTTTTCTTCCAATCTATCCTTCGTTTTCCTTCCAATCTCTCTCCTTCATTTTTATTCAAATTCATCCATCGTTTTCTTTCCAATCTTATCCTTCGTTTTCCTTCCAATCTCCTCCTTCATTTTTTATTCCAATCTCATCATTCGTTTTCCTTCCAATCTCTTCCTTAATTTTTATTCCAATCTCATCCTTCTTTTCCTTCCAATCTCTTCCTTCATTTTATTCCAATCTCATCCTTCCTTTTCTTCCAATCTCCTCCTTTCATTTTATTCCAACCTCATCCTTTCGTTTTCCTTCCAATCTCCTCCTTCATTTTTATTCCAATCTCCTCCTTCGTTTTCCTTCCAATCTCTTCCTCATTTTTATTCCAATCTCATCCTTCGTTTTCCTTCCAATCTCTTCCTTCATTTTAATTCCAATCTGATCCTTCATTTTCCTTCCAATCTCCTCCTTCATTTTTATTCCAATCTCATCCTTCGTTTTCCCTCCAAACTCCTCCTTCATTTTTATTCCAATCATCCTTCGTTTCCTTCCAAACACCTCCTTCGTTTTTATTCCAATCTCATCCCGTTTTCCTTCCAATCTCATCCTTCATTTTTTATTCCAATCTTCCTTCATTTTTATTCCAATCTCATCCTTCGTTTTCCTTCCAATCTCCTCCTTCGTTTTCCTTCCAATTCCTCCTTCATTTTATTCCAATCTCATCCTTCGTTTCCTTCCAATTCTTCCTTCATTTTTATTTCATCCTTCGTTTCCTTCCAATCCTTCATTTTTATTCCAATCTCATCCTTCGTTTTCTTCCAATCTCTTCTTCATTTTTATCCAATCTTTCCTTCGTTTCCTTCCAATCTCCTCCTTCATTTTTATTCCAATCTCATCCTTCGTTTCCTTCCAATCTTCCTTCATTTTTATTCCAATCTCATCCTTCTTTCCTTCCAATCTCTCTTCAATTTTATTTCCAATCTCATTCTTCGTTTTCCTTCCAATCTCTTCCTTTTTTATTCCAATCTCCTCTTTTTCCTTCAATCTCTTCTTCTCTCTCCTTCGTTTTCCTTCCAATCTCCTCCTTCGTTTTTATTCCAATTCTCTCCTTCGTTTTCCTTCCAATCTTCCTCATTTTTATTCCAATCTCATCCTTCGTTTTCTTCCAATCTCTTCTTCATTTTAATTCCAATCTGATCCTTCTTTTCCTCCAATCTCCTCCTTCATTTTATTCCAATCATCCTTCGTTTTCCAAATCCTTCATTTTATTCCAATCATCCTTCGTTTTCCTTCCAAACCTCCTTCATTTTTATTCCAATCTCATCGTTTTCCTTCCAATCTCATCCTTCCAATCTTTCATTTTTATCCAATCTCATCTTCGTTTTCTTCCAAATCTCCTCCTTCATTTTTATTCCAATCTCATCCTTCGTTTCCTTCCAATCCTTCCTTCATTTTTATTCCAATCTCCTCCTTCGTTTTCCTTCCAATCTCTTCCCTCATTTTTATTCCAATCTCATCCTTCGTTTCCTTCCAATCGCTTCCTTCATTTTAATTCCAATCTGATCCTTCATTTTCCTTCCAATCTCCTCCTTCATTTTTATTCCAATCTCATCCTTCGTTTTCCCTCCAAACTCTCCTTCATTTTTATTCCAATCATCCTTCGTTTCCTTCCAAACACCTCCTTCATTTTTATTCCAATCTCATCCGTTTTCTTCCAATCTCATCCTTCGTTCCAATTTATTCCAATCCTCCTTCATTTTATTCCAATCTCATCCTTCGTTTTCCTTCCAATCTCTTCCTTCATTTATTATTCCATTTTTATTCCAATCTCATCCTTCGTTTCCTTCCAATCTCTCCTTCATTATTATTCCAATGTCCTTCATTTTTATTCCAATCATCCTTCGTTTTCTTTCCAATCTCTTCCTTCCAATCTCATCCTTCTTTCCTTCCAATCTCTCTTCATTTTATTCCAATGTCATCCTTCGTTTTCCTTCCAATCTCTTCCTTCATTTTATTCCAATGTCATCCTTCGTTTCCTTCCAATCTCTTCCTTCATTTTTTATTCCAATGTCATCCTTCGTTTTCCTTCCAATTTCATCCTTCATTATTATTCCAATGTCCTCATTTTTACTCCAATCATCCTTCGTTTTTTCCAAACTCCTCCTTCATTTTTATTCCAATCTCATTCCTTCGTTTTCCCTCCAATCTCCTCTTTCATTTTTATTCTAATCTCTTCCTTCGTTTTCCTTCCAATCTCCTCCTTAATTTTTATACCAATCAACTCCTTCGTTTTCCTTCCAATCTTCTCCTTCATTTTTATTCCAATCTCCTCCTTCGTTTTCCTTCCAATCTCCTCCTTCATTTTTATTCCAATCTCATCCTTCGTTTCCTTCCAATCTCTTCCTTCATTTTTATTCCAATATCATCCTTCGTTTCCTTCCAATCTCCTCCTTCATTATTATTCCAATGTCATCCTTCGTTTTCCTTCCAATCTCCTCCTTCATTTTTATTCCAATCTCATCCTTCGTTTTCCTTCCAATCTCTTCTTCATTTTTATTCCAATCTCATCCTTCGTTTTCCTTCCAATCTCTTCCCTCTTTTTATTCCAATCTCATCATTCGTTTTCCTTCCAATCTCTTCCTTAATTTTTATTCCAATCTCATCCTTCTTTTTCCTTCCAATCTCTTCCTTCATTTTACTTCCAATCTCATCCTTCGTTTTCTTTCCAATCTCCTCCTTCATTTTTATTCCAATCTCATCCTTCGTTTTCCTTCCAATCTCTTCCCTCATTTTTATTCCAATCTCATCCTTCGTTTTCCTTCCAATCTCTTTCCTTTTTTATTCCAACCTCATCCTTCGTTTCCTTCCAATCCTCCTTCATTTTTATTCCAATCTCATCCTTCGTTTTCCTTCCAATCTCTTCCCTCATTTTTATTCCAATCTCATCCTTCGTTTTCCTTCCAATCTCTTCCTTCATTTTATTACAATCTGATCCTTCATTTTCCTTCCAATCTCCTCCTTCTTTTTTATTCCAATCTCATCCTTCGTTTTCCTTCCAAACTCCTCCTTCATTTTTATTCCAATCTCATCCTTCGTTTCCTTCCAAACTCCTCCTTCATTTTATTCCAATCTCATCCGTTTTCCTTCCAATCTCATCCTTCTTCCAATCTCCTTCATTTTTATTCCAATCTCCTCCTTCATTATTATTCCAATGTCATCCTTCGTTTTCCTTCCAATCTCCTCCATTTTTATTCCAATCTCATCCTTCGCTTTCCTTCCAATCTCCTCCTTCATTTTTATTCCAATCTCATCCTTCGTTTTCCTTCCAATCTCCTTCTTCATTGTTATTCCAATCTCATTCTTCGTTTTCCCTCCAATCTCCTCCTTCATTTTTATTCAAATTTCATCCATCGTTTTCTTTCCAATCTTATCCTTCGTTTTCCTTCCAATCTCCTCCTTCATTTTTTTTAAATTGATAAAAACAATATTATTGAATAGTTTAAGAAGTCACTGAGCACAATATCAATATTTGAGAATTCATGGAGCATTAGGATGATTGTCTTTAATTATAATCTTTCACTGAAATCCTGCACGTACATAGGAAAAAAACTCTGAACTTGACAGGTTCATATCTTCTAAAGTAGACTTTGCTCCCACACAAAATTATTTGATGAACTTAGGCAGGCATAGTAGATGTTAGAAAAAGATATTATGAAAATTGAAGAGGACCCATTTTCGATAGACTGACCGTAAGCTACATAGGTGAAAAGTTGTTGATTTTGGAGTCATGCATTTGGGTGGGCAAAATAAAATTTTCTATCAGGTATAGGGTTAAAATAGTTGGATATTTGGATTCTACAGTCCTTATTTGCCTTACATACCAAATTTCAGAAATATTGAATGCATGAAAGTATTTTTTTTTTTAATTAAAAAAAAACACTGAGATTTTGCACGGCCTTAATTTTGAGGCAAAATAGGAAAATTATATCCCCCCTCTAAAATCGGAACGGTAAGGTTTAAGACAAAATAATTTGACACACTTTCCTAACTCATGAAGGGGAACATTTGTGCCAAATTTCAGCTAATTCGGTGTCGGTGGGTGTAACGCCCTGGTGAATTGACATGGAATGACCCCGGTATAATCATGATTTGTCACCTGTTATGATGATTTTTTAAAACATCTGCACAGGTTTCTGCACACTGAAGCAATTCAGTAGCCGTGGTAATCCGGAATTCACCCGGCTCTGGTACTAGAAGCTAGAGAACAAATTTGGCTGCAACATGTCCCTTCCCAAAATCTTCAATAAGAATGGCTTTTCTAATGTTGCACACTAAAGAAAAAGGTGTTGGTTGTGTGTGTTTGCGTTGAAACAATCAGCAATGAATTGCAGTATGTAGTTGTTTGAATATTTGTCAATTAGCTCAGTCGGTAGAGTGTTTCTCTTTGGCTAGGAATCACAAGGTTTTTGGTTCGATACTGGCCCTCGCCAACTTAGCGTATTATTAGCATAGGGATCAGTGAGATAAAGTGAGGAGCTGATGGTAGGTGTGGTGCTCTACCTCAGATGCTAAAATAATATCCTTGGTCTAGCGCTAGTGAAAGGGGGATAGACTCCCTCGCTGTCTGGCTGATACCCACATTAGGCCGCCCCGATTGTAACAGTTTTGACCACTAGCATCAGTTAACTACATTAAGCCCGTAACACTCTAGTAGGATTTGTTTACTTCCGTCCAGACTCACTCTGAACGGACCCTAAAACTATCGAAGGTTGATTGCGATTCACGTGAATAAATATATCTAGGAAAACATATATATTTGTGTGTGGGTACACTTATTTCACTGACCACTTTACTTTACTTACACATTTAGAATTGTCTCCGGCCTACGACTTCCGGTTTCGTCCTTTTATCTGATAAAATTTATCAGAAATAAAACGTTAGCTTCCCGTGAATGGAACCGTTTTTTTTATTATTCCTAGTTAATCCAATAATTTCAAACATCACGGTAAGAATTTTGGTCTTCACAATCTCTAAGCCTAGAGAACCACCTTAATTATTTGATATTTTCTGGAGTGTACTTTATTGAAAAGTGTAATTTATCGAAAAGTATTTTCGTCGTACACGTAACTTTTACTCTTCACTTCATTATTCTTTATTAAGTAATCTCCTTTTATTAAATAACTATTCAGACCATATCAATTTATATTAAGCTAGGGATTACCAAAAAGAAGCGATTTTTCACTAAAAAAACAAAAAATGAATTATAATTAATCAAATCGATTATACCAGTAAAACCCGCCATTTATAAATAATTTCTAACATTCTAATTTTTATTTTCCCAACTCTCTTTCTCAATAATATTAAGAGTTAAATCGTGAGGCATCAAGGAAATGCTAAATTAGTAATTTGTTTTTGCTTCAGAAAAATCATACGTACGAGACTCCATACAAAAAATAGTGCACACATCAAGATGCGTTATTTATGTCAACAAAGATTAAGAAATGGCGGTTTTTACTGGAATTTACTTTTAAATGCAAAAATTTAGGTTTTATGTAAGAGAAATTTGTTTTTTCTTTTTTATAACACATAAACTTGAAATTGTTCTTTATATTAAACGTAAAATAAAACACTAGAAAGTTAATTTTCAATTTTTTATTGACGTTTTAAAATATTTTTTAACAATCTCCGTTCGAATTAAAAGAGCGTGTTTTGCACATAGCTATTAAATAAATACGATTTTGCTGTACATTAAAGAAAAGTATTTATTTTACATTTTATAAATTTTTAAAAATCCCTGAAAAATAAAATAAAAATGTAGACAATAGGAACTTTTAATATAAAATTCTTTTGAAAATAATCTAACAATAAAAAAAGAAAAAGATACATATTTTTTCTTATTTACGAGATTTAAGCTTCAATGTTTAAGATGCCCTATTTCCAAAACCGATTTATTTGTGAATTATAGGTACCACCAATTTGACCCTGTGCAATTTACCCCCTCCCCTACATTTAACACAATGAAACTTGCAGAAAATTAATATTTTCTTGAAAAAATTTTTTTCCATTCAAAAGAAAAAACATTAAATAAACTCCTGATGATTTTTTAAATTTTTTATCAGCATACGAAAATAATGAAAATTATGATTGAAAAACAATGTTTTCATTTTTGCACTGTTAAATCAACTGAAATTTAACATAGCTAAAAACAAGTTACGATAAGAGGATTTTTTAAAATTCTATGAAAAATCAATAAATGGTCCGATTTTCCCGAAAATTTCCATAAATGTTTACCATTGGATGTAAATACATCTGAAATAGTTTTTTTCTAAAATATATTAGGGGAAATATTTTTTTACGATGTCTATCACCCCCCCCCTATTTTATTTTATGAGATAAAAAAAAAATGATGTGGAAAAAAAATTTGGTACTTTTTTTCTATAAAGATAAGAGTCTGAATAACTATATCAATGAAATTGTATAACGTACCGAATTATAGTTTTTTTAGAAAAAAATAATGAAATCGGAAATAAAAAGTGCAAAAAAATGTCATAATATTAACATTTGAAAACTTTTTTTTTCTTATGTAATTGGTATGTACTATATTCTATTAAATTGTCAAAAAAAAAAATTTTTTTTTTTAAGAAATTAATTTTTACGAGATTTTCAATCTTCTGTGTGATTAAATATTTTTATTTTCTGCGTGAAATAAATTAATTTTTTTTTTTTTTTCCTGTGGAAAAAAAATCAAAATTTTCACGGATATTTAAAAACATGAATTTTAGAATTCAGGTGAACTAAAAGTTGGTCCGATCCGTGCTCGATTAATATTTTTAAAAGAATTTGTAATTTTTATTGTTGAATAGTAATTTTTGGTTCTTAGAATATATGGAAGGGCATAACCGTCATATTTGTTTTACAAAGAGACGAGACGAGACGCTTCTGAATAACAACCGAAGTTTGTTTTTCTTTGTTCAAAAAAGTTAAATAAGATAATTTTTTTCGCTATTAGAATACAAAGTAAGTATACAGGATTATTTTATCAGTTTTTCTCTTAGAAAAAATATTCAAATTTTCATTTCATTTTCGATTTTAAAAAGTAATACCAAAAACCGAAGACATTTTTTTAACGTCAATTTCACGGTGACATTTTACTATTAAATTTTTTTCAAGTTTTTATTCATGTTAATAGTAAAAACATTGTTTTTCGTTCATAATTTTCATTATTTTCCTAAGCTGAATTTTTTTTTTAAATCATCAGGACTTTTTAAAATGTTTCTTCTTTCGAATGCACAAAAAAAAATTCTAGATAATATTTCAAGATAAAAAAAAAAGAATATCTTAAAAATCGATGAACACAAATAAAATCGGTTATTGAATATGCACAAGACAAAAAGTTAAATTAGTGTTATCCATACTTTTACTGGTTGATTGTAAAAGGGAAATAATTTGTAACTTTTCTGTCTATATTACAGTCTGAAAATTACCCTTTCGCATGTAATACGGGCAGGTTTGTTTATTTTTTAAGATAACGATGTAATTTTTCCCAATCGGATAATTTGATCTTTGAATTAACTATTTTTCTTTGTAACAACCCTGTACGATCTTTTTTTTACGAGATTTTTGATAAACAAAGTTCGGAAATATCTATTTCTGTTTTATTCAAGATGGCATAAACGGTCTGGTGGTACTTAGTGAATTATCTTTTTTTACATATGTTCCTTCATTAAATTGTCTTTCCAAAAATGTAAAATTTATTTATGTACAAAAAAAAAAAAAGAAAAAAAGATCTTGGTATGGGGGATCAACGCGCGAAACAAAAACTAACAAAGAAAATTATTAGCCTTTTAAATTTAGTAAACATTTATTTACAATAAAATTTGTCTTTTATTAATTCATACACCAAAAGTTTTATTAAAATTGGATATTTAGTTTATTTTATATGATTTTTAGAAGAATTTCCTGTGAACACCCTTTTATAGAGCCAGCGATATTCTGCACATAGCTAATATTAAGTATCATCAATTTAACCCCTCCCCTATATTTAACACAATGAAACTTGCAGAAAAATTAATATTATCTTGAAATTTTTTTTGCATTCGAAAGAAGAAACATTAAACAAAATCTTGATGATTTTTAAAAAAACCTTTTCAGCTTACAGAAATAATGAAAATTGTGATTGAAAAACAATGTTTTCATTTTTACACTGTTAAATCAACTGAATTTTAACGTAGCTAAAAACAAGTTACGATAAGAGGAGTTTTTAAAAATTATATGAAAAATCAGTTAATGGTCCGATTTTCATGAAAATTTCCATAACTATTTACCTTTGGATGTAAATAAATCTGAAATAGTTTTTTCATAAAATATATTAGGGGAAATATTATTTTATTTTATGAGAAAAAAAAAATGAATCGTCAGAAAACTTTTTTCCTTTTTTTCTATAAAAATAAGAGTCTGAATAACTATATCCCAAAAATTGTATAACATACAACGCAGTAGTTTTTTAGGAAAAAATCATGAGTGCTAAAAAAATGTCATAATATCATTATTTAAAAACTTTTTTTTGCTTTTTTAATTGATATGTACTATATTCTATTAAATTGTAATTAATTTTTAAGAGATTTTAAATCTTAAATAATTTGGTTTTTTTTAATGTTTAAGAATCTTTTTTGTGTGTGTGTGTGTGTGTACAAATCGAATTTTTCACGGATATTTAAATATATGAATTTTAGAATTCAGGTGAACTAAAAATTTGTACAATCCACGATATATTAATATTTTAAAAAGAATTTGTAATTTTTATTGTTGAATAGAAATGTGTTAGAATATACGGAAGAGCAAAACTGACATATTTGTGTTTTTATACAAAGAGATGAGACACGTCCTAGTCTATTAACTATTGTTTTTTTTTGTTTTTTTAAGCATAAAAATCTTTTTTCAACTAATTCTACCTATTTGAATAAAAAGTAAATATATCTTTATTATTTTATCCGTTTTTCTCTTAGAAAAAATATTTAAATTTTCATTTCATTGATTTTTCATAGAATTTTTTATAAAGCTAGTATTGGAAATTTTATCTTTTAAAATAAATAAAAAACATTTGTGGTATATTGCATGCCTTTTTTTTCCCTTTTGGTCTGTCTCTCAATGTCTCGTTTTGTGTTTTGCTGCAAAAATGAAGGCGGGGGGTCCTGTGGTTGGCGCCTAGTCTGGACCTTTTTTGATCACGTGTCCCCCGAAATCTGCCTCTTGGAAACTGGGAAGCAAGAAGTGAGGACACAACCAGCAGATTGTCTTTTTATTGCACTGTGACACAAGCCCCTAAGCTGCTTGAATACTGACATTGGCCGGTTTAAAAAAAAACAAACCTTGATTGAGAAAAGAACAGCAACCTTTTTCGCCAAAGTAAAATGAAGAAACCACCATCTCAGCCATTCTGGGAATTCTGTAGGGTTGCAACAGCAATTAGCTAATTGCTGTTGCAACCCTACAGAATTGCTGTGACGGTGGTTTCTTCATTTTCCTTTGGCGAAAAAGGTTGCGGTTCTTTTCTCTCACATTCTTCTTTCCACTGAAGAAACTTTGTTGGAGTGTCCATCCCTTTGAGGAAAAACGGACAGCTACGCCTAAAAAAAAGAAGGTACTAGTGCAGAGGGGCCAGCCATAATCTACAGCCGGGAGTCCTTGGCGAAAAGGAACGAGAAATTTTAAGAGAACTGTGAGTTCTGTGGAACTGTTTTGTCTCTCCTGCGCAAGTGAAACTCATTTTTTAAAGGGTTATTTTATTGTTTAATACCCTTTCTGTTCCTGTAAGTGTAACCCCTTTTTTATACACTTTTATCCTATTTTTGTATTTTTATTGTGTTACTCGACCCCTAAATTTTTATTTAGTCGTGCATGGGAAATTTATGCAAATTTGTTTAATTTAAATTGTTTATATTTCATTTTGCCTCCTTTAGTGGAGAAATTTGTAAAATAAAATTCTATTTCATCATCAAATAAGACCATTTCATTTTTCCCTACCCTTTTTATTGACGACGTCATTTTGTTCAACGGTCATTATTTTTCCGAAAAAGGAAAAATATTCGCAACCCTGGTAGCCATAACTTGTTTTTGGCTACATTAAATTTAAATTGATTTAATGGTGCAAAAATGAAAACATTGTTTTTCATTCATAATTTTCATTATTTTCCTAAGCTGAAATTCTTTTAAAAAATGATCAGGATTTTTTTAAATGTTTCTTCTTTCGAATGCACAAAACATTTTCAAGATAATATTAACTTTTATGCAAGTTTCATTGTGTTAAATATAGGGGTGAGTAAATTTCACAGGGAAAAATTGGTACAATTAGTAAAATACTTATTGTCTTTGCTTCACTTACACTATAAGTTCAAATAAAAAAAAAATTTCCGGAAGTATTCTGAAACTACCACATTAAAAAAAAGAATATTTAAAAAATTGTTGATGACCAATAATCGGTTATTGAATATGCACAAGAAAACAATTGTCAAATACACCCACCCATACATTTAAATGTGTAATTGTCATAGGGAGATATGTAATTTTCCTGTCTGGATTTCTACCTCAAAATTACCCTGTTGCATATAAAACGGATATGTTTATTTATTTTTTAAGATAACGATGTAATTTTTCCCAATCGGATAATTTGATCTTTGATTTAACTGTTTTTCTTTGTAAGAACTATGTAGGATTGTTACTTTTTTTGCGAGATTTTTAAAAAACAAAGTTCAAAAATATTTACTTTAGGTTATTGAAGATGGCCTAAATTGATCATGTGACCAGATTTTGGTTATCCCTAGTTATTTTATTTGAAATTCTTTAAAATGAATAATACTGACTGATCCTTCCATAGTAATTTTTATTCTATCTTTTTTTATATCGAATTAAACAAAAATTCCTTTAAAATTAAAATCGTTCATTTTCTAGCATTAGAATTTATATTTTTAGATTTGTAAAAAATATTTATTGAATAGCATATTTAGATTTGTCAGCTATAAAAGAACATTAATTTAAATCTCAGTTTCAACTGACCTTTCCCCCCCCCCACTTATTTAAAAAGAAAAATAATAAATATAGAATTTTATTTCTGATGATAAAAAAGAAGATTATATTTCATGTACATCAGAGTAGTTAAAAAATATGAAATTTCTTATTTCTCTGAATTTTTGAAATGAGGTTTGATAATTAGTATTATTTTGATTATTCGGACAATTGTCTCATCTTCATTGTTATCTGTACAACATTTCGGCTGATATGCCCTCCAGTCTTCTTCAGGTACTTCCTGTTAAACTCTGGAACCTTCTTTTCGGACTCAGGAACATTCTCATCTTAATCGGGAGCCATCACAGTGCTTTGAACCCAACCCTTTATTCATTCCACGGGGGTATCCTGTTCTCATTGCGCTAACCATAGCTGGGGTACAGGTGTTAAGCTGTGTTAATTATTATTCTATGTTACTGCTGCCCTGACCAGGATTGAAGGTGGGTTTTAAAAAAGAATAGAGAAAGGTAAAGAAAAACAAAACTGTACAACACAGAAATGAATTAAGAAGAAATAGATATTTATATTGTAGCAGACAGAAAATGAGTTATACCAGTGGGTAATTTGCATATGTGGCTTCGTTAAGCTATAAACCGACATGTGACTCCTTTTCATCCTCTTTTGTTCCATTTCGCTAGCAGTACGAAGATCATTTGTGTCTGGACCTATACCTTTACCATTTATCCAAAATTTCAATTACAAAAATTCAACCTTAGATACCCAATATATATTTTGCGCCCCAAAGATTGGGTAGTAAGTCAAGGTTAACTGCCCTGAAAAAATGTGAAAGTTTTTAAATAAAATAACTAGTGCATTATAATATTCATTCATTAATATATGAACACTGAAAATTTCATTAAATCAGTTAATTCTTTGATTTTTTTTCTGGGGGGAAGTGACTTTGGTACTGTCAAATATGTCTTTAACGCTTGAATTGTTGGTCTTTATATTTATGGTGTGTCTTTAGCCCCTGTTATGTTTTTGCATATTTAAGAAACTGTATTCCTTTTCAGTTTTAACCTTTTCTTGTGGTAAATAAACCTGTTGATGAATCCTAAGTTGAAAGGTGTTTATCTCACCGTCAAAGATGCTGCACATGTAAAAACACTGGAAACAGACGGAACAATATTTGTGGAAGTTTTCCAAATATCAAGTTTTGCGTTGGATTGGCCCTATGAATTTGAAAACGGTGTAAGTTTGGCAACAAAAATGTAACAGTAAAAATTTTGTTAGTTGTAAACTTGTTGAGTTGATGCTGGTGAGATTCGGTTGTGTCGAATTGGTACCAAGTAGTATCAGGTAGTAGCATCTTTCATGTGAACTTTTGAAGATGTCTGAGATCAAATCTAACTTTTCAGGTGTCTTAGTAATTCTTGGCATTTTTCAAATGTCAGTGAGTTGATGATAGTTGAATTTATTTTTGACATGTTGTTCAGGGTTTGGGGTTTGGTTTATCTACTCTTTAATACCTAATTATATAGGATGGATAAGATTATAAGACCCAATCCAGTGAATATGGTATAAATTTGTACTGGAGAAAGTTAAGTAATAGACTTCTTTTCTGTTTGGGTAGCACTTATTTGTAATTCTTTTTTTGTTTGGACTGTGAAAACATTTCTTTATTTGCATGTTGGCTGCACCACTGCAACCGACCCCCTCATAAAATCGGCTGCTGGCATTTATTTACAAAAATGTTCGGTACAGTAATGATTCCGCGAACCTGGGTGAAGATTTATTGGGCAGGGGGGATTGGGGACAAAACTTGTCATACAGCATTCTTTGTTCTATCTTAGCTAGTTTCAATCGCCGACCGATTCATGCCAATAAATACTATCATCCATTGCTTTTTGCAGCCATAATGTCCCAAGCACTTTATGATGGCTAACGTACTTAAAAAGGGAAATCCCAAAACGGATGAAAGGCGGGAAGGGATGAGAAAAAAACAGAAAGTACCCAACACAAAAGAGGAACTAAACAAAATTTGGGCCATTTCCCCTTTCCCTTTGCTACATTTAAGGCTGCTGATTGTCTTCCGGTTTTTAAGGACTGAAAGCAAACCAATCAATCCCTCTATGTTGGGAGTAGGTGTCCTTATTGTAGAGAGAAAAATGTGCTCATTGAGGGACAGAGAGGATTGGAATAGCAAAAATTCAATTGACGCTCCAGGAGTACAAGGCAAAAATAAACAGGCTCAGGTGTCTTGGATATGTCTGAAGAGAAAAAAACTGGAGAACAATGTGCATTCAGCCACCTAGCAAAAAGTAACCTATTGTTTGTGCAATATTTTCAGGCTTTTCTTGTATTTTTCTTGTTATAGACTTTTTTGTCTATCTAGGGATGGGTTCCTGGCCTAGAGACCATACCATAGTGGTCATGCACAGTGGCTGGAAAAGTCAACTCAAAATCCGTTTTTTGCCCCAACCCTATTGTCCTTATGGCAAGCCCCAACCCCTTTTTATCATATGGGTGCTAGAATGCGGTGGCTGCGGGTCTACATGTCCTGGGAATGACATTAAACTCTATCTGATGGTGAGGTTCCAGTTTTGGAGGTTTGGGGAATATGGAGCACCCCTTCATCACCATTGCTCCCTGGTCCACTCTGACCCAGAGTGGTATTACCTGTTAGGGTCCCATCTATGGGTTAAATAGAAAAATGTATTTATAAAAAAATGTACTATCCATTAAGAATTGATTTATTTCAAAACTTTATCGGCATTAAATAACCCACTGAGGTTGATATGCCGTAAAACAAAACAAAACAAACAAATCAAAATCCGTTCTCTTTTTTGCGCACAGACTTGCAGCATACACCCACCTTTTGCAGAATGTTATGTGATCAAGCTTTTTTTGTCGCATCTAAACTTTATCCTTAGCTAGTGAATAAAGTATCTGATAAACTCCCAACAAGAAGAAGAAATGTTCTTATACACTTCCCCAAGCGCGTCGTCCAAATCACCAATCGAGCCACGGCTAGCTCTGCAAAAAACACCTTTTGCTTTTCACCTGAGAATGGAGGATCAACATTGTCAATGACGTACCCCACATTTCTTTGTGAATTTCGTTGAAAGTTGAAGAAAATGAACACCGCATTTTGTAAAATATTATTTTTGTTGTTAATTCAATCTTTGTTGGAATAATGTTGGTATATATTGCGTGTATTTTACGAAAGATTCCATATGTTCAGGAAAGTCATATTTTTCATTGTGAAATATATTAGTGTGACTTGTTTCATGTGAAAGAAGTGTCATTAATTTGCATGTGTTTTCATAAAAGGCACACACATGCAAATTAATGACACTTTAAAAAAAAGGTTAAAAAATTCCTTTTGTTGACAGATAAAATTGTGTTTAAATTTTTTTGATAACTAAATATGAAATTTTCAGTATGATGAGCACGTGTAGTGAATTATTTTTTTCTCTTCAAATTCAAGTAATTTCTAAATTTTTACTTGATGCATTGAAATACATCAGCTTTTTTGTTTACTCAACAGTGTGGATAGTATTTTTTTTTATTAGTGGTGGTGTCAGCAAAGGACAAAGAATTAAGCTTGTCTTTCTGTGATAGAGGAAAGAGTAAATCAGGATGGTCTCTTAGCCATGAAATTAAAGTCCTGCTTGAATTTTGCTACGTTTGTTGAAAGATTCTGTTATAAAGGCCTTCTTTCATGATGTGAAAATCATGCTTGAAAAGTTTTGTACTATTTAGATGTGTCCATTAGGTTGTTCATTGGGGACCTTGTTCTTTTAAGTCAGAAGATTGTGAGTTAGCATCACATAAGGTTTTTAGTGCATTTGATATCTTGATTCTTCCTCCAGAATAAATGAAAGAGCAATATATAGGCCTGAGAGTAGAAGCAACAGCCTGTATCCCCGCCCCAAATGACATAGGGTCACCTGCACCATGATTTTTGGGTGTCGTGGTGCCAATAAGAGCAGACGGTTTTGGCAGGCCAATGTTGATGAAGAGCAGAAGGGACGCTACTACAACTGGAAGAATCAGACCAAGCTAATCGGCCACTAAAATATCTTTGAAGCTATTTCAGCATTATTAGCAGCATAGCAACTAGACAGTTTGATCTTTGACTGATCCCAGAGTTCGGTGACAGATTTGCCGCTAATGGAATGGTTAAAAGATCTGGAGCTGACCTGTGAACTATGAGAGATAGTCAAGTTGAAGCGGGTTTTTTCGTTGCGATTGAAAGGCGCGGGTCGGGAGATACCAGCAGCTGTTGAAACAGCAATGGGGCAACGTTAAAGAAATTAAACATGCCCTTGTAAAAGCCTATGGAACAGATTCGTTCTTGGCCTTCGACAGATTTGTTATGCACCACCTTTATCTAGGGGAAACTGTGGACAAGTTCCTGACCTACTTGCAGCGGCTGGTGGCAGAGATGCTATAAAAATGCTGGATGATGGGCGTTTTTGTGAATGGGCTGCCAAGCCATGTAAGGGGATTCATCCAATCTTCAGCCAGGATAAAATCCTTGACTCTAAGAGAGTTGTTTTAAAGAGCATGAGCCATATTGGTTGATGAAAATAATATTAAAGGATATTAGCCGCAGCAGTGTGACCCAGGTAGTACAAAGCTGCACCAACCCTTCGGGGGGCCAAACCACCTGGCCAGAGGTTGTTATTGAAATGATGACAGCAACTGTAGCTGCAGAGTAAGGCCGGTCTTGCGCTGTCATCAGTGTGGCAAATTGGGACTCTTGTCGAAGGATTGTTTGGGAAAATGGGCCCGTTGACAAGGTATCATAGTCAGCCTTGCCTCCTTTCAGTCAGTGAACTCAGAGCTGCCAATGATGCGACTTGTGCAGAAAAAGGTGTATCAAGCTAGTGGATTCTGAGTGCTCTCACATCATAGTGAGCAAGTGTGCTGGCCATGGCAGAAACTGAACATCAGTGTGATTACCGTAGTCAGTGGAACGCAGATGTGTGGAGTTGGGTCCATCAATCTCCACTTGAAAAGTGGACAAGCTGTCGTGATTGAAGCGTTGGTGATACTAGAGGACCTACTTGAATTTGACCTCTTAATTGGGATAGACGTAATCAAATCCCTGGGTGGGGGAGGATATTTCTTGGTGGGGAAGGGTATTTCTTATCCAGGGAAGGCACAGTTTTTCCCAGAGCCAATTTCTGTTCATGCGGCAGCACCAGAACTCTCAGTGGAAGAACCTGATTTTCAAACAGAGTTTGATCAGTAACAAAGTGCATAGACTGCATTGTGGAAATGAGCAGAAGGTAAGGTGACCTGTAAGCTGCAGAACTGAGTCACAGAATATTGCATACCAGCGAAGATTAGGAAAGAGTAGGAGAACGAATGATGGATTAAAGAGGACTGACTCATTCCATATGATGAGGGGAAACTTGGACCCTTGAGAGGGTTATTTCCACAAAACAAGTTAAAAGTACACCCTGTGATGGATTATAGGGAGCTCAACACCCATGTGTTATTATAAAGCATTATAAAATTTATTCATTGCTAAATCAACACTGAAAATTTCATTAAAATTGGATAATTCTCTGACGTTTGGTAAATTTTTTTCAAGTGGGGGGTTAAATTTGTATTGTAAAAACACGGATTTTTCAACAAATTGAGTATACCTAGCATATGTGGACAACCTGTATGAAAATGAAGATATTGTATCAGCAACTCGCATGATTGACCCCTTGACATGGTTTGGACTGACAAACAAATGCCTGGAGTGACCTAAAGATGGGGCTCGGATCCTTGGCTTGGCTGTCTGATTAGGAGGAGATCTGTTTTTGAAGCGCGGGAATGAACTTCCAGACGTACCAGAAGTGCTGACAAGAAGGAAAGTATTCTCCATCTGTGGTAGACTTATTGCAGAGTTGTGGACAGTTACAAATGAAAAGCAAGAAGTGATGAGTGAACAGAGGATGATACTACAACCGGGAAATCAGAACAAGCTAACTGGACACTAAAATATCTTTCACTGAGTAAACTTTATTAAAATGAATACAAGGAGGACATGAAATTACAAAGAGTGTATATAAAGAGTTTGTTTGGAGAAATGTCTTTGGTGTACATACATATAGATGAAAGTTATTGGTAAAGATTTACATATTTAAGATGTGTATTGTTCTATGGTGTCATATTCAATTTGATACAATGTCTCCTGTATCCTGCTGCTGCTGCTATTGTGTATGTGCTAAAATGTTACACAACTTCTTGTTTTTGTCTTGTTTTTAATGCGATTTTATTGGGTTTTTTTTTAAGATCAAGAATGATGTTGTTGTTTATTAATACTAAGTTCTCCCCATGGGAAATAGATTCCCAAAGTTCCCCACTCGGAGACTATATTTGTAAAAAAAAAGACAGAAAAAAGACGCACTTTTGTGTATGCTAAATAGATATATGTATACCAATGGGATGTCACTGTATATTCACACAAATATGCATATATAGGCAAGACTAGCATTCAAATTGAAGATTTTTCTGTCCTAATCGATTATCAGCAATGTCAGAGTTCTTGTGTATCTCATTTTCACAAACTACTTTTACAATAATTCTTTCTGTTGAATAACCCTAGCAAAACCTCCTAGTTTGATAGAAGGAAAATTGATTGAAATAAAATAGAAATAATACGAGTTAAGAGAAGAAAGAAAGAAAAGATAAATCAAGATAAAAATTAGGAAAAAAATATCCCCAAAGCATCAAGGTATGATGTATTATTTCAGGTCAAAGACCCTATTTTTGAATTATGAATGTTATGATAATTTTTGCCAATCAATGTAACCACTTTCCCTATAGCAATCAAGAAAGGTTCCTCTTCATATTCTTGTACTAGATATAGTTTAAATATATAGAACATTCCTGTAGAAAAATAAAATTAACTCTTACTGTTTGTTTTGCAGTCTAGAAAAGAAGAATTGTTTCATTCCACTTAAATGTATTTATACTAATAAAACCCACAATTGCTCAATTGTATGTGTTTTATGGCTAGCCAAATGACTAGGCATTGAGGTCTGAAAATGAATCTAAAAGGGTATCTTGACTTGAGGATGAACATGGAAGAGGTGGTTATGGCTGTCATTAGGTGCCTTTTTAAAAATCAGCAGGTTTGTTTTCACCAATCCCACCCCATGTCTTAGATTACTGGGGACCCAGTCACTCTTGGGGCAATTTCACCAAACAAAATAGTCCCCAATGTTTCTAATACCCTAAATAGTTTTAGAATGGCTAAATGAAAATAGAAAAATATTACCTTGTCAAGTAGAATAGAAGTGTAGAAATGGTACTGTGTGTACACTAAAAGTTGGCAGGTTCTGATTCTAGGCCGTAGGAATTTGGCTTTACACAAAGAGACATTTAGAGAATTGTAAAACCAGCCCTTTTAAACAGACTTTCAGGGCAACAAGTCATGTCACACCCCAAACAAGTTACTAAGAATCCCCTAACTCGCATGGTGCTAACAAGGTAAAATATAGTCACTTTTCTCAAATTGAATACTTTAGTTTTAAAAAATGATTCCTCGTAAATTATAGATATAATTGAATTTTTAAGTTATTTTCTTGCCAAGTCTCACATGTATTTTGTGAATATAGGGTAAATAAGTTAGGTACCATAGAAACCCATTTTAATATACATTTTATTATTTTTCATAAATGAATAATAAGTTTAAAGGATTTAAATGTTAGAATTTGTAACCTGTATAAGATGTAAACATTTCCTGTTGATTTTAAGATAGCCTCATGGTGGCATAGAACTTCATTAGAAGTTTATTTGTCCTTTGTTATACTCTGACTGAATATATATAAAATTTGTACCTTTTGTAAATGTTTTTATTTTCACCTATATGTATATTTTCCTCATACATTTATGTAAATGTTTGTTTTAATTTCAGAGCTGCATATGACTGAATAGAATTATTCAGCAATTTGTCAGTTCTCTCAAGCACAACAAAAAGTTTGAGTTTGGCGTTCACGGTGGTGCTGACATACTAGGTTACTTGAAGACATCACAGGTAAATTTGTTTTGTTCTTGTTCTCTACCCAGAATTTTAACATTATTGGTCTCACAAAAATGTTGTGCTATTTTTGCTGTGTATGAAATGCCCATACAAAAATTGGATTATTAATGGAATTATAAACTGATAAGCACAGAAAATAAAGAAATGTCAAAAATACTTAAATATGTGAGGAATGTCAAATACAAAACAGAGATGACTAAATTTAAAAGAGCAATCTAACCAAAAGCATTGTTGAAGTGAAAAGGGAATGAATGGATAGGAAGCCTCTTTTCTTGTTGCATTATTCTCTTGGTATAAGCCATAAACAACTTTCAGTCTGAAATAAATAACCATTGAAATTCTAGGTAAAATGAATCTTCTCATTACTATAAAATACCCTGACCCATTTAAGTCATTTAATATCTTCAAAGAAAAGGGACATCTTGCCAATGTTGGATTTGCTTATTTAGAGCATTGGCCGTTCTGAATTTAATGCTCAACTCAGAATCTGATATCAATAATTGTGAGGTAAATTGAACTAAACCCTTTTCACAACTTGACTCTCTGTATTACTGCTTAATATGTCACACCTTCTACATTACTACTGACATTATACAATAAAAGTCTAACTAAATGTTGGAGAACACTCCTGAAGGAACTACTTTCTGCCCCCCCCCCCAAAAAAAAAAACACTTTTACTACACCTCTGAATCTAAAATTGTTTAAAAGCAGCAATGACAACATTTATAGCTTTCTTAAAAGGATTCCAAATAGGTTCTGAAATAACCTAGAATTATGTTAACTTGAAAACAACAGAATTTAACTGTTCATCTTCTTAATGCAATCCATATATGCTAATTATGTATATATATATATATATGAGTATAAATAAAAGTATATGAAAACACCACAAAATGCTGTTAAAGTGAAAACATTTTATAACATAGCTGATATTGAACAATATTTCGATTTTATGAAAATCATCTTCAGAGCTTGTTTATATTCCGGAGACAAAAGTCATATGAGTTCAAAACAAAAACCTTGATGTTGCAAAAAAGAAAAAAAAAAGAAAAAAAGTTATACAACATCTCGTCCGAGTCAAGCCCTCAACAGAATATAACATGACCAAAAATTGTGTGTATTCCATCCCATGCAGCTGTGGCAAAGAATACAAAGGTGAAACATGCCGTCCACTGAAAGTAAGACTAGAAGAACATCGTAAAGCAGTGGTCCGAGGAGAAATAGAAAAGTCGGGTATGGCTGACCATATATGGAATGAAAAGGGAAACCATCTGCACTTATGGGATGAAGTTAGAATAATAGATAGAGAAGAACATTGGAAGAGAAGACACCTCAAAGAATCAGCACATATGATAGGTTGTACTGGGCTGTTAAGTAGACCTAGCATAGAAATGAATACAATATGGGAACCCATAATTAAGAAGGTCAGATCAGATTGAGGAGAGAAAAAAAAAGAAAAAAAAAACACAATATGAGTCTAAGTAAAAAATCATACATAAGTAAAATAGGTAGATATTCTAGCCAAATCAAGGCATTAGGTTTATAAGTTCCCAAAATTCACACTCAATTGTCCAATTGGACACATGGCCGAGTGGATTAGGCAGTTGGGTTAAAAGACAGTTTTAAGTGACAGTTATCTCTGGTTCCCAAGTTCAATCCTGAGTGAAAGCAGTTAGAAAAATAATTAATTAGCACAACTCCTACCCCAGCTATGGTTAGCGGAATGAGAACAGGATACCCCCTTGGAATAAATAAAGGGTTAGGTTAGCAGTTAGAAAAATAATTAATTAGCACAACTCCTACCCCAGCTATGGTTAGCGGAATGAGAACAGGATACCCCCTTGGAATAAATAAAGGGTTAGGTTCAGAGTTCCGTGATGGCTCCTGAATACGACAAGAAGGTTCCCAAGTTCGAAAAGGTTCCCGAGTCCGACAAGAAATATCTGAAGAAGGCCGGAGGGTATATCGGCCGAAACATTGTACAAATAACAATGAAGATGGGGACAATAGTCCGAATAACGCTAATAATACTAGTTATACAATAGTTTTGAATGTGAGCACTTTCTGCCGCATTTTTCTCGGTCATCAGATTATGTATATTAGGTAGGTTTCCCAAGGCGAAAAAGATGACTTTTAATTTGTAATTTTGATGGTGGGAAAAAAAAAGCGGCCAAATGAATGCCTATAGACTCCTGAATATCATACTTTTTTTCTTAAGCGTAAATGTTGTCTATTTTGAAGTTTTCCGTGGGTACCACCAATTTTCCCCGTGAAATTTACCTCCCACTATATTTAACATAATAAAATTTGCATAAAGGTTAATATTATCTTGATTTTTTTTTATTCACTCGAAAGAAGAAGCATTAAACAAACTCCAAATGATTTTTTTTTAATTTTTCCGGCTTACAAAAATAATGAAAATTATAAACGAAAAACAATGATTATATTTTTGCACCATTAAATCAATTGAAATTTAACGTAGCCAAAAACAACTATGGTTTTTTTTTATAATTCTATGAAAAATAAATTAATGGTCCAATTTTCACGAAAATTTCCATAATTACTTACTTTTGGATGAATATATGCCTGAAATAGTTTTTTTTTTTCTAAAATATATTAGGGGAAATATTTTTTATGAGGTCTACTCCCCCCTATATTGTTTTATGTAATATGAAAAAATGAACCGGCAAAAACGATTTTTACTTTTTTTCAATAAAGATAAGAGTCTAGATAATTATATCAGAAGATTTTATTAGTCTCAATGGCAAAGATTTTTAATAAAAGAACCATAAATACAGACTTCTGTTAAAAAATGATATCAATAAAGAAACTGGTCGTATTGTGAATAAACCGACTGTTTTTCTTTTTTTTTTTTTGCAAGTTTTATTATGTTAAATATAGTGGGGGGTAAATTTCACGGGGAAAATTGGTGGTACCCATGGAAAACTTCAATAATAACATCTACGCCTGTGAAAAAAAGTATGATATTCAGGAGTCTATAGGCATTTATTTGGCCGCTCCCCCCCCTCAAAATTGGTCATAAAATCAAAAAACTAGAGCCATATTGTCCTTTGGGTCCGTAGCCTATAAATGCTTGTAATGCTAAAACATCTCTGATTAAAATGATGTCTCTAGCTACAAAAATATAATAAATGTGTATGATGAGTAATACAGGTAGAATATAAGTGCCCTTTTATGAGGAATATCAAAATTTATCAAAAACTGTATTTTTAAGTTATACATAAAAAAAATATCGATACTGTATATTTCACAAAATAGGTTGCGGGATCAGTTTAGGTCACGTTGAAGGAAGAAACGTAAATATTTTTTTAAATTTTGTTTTTAAATCTCGCAAAAAATGAAATAACGAACATAAAGAGGTGTTACAAAGAAAGATTTCATTCAAAAATCAAATTATCCAGTTGGGGAAAAATTACTCATCATTATCGTAAAAAAAAAAAGAAAAACAGTCGGTTTATTTACAATACGACCAGTTTCTTTATTGATATCATTTTTTAACAGAAGTCTGTATTTATGGTTCTTTTATTAAAAATATTTGCCATTGAGACTTATAAAAATCTTCTGATATAATTATCTAGACTCTTATTTTTATTGAAAAAAATAAAAATTGTCTTTGCCGGTTCATTTTTTCATATTACATAAAACAATATAGGGGGGAGTAGACCTCATAAAAAATATTTCCCCTAATATATTTTAGAAAAAAAAAAAAAACTATTTCAGACATATATTCATCCAAAAGTAAGTAATTATGGAAATTTTCGTGAAAATTGGACCATTAATTTATTTTTCATAGAATTATAAAAAAAACCCTTAGTTATAACTTGTTTTTGGCTATGTTAAATTTCAATTGATTTAACGGTGCAAAAATATAAACATTGTTTTTCGTTTATAATTTTCATTATTTTTGTAAGCCGGAAAAATTTTTTAAAAATCATTTGGAGTTTGTTTAATGCTTCTTCTTTCGAGTGAATAAAAAAAAATCAAGATAATATTAACCTTTATGCATGTACCTATCAGAGTCGTTATTATTGTTATGTTGTCTGTTATTGGGAGATGTAATGTTATTTTTTCTACTATGTATTTTAAATGCCTTTTTTTTTTTTTAGCACAGTGTATGAAATTTAAAGGGTATTGTAGTTTAAGAAAAGATTTTTCGATAATATTAAATTCCTCATCTAAATGTTTCTTATTGCATATCCTAAGTGCTCTCAGAAAGAAACCTATTATCATACCACATATGATCTTAGTGTTATGGTGGGAATAAAAATGGATGTAGTGATTTTTGTTGGTATTCTTACTTTGAATTCTAAAGTGTTGTTATTGTTTATAATAAGTGTGTCTAAAAATGGCAGGGTGTGGTTATGTTCAAGTTCATGAGTAAATTTAATGGGGGGGGGGTTCAACATCATTTAGTTTGTCAATAATATTAGTTAAATTATAGTTTTTCAGGTAAATGAATAACGTGTCGTAAATATAGCGGAAAAAATTAGAGTTATTAGGTAAAATATATTGAAAGGGACCGGATTCTAAGAATTCAAGGAATAAGCACACTAAAACGCTGCTCAGAGGTGACCCCATAGGCAACCCGAACTTCTGTTTGTAAAAGGTTCCGTTGTATTGGAAAAAGCAATTCCTAGTGCAAAGTCTGCAAATTTGGATTATCTTGTTAGTGGGTAATGGAAAAGAGGTATTAATTTTATTGAGATGGTTTTCTAGATGAATAATGCATTTGTCAACGGGGATACTAGTATGAAGTGATTTGATATCTAAGCTTGCTAAACATTTGTTGTTCATATTTATATTTCTTATTTTTTCAATTAAGCTATTCGAATTTTTTATGTGAGATTTGCCAATTGTACCTAAGAGAGGGGTTAATATTTTAGCAAGAGATTTAGCAATTTTGTGAGGGGCAGTTCCAATTCCCGAAATTATAGGTCTTAATGGAATCCCTGGTTTGTGTGTTTTAGGGAGGCCATAAATGGTGGGGACGATAGGGTGATAGTCTATCAAAGAGAGCCAAGTTTTATCAGTGTTGCCTATTAGTTTTTTGTATGTTTTGTTGAAAATGATTGTGCTGTTAATAATGGTTTGTGGAGAGATTATTTCATAAGTGTTATGATCATTAAGAATATCAAGCATTTTGTCATTGTATTGTTTGGAACAAATAACGACCACTCCTCCTTCCTTTGTCAGAGGGGGTGATGAGTATGTTGTTGTTGGATGATAATTTTTTTAAAGCCGTCAACAGGCTAATACTCATTTTGAATAAGAGAATTCATCTAGTGTCAAACTTGTTAATATGTCTTCGTTTTTAAAAACTGTTACAATAAGATATACATAATCTGATGACTGAGAAAAATGCGGCAGAAGTGCTCACATTCGAAACTATTGTATAACTTCTTTTTTTTTTTCTTTTTTGCAACATCAAGATTTTTGTTTTGAACTCATGACTTTTGTCTTCGCTCTTAACAACACTGAGTATAAACAAGCTCTGATGACGATTTTCATAAAATCGAAATATTGTTCAATATCAGCAATGTTATAAAATGTTTTCACTTTAACTGCATTTTGTGGTGTTTTCATATCCTTTTATTTATATTCATACTGTCGGATTCATTTCCTTTCTTTTAACTTATATAATATTTATACTTCCCTATAAGGGGTTATTCATTTACAAACTGATATATACCTGAAAAAAAAAATTATTAATTTTGTGAAAAACAATATTGCTTGTAAAAAAGGATTTGTCTGTCTTCTTGTTTTTTGTTGATAATTCTATTTCCTTCTTCACTCTAGAAAGGGAATTCTTAAGTATCCATGTCAAAATAATTGTTGTTAAAAGTATATTCCAATTTTTGAACTTATTGAATTGGAATGTTGTAATAGCCTATGAATTTTTTAGATGAAGTATTGTCATGTCATTTATAAGGAAAGAGATTTGTTCTGATGTTTTTTTCTTTAGAAAGCAAACATTATTCTTAAAGAAAGAAACCCGAAAAAAAGTAACTTGGATTAAAAAGGTACATATTATATCTGAAGAAAGTTGGAGAATGTATCAGTCAAAATGTTGTGTGAATAATAAAAACAAAAAGTTTAACTATCCTAAGAAATGTTAATGACCATTTTTAAAGTTTTTAGTGGCATTGTCATAATTATTCATTTTTCACTTGTCTTTCTTCTCATTTAAATTTTGAATAAAATATCGGTATTCAATCACAACTTTTTTTTATCTCACCCCCTATTTTTTTTAAATTCTTTGATCTACTAGACTCTATTGCTTGTTTTTCGTTTGTATTAGTCATAACAGTCTGAAGTTTTCTGAATTTCTTTGATAAAGCATTGTCATTATTATTGATTTTTCACTCTTCTTTATGTATTTCCAATCCATAATGCTTATTTAATGACCATAGAATAATAATTTGAGAATTGCAATAAAAAGCAACAGAAATAACATGAAGTACTAGGGAAATATTATAATTATTACAATGCTTAATTTAAGAAATCTAAAAATTATTACATCTAATAGCATTTATATAAAATCAAAAAAGAACAGAATCAAGATGATAGTACAGTAACTGGAAAAAGTAAGCAATTTAGCTATATGGCTTATTTGAGTGATGTCTAGCGGTAACCAAATAGATAAGAGTGTTCGCACAGAAAGACAGGCACCTAAAAGTAAGAGGTATGAGTTCAAATTTTGCTAGAGTTGTATTCATGCTGCTTATTTTACAGTGGTATGATAAGGAAGTGGGAGTTGCAATAAAAGCAACTGAAATAAGGTGAAAGAAAGATGAGTGAAACATTAGCATGGAATCATTTTTTAACCCCCAATATAATCAAAGTTAACTCTTTAAACCTGTAAGCCAGATATTTTAGGGCTGAACACTATTTTATGATACCATAAGCTAGATATTTTGATCTTAGGGATATCATGTTAGATGCTAATAATGCTTATCATAGTAACTATTCAGTCTTGAATGATTGGATAAATTTAAACAAAGATATCTTCATGATGGAGCAAATTTTGAATGTTATTTGTACTTGTTTATTTTATGAATTTTATGAGCTAAGATCCAGGTCATTTGAGGGTCAATTTGAGTGTTCAAAGGAATAAAATGGAAATAGGAAATTAACATCTCTGCAGATTATTCCGATTCATTAGGGAAATTTCTTTCAGATGAATACTGAAAGCATTATTCACTGTATTGATATAAAGTGGATAGTAAATTAACTTCTCAGTAAATTTGACAGTTTTGAGAAAACACTAGATTGTATTATTTATTTTTATTGTTCATTTTTGTCTAATCAGAGAGCAAATAAAAAGTGGCTTGGACATTCTTCTTTGTTCATTTTTTACCTCCAAAATTGCAAAATATTCAATTTCTGAGAAAATAGAGTGAGTTAGAAACTTTAATATGAAACTAGCTTTTACTTCATAAATGGATCAAGTCATAAATTAATTTTTTTGTTGGATATTCATCAGTCAGTAGTGAAAAATGACTCTTTACATTGGAAAAAATGTAAGAAATATTGTAAACAAAGGAGCTCTGAGAAACTTATCAGAATTTTTCTTTGTTTCAGACTCTTTTTGTTGTGTATTTATGGCCAGTTTATATTTCTGTATCCATAGAATCTTGCTTAGATATACATAAAGCATTTTGCATGAATATACATAAAGATTATCTAATGAAAATATTTTGTCACTCAATTTGTCAAACATCTGATGTTTCCCTAATGCATAATGGGACATACTTTATTCCTTGATGCAAAATGGGATATACATATATATGCAAAATGGGATATACATATGCATCTCACTGAGAAGATATACTTATCATAATTTTCAATTACTGCACTTTCTTACTTTTGTAGAATAATAACCCAAGTAAGTTCTGATAAAAAAAACCACTAAACATTTTAAAAATCAAAGAAAAAAACTAGTCATTAATAATCATATTATCTCTGATTTTTTTCTCTCCAACCAATGCTGGGTACATATACTAATAGACAATGATTTATAATAACAAATGTGTTAAGACATAAATGCTTATTGAGTGAATTGACTGATGATTAGTATTTTTGTAAAGGATATCAGAATTGAATTGTGCAAATTCCATCATAGTGGCAACTTGTAATTGTATTAGAGCCACATTCAAAATTGGATAGTTTAAAAACTGGTGGAAACAAACAGTGGACGTAATGACATTCAGGACTATTACAAGTCCAAAAATACTATAGCTGTAAATTTCAAAGTCATTGATTCAGAAGATAGTGAAGAGTATTCAGAAGAGGAAATAAAATAAAAAAATAGAAGAAAGGAAAGAAATGAGGGGATAGGGGTAAACAAATGATGACTGAAGCAATCAAGAGGAAATTCTTTGAATGAGAAAGTGTAACGTGGCCATGGTAGACTCTCTGAAGTATGTAATCTGGCATCTAGCAGACCCCAAAGACAGCAGTAAAAATGACACTTGCAGGATCTACAGAGGCACTGTTTCTCTTGGGGTTTTGAAGAATGGTAATAAACAACAGGAGTGGAGAGATAAGAAAGTGACAAGTGATGGAAAGAAAGAAAATGAAAAGTTTGAGAATAAAAACTTCATTTTTCTTCTGGGCATAACAGCACTGAATGTGGAATATTATTGATAATAAAAGTAATAATAATTCTAAAAATTGTTATAATTCATACTTGAAATATATTGAAAAAAAAGTTTGAGCTATAAGAAAACTTGATATTACTTAAACTCTGTTTCTGATGGAAATTGTAGTAATAATAGCAGAAGTAGTAGTAATAAAATATAAGAGGACACACATATACGCATATATATTTATATATATTCATTTTGTATCCAATTCCATGTTCATTGACCTAACGTCAGCAGCTCCACAGTTAATTCAAATCTGACATCATTGAATTAATTTTATATTATGGTGCTTTTTTGCAAGTTTCTTTTAAACAAATAGTAGCAGTAGGAATTAATAGGAGGGGGGGGGGCTCACAAGTTTATAAGAATGTATGGGAAATGGTGGGAGATGAATTGGCGGGAAATAATTGGCATTTGAGAACATGTTGACTGGTTTCAAAGTTTATCTTGTTTAAGCTGGGGTTTTTTTTGCTTAATATATAAGGCTTTGAGTATTTGAAGTTTTTGTTTGTATTTTCCTTGTGCAGTAGAAGTGTATTTTCAGTTAAAATTTTCCGGTAATTAGAGGGAGGGGCATGAATGTGATTTTAAGTGTTGCATTATGGAGCTTGTATTGGTTAGATGTAAGTTAACCAGCTTGACAATGTCGTCGTGTGACCAATATACATGCTTTCAACTTTGGAGAGGTAGTCTCCTACTGGACATTTATATTTATACATGAGATTTGTCTCATTAAGACGAGTAGTTTTTGGGGATGAGTTGTTGCATGTGACAAGGTTGGTGGTTTTAAACTTTTGGTAATAGATAATTAGTTTTTCTTTGCTGTTGAGGTCAGTGGAAAGAAACTTGTGAGCCCCTCCTCCTACTAATTCCTACTGCTACTGTTTGTTTAAAAAGAAACAATGGAAACATCTCACCAGTTCCACACCTGATGATGGCACTAGGTTGTGCAGAAAGCACTTGTGGTAAACTCGTCTGACAAGAATTGTCCGTTGCTTTCAATAAAACATGTTTAAAAGAAAAAATGCTGCCAAAATATTTCTTATTTCAAAATAACATGATCCAGCAGCTCAATATGAGCCGAGCACGTATATACCGATACGAATTGGTAAAAATGCAAATGAAAACATCAAAAATCTCAGCAAACAGAATTCTTGAACATTGGACTAAACTGCCACATATATAATTCCTACAACCAACTGCATAAAAAAATAGAAAATGAACTACTATACCAGAACATCCAGAAGCTCCAAACACAAGGGAAAATTACCACAAAATAAAAAGCCCACCTTAAACAAGATAAACTTTGAAACCAGTCAACATGTTCTCAAATGCCTATAATTTCCCGCCAATTCTCCTCCTACCATTCCCCATACATTCTTATAAACTTGTGAGCCCCCCTGGCCAGACAGTTAGAGAGGATTGGATAAAAACTCATCCGACAAGAATTGTTCGTTGAGTTCAACAAAACATGTTTAATAGAAAACAGGCTGCCAAAATATACTTATATATATATAAAAGGAAGTTTGGTATGTATGTGTCGACGTATAACTCCAAAACGGGAGGTCACTCAGATTCGAAATTTTGCATACACCTTTATATCCTTCTAACTAAGAAACACCCCAAATTTGGTTATTGATTTTCACTGATTAAGGGATATAATTAATTAATTAATTAATTGAACCAAAATCAACCGATTTGCAGAACTGTCCATATACCAGCTGCTGCTGCTGGTAGTAAAATATTATTAGCTGCCTGCTTTCTATTATAGCGATTCCAGTAGTTTAGTTTAATTTTAGTGAATAAAATCGCCGTTCTGCTCAGAATCTCTCACCTATTTATGGTCCAATCTTTAAAGTATTTATTTGGTTCGAAAGAAAAGAAAATAATCTCTAAATTTGTATGTGTTTTTATGCATTGAATTATTTTTTACAGCGAATTAAATAACAAATCAAATGAAAACATTCAACGATAGGTCAACTTTTTTTTATTAATACTTTCATTTTAGTTATTAGTTTCTTTGTTACTTTTTGGGGTTAAAGAAGGAAATAAATTGAACAGATAAATTCTCCAACAAGGAATTAAGAACTGAATTTAAATTTGTCATGTGTACAAAAGAGTTTTAGAAAAAATAAATAAATAAAACACTATTATAATAAAAAAAAAAAGAAATTGTAATATGGACAATTGTAAATATTTGATTCTTAGCATTTATTGTTACATTAAACAAATACATTTTCTAACATGGTAAATCAAGATTGTTTCAAAAATGTAAACAAAAAGAGACTATTCTTAAAATAAAGTGAATATTATAATACACTCATTCTTAGCTTTGTTTATCGTCAAATCTTTAATAAACGAATACTTTTACAACATGTTAACCCTTGAGTGATTTAGTCCTGTTTGTTTTATTCATTATTATTGTATATTGGTGTTTTATTTTATTTATTATTATTATTTGTTTTTTTAAACTCATTTTTTATTTATTAACCCCATAAACAGGACTCTAACAGGTGGTAGTCACTCCAGATCAAAGTGGACCTGGGAGTAATGGCAGTACAGTAGTAATCCACACTTCCAAAATCTCCAGAATGGGAACCTCACCACAAGAGGCATTTTAACGTCATACCCAAAACACTAAGACCCTCAGCAACCGCCTTTTAGCACATCTATGATAAAAAGGGATGGTAGTTTGCCAGAGCAATACGGTCAGTATAATCATATAGGTTCTAGGGCTTGATGGGACCAGACGATTGATCGGGATGGGAGCCTCCGACCGACCATCTAGCCCAAGTAAGGATCAAAGTGGAGTCTAGTATGTCATAGATTGCTCAGCCACCAGGATTCCGTCCATAAGCATCACAGGTCACCACCCAAGGTTTACAGGTGGCCCAATTTGAAGGAGGTCTTACTCCTCAACAGAGGTGCAGTCGGCATATTTATTTTTATCACCTAAACACAACAAGGAATTGAATTTAAGTTTTTGTCATATATACAAAAAGTTTTTGAAAAAAAATATTTCAAAACACTCAAGTTTAGGAATACATTTTAAAAAAATGATATTTTAAGTGTAAACAAAAAGAAAAATATTTCCTAAAATAGACAAACATTGTACTATACGAATTATCGGCAATTTTTAAAATTTGCTAAATCATATTCTCTCTCTTACTCCTGTTTTCTTTTTTCAGATGATTTCTGATTTTTTCCTAGCAAGATCAATATCCTGATGTGGCACTGCATCAATGATAAATTTTTTTTTCTATTATTATTTCACATATATTGAATATTATTTATACCAAAAAGATAGTTTGATATTTTCTCTGAGCCAAAGCTACAACATCAGTTAAAATTTTGCAAATCATAAATCATTAATAACTTCAAATTGGTTAACTTTAAGACTTTTTTCATAGCATTTTTAGATTCCTTGAGCTAAAATGCTTTTATAAACCAATTTTTAGGAGTAGGGAAGATCTATGAAAAAATAAATTTTTTTTTTAGAATCAACATAACTCCACCAATTTTTGGAATTGAAAACTCAAATTTGGAATATTGGCTAACTTTACGATAGTCCACACCGGGACAAAATTTGAGAAAAATTGAAATGAAAATTTTGACAAATCTTTGGAAAATTTTGTTGCTTCAGTTCTGAGCAAATATTAAACTATCTTTTTGGTACAAATAATGTTAAATATATGTGAAATGATAATAGAAAAAAATTGTTGTCGTAAATGCAGTGCCACATCAGGTTATTGATGTTGCTACGAAAAAATCAGAAATCATCAATAACTTAAAATTGATTGACTTTAAGACTTTTTTGTAACATTTTTAGATTCTTTGGGCAAAAATCCTTTTATAAACCAATTTTTAGTAGTAGGGAAGCTCTAGAACTCATTTACAGACAAAAATAGGGTTTTTTTTTTAAATTTTGCGACCCCTCCCCCAAATTTGGAGAGATAAACATCAACATAACTCCAATTTCTGGAATTGGAAGCTCAAAGTTTGAGGATTGGCTAACTTTATCCTAATCCACACTTGGACAAAATTTCAGAAAGAATTGAAGTGGGTGGTTGACATGGCCTGGATGATTTGACATGGAATTACTCCAATGTTTAATTTACCTTATAGTTCAACCAATTGTTAATTCTAATTTATGCTATAACGTGTATGTTCAATTTTTTTATTCCCTCTCTGTTTGAAATATGTCTTCCATTGCATGGTAGTAGGGTGTGACTTGGGGAATGCTATATCAAAAAGATTAAAATTTATGAGGTTTTTGATAAGGGAAGCACCTGAGGAAAAAGGGAATGGTTTACGGAAAATGACCAATGAATAAATAAAAAAGTAATAAAAAAAATAAATAAGCCAACTGGTCAGAAAGGCAAGGTGACCAATCCCTCTGAATAATGAAAATTCATTGAAGGGACAAAACTACTCTGAGTGAGTCCATCTGGCAAACTAATCTCAATCTGATGAAAAGAACTGTAATTGAAAGCTTTCAGGATTTCCCAGAAAAATTGTATATAAAGCCTCATGAATTTTCTGTTTACCATTTCCAATAAAATCATCGGACTGATGAAACTCATAGGTATACACTGATACCTGTGGATAGAAATAGATCTATAACTGCAAAATGACTGATTGTTAAACTTTTTCTTTACCAAATATATACATATACATACATATATATATATATATATATATATTTATATATATCATCTTGGAACGTAAGGACACTTCAGAGACCTGTTGTACAATCCCTATCTGCAAACATGTCAATACTTGAGGTGAAGAAAGCTATCAAACAACTTTCAAATGGAAAAGCACCTGGCGAAGATGGAATTTCAGCAGGATTGTATAAACGTGGAACCAATCTTTTGATACACAGGCTCTGCAAATTCTTCAACCTTGTGTGGGACAAGGGTGAAGTCCCGCAACAATTTAAGGATGCATCAATTGTCCATTTTTACAAGAACAAAAGAAGTAAGTATGACTGTGACAACCACAGAGGAATATCTCTTCTCTGGGTTGCTGGCAAAATCCTTGGTCGTATCATCCTTAACAGGCTTAATGACTTTGTCTCAGGATCAGCACTACCAGAAACTCAGTGTGGTTTTCGCTCAGGTAGAGGAACAGCAGATATGATTTTCTGTTTCGACAGGCTCAGGAGAAGGCTCGAGAGCAAAACAAAGACTTATTCATAGTTTTTGTGGATTTCACAAAAGCCTTTGATACTGTGTCCCGGACTGCTCTGTGGAAAGTGTGGTCAAAACTAGGAGTCCCAGATAAAATGCTTCAGATCATCATCTCTTTGCATGAAGGAATGAGGGCTTCTGTGAGATCATGTAGCGAGCAATCAAGTACCTTTTCTGTCTCAAACGGTACTGATAAAAAAAGTACTATACTCAGTTTCACCTTAGCTTCTAAAATCTGTACATTGCAATCCATATTGCCAGAGCAGTTATATAGTTTCAAACATTCCTATCTAATAATAATTTGCACACAATTATATAGTTTCATGTATTTTAAGAAATTATCTGGTTTTCAGGAACTAATAACAGTCATGCAATCTAGTAAAAAAACAATCATAGCTTCAAGAAATTATTTTTAATACCAATAATTTTCACACAGTCATATGATTTCCATTATCCCTATATAAA
The DNA here is from genome assembly GCA_023376005.1 of Doryteuthis pealeii. Lineage (NCBI taxonomy): Eukaryota > Metazoa > Mollusca > Cephalopoda > Myopsida > Loliginidae > Doryteuthis > Doryteuthis pealeii. Next base: position 23,047,238 of record CM042164.1, read on the forward strand.
ACTAATAATATAAACACAATTATATGGTTTATATAATAATAGTATTGTTCTTATACTGTTATATGGTTTTGTAGGGTAACAAAAATATATCTTATGGTATTCCTAATAAGATAACTCCTTGTTACCCTATAAATCCATAAAAGTGTACAACAAAAATACTATTATTATTACATAGGAATAATTACTTGAAACCATATAATTGTGTTTATATTATTAGAATTATATAGGAATACTCTTCAAACATAACTAGGATAAACCTTTACATTAACAAACTGTTAAAAGTTTTCCAACTGGAGTCTGTTAAATTGAAAACAGTAATCCCTTTAGTCATCAGTAAAGTCTCTACCAACTGAGCACATTCCTTACTTCCTTTGTTAAACACCCAAAACACAGCAGTTGTCGAATTTCACCTCTGTTGCAGCCACTTCCTTTTTTGCTGACTCACAATATCAGCGATCATCCATTTTTATGACAGCTCAGCCACCCTTTATGCAAATTCCGTCTCGTCCCATCCAGGTCTCTCATGCATGGCACAAGCATCCTTTGCCATTTATGTCTTTGGAGCATTGTGTACAGTTTATCTATTTGGGACATTTATATTGTTATGTTATTGCATTTTTTCAAAATGAGCAACGTAAATGAGCTGTTGATGTCTTCGACTGCAGACAATTTGTTAGAGGAACATTCCAGTCGACAAAAAGGTTGACCATATTTTGTTATTTTCTGGGGAAGAAGGACTAAGAAGGTTCAACTCATGGACTTTTGCAGACGAAGCCAATGAAAATAACCCACAGATTGTTTGGCGAAAGTTCGAAGAACGTTTAGACCCCCAGATAAATTTTCACATCTCTCGTTTGTCCCTTCAACAATACAAAGAGACACTGAAAGTATTGATGACTTTTTAGCAAAGTGCAGGCTGCAGGCGAAGAAGTGTAAGTTCCAAGATAACATGGATACCGAGATGTGGTTATTAGAACCGGTTATCTACAGAACCAAACACACGGAGATGAAAAAGCAGCTATTGGAAAAAGGGGAAATTCTAATACTGGAAGAAGCCCAAATTATAGGCAGAGCCTAAAATGCTTAAATAGGCCACATGAAACAAATGGCGGAAATCCACAATGGAGAAAGCCAGGAAATTGGCTCTGTAAAATACAGCATCTGCAAACAATGTGGCAGCATGCAGTCCCACAAGAAGGATAAGTGTCCTGCTTGGGGTACAACTTGCTCAACATGTGGACAAAAAAAAAATCACTGGGCTAAAGTCTGCAACAACAGACAATAAAATAAAGGAAGACACCCACAGACACGAATCAAACAAAAGGGACCCAAATTTAAACCTGGGCACAAGGAGACCCCGGGACGTCATCAGTACAGACACCAAGATAATAAAAAAAAGTAGTAACAATGTTTACTCAGTAAATGCCAATCAGAATAAACAGATGTACAATCAGTTTACACAAATGACATTTGATACAATCAAGCAGCAGGAAAAAAAAGACACTGGGACTGAGATATCCGCAGGCCTTACTATTAAGCTTCCCAACCTCCCCTTATGTGTTTTTCGCAAGATGTTTCCAAACAAAGTCAGCAATTCTGGACAGCCACTCCCTGATACAACACATAAGGAGTCAACTATACTGACTGCATATAATGGATCCAGCATCCCTCAACATAGTTCTATTAGCATAGAATATACCTATAAAGGAGAGTGGAAATCACTCAAGTTGTTTGTGGTAACATCTGAAGGACCTACTATACTAGGACTGCCATCACTCAGAGACTTGGTACTGGTTACGATGCACTGCATCATCGAAGAAAACCAAACTCATATCAACTCTGCAGAAGACCTGAGAAATATGTACCCGGATCAATTCGACCGAATAGGCAGTTTCACAGGAGAATACCGGATTGTCCTAAAACCGGACAACCATCCTGTCATCCACACACCCAGGAAATGCCCCATCCATATGAAAGACGAGATTAAGACTGAGCTTGATGACATGATGAAGCAAGGTATCATTCGCAGCATAAGCAAGCCTACAGAATGGGTGAACAGTCTGGTATATGTGCAAAAGAGTAATGGTAAACTCTGCCTGTGTTTGGATCCCAAGGATCTAAACAGAGCCATCATGAGATACCATTGCAAGATTCCCACAATGGAGGAGCTCGCACACAAACTTTAGGATGCTAAATACTTTTCCAAACTGGATGCTAAGAATGGATACTGGTCAGTCAAGCTCGATCCTGAATCACAGCTACTGACCACCTTCAACTCTCCTTTTGGAAGGTATTGCTTCTAGAGAATGCATTTTGGTCTGGTTATGTTCCAGGATGTATTCCATCAGAAAATGGACATGATTCTGGAGAAATGCCTTGGTACACTAGGACTCATAGACGATGCCATAATGTATGGCAAAACCAAAAAAGGGCATGACCCAAATCTGCACAACTTGATGGTGATAACAAAAGCTGAAGGATTCAGGTTTAACAGTGAAAAATGCCAAATAGACCAGAAGCAGATACACTTCTCTGGGGCCATATATGACAAAAATTGTGTACACCCTGACCCCAAGAAAGTGGAAGAAATGTTACCCAGCCCAAAGAGCATCACAGACTTTCAAAAAGTGTTAGGAATTATCACCTACATGGCACCATTTATTCCACATCTCTCAGATCTTACAGCACCAATGAGAGATCTACTAAAAAAAGAGTCTGAGGATGGGTGGACGGAAAGTCACCAAAAGTCTTTGCAAACAATAAAAGATTTGATTTGTAAAGAAATGCTGCTAACGTACTTCGACCCTAAAAAAGAAACTGTAATCCAGGTAGATGCATCCAACAGAGGTCTAGATGCAGCCCTACTGCAGGAGGGAAAACTCATAGCATTTGCGTTGACAAAAACAGAACAACGATATGTAAACATTGAGCCGGAGCTTTTATGAATGTACATCTATGGTTGTGCCTTCCAGGTAGAAAGTGATAACAAGCCTCTAGAGATGATCAACCAAAAAAACTTGACTGCAGCCCCACCTCATCTCCAGCGAATGTTATTGCGCCTGCAAGGGTGTGACATGACTATTGCCTACTGCCCAGGAAAAGAAATGTCACTAGTGAATGGTTTCTCCAGATTCCCCAACAAGAGAGCGAAAGAGGCAATCAACCTGGTCATAAAAGTCGATTTTGTACAATTTTCACCCCAAAAATTGACACAGATTCAACTGGCAACTAATGCTGACCCAACAATGTGTGAACTAAGGGAAAGGATCCTGCGAGGTTGGCCCGATACGTTCAGAGAAGTTGGGAAGAATATGCAACCATACTAGCCCTATTGGGATGAGTTAGCAATAGAAAATGGGATCTTGCTCAAGGGTGAGTGAATCATCATCCCAAAATCTATGCAAAAAGAGGTTCTTCAGGATCCATTATGACCATCAGGGAATCGAAAAGTGCAAGTTGCGAGAAAAAAGCTGTGTAATCTGGCACAACATAAACCAAGATATTGACAGACTAATCCAGCTATGCAATGCCTGCCAGGAGCACCAAAAAATGCAAACTGCTTTGACCTTGATGCCACATGAGATCCCAATAAGACTATGGCAAATAGTAGCCACTGACTTGTTCCACTTTGAAGGATCGAATTTTATCCTCATTGTGGATTATTACTCAAAATATCCCTTTGTGAGGAAGTTAAATAATTCCTCCAGCCAGGAGGTTATAAACACAATTAAACAAGTTTTTGGTGAGAATGGCATTCCAGAGAGAGTGATCAGCGACAATGGAGCACATTATGACTTAACTGCATTTAAGTAGTTTGCAAAAGAATGGGGATTTGAGCATCGCACATCATCTCTGTCTAATGGACTTGCAGAACGTTGTGTGCAGTCGATAAAATCCACCATCAAAAAGGCTAAGTGTTTCGAAAGAGGGGGCCAAAAAAATTAAAAAGTTATATTACTCTAATTCTCTCCCAACTGTAAGGAGAACTTCAAATAATCTCAGTCCTCAGCTTTCAATCTTCTCTTCTAAAAGAACACCGTCCTCCTCACTCGCTTTGGTTATTTTAAGTACACACAAAAACCAAACATCCAGGCACATGTCGAACCTCGCGTCCGTCTAGTACCTAGATTGCTTTTGCATGCGGGCGGTCGCGGGTTCGATCCTGGCAGGCAAGACAAAGTCTTGCTCTTTTTTGTTCTCCGTCACACTAAGTCAAGCAACCATGACATTGTCATGGTACTGCTATGCCTTCGGACAACTCTGATAGACAACACAATACCTTCACCAGGAGAAATGCTTTTCAACAGAAAATTGGTTAGCAAGATTCCAGTGAAATGTACTGACCACAATGCAAAAAAAGCGGAGATATTAGCTCGTTTGTACAAGAGACAAGCTGAACAAAAAGCATACAATAATCAGCATGCAAAAGATCTACCTGATATCCAAATAGGACAGCGTGTTAGGATGTATGACAAGGGCACAAATAGATGGAGCCCTGCAGTTGTCACACAAACATTCACGTAACCATGGTCCTATATCATCAAAACCCGATCTGGACAGGTCCTCTTCAGGAATCGAAAACACCTGAGGGAAGACCCATCTACAGCAACTAGGTATCCATCATAACATCCAGTGTGGAAACCAACCTATCAAAATATAATCAAACAAAAATACTGAATAGCCCATCCCAAACTAGCAATCATTATACCAAACATGTCCCACAGGAATCACATAAACGCTCTAACACAACAGAAAATAAAACAACTAAATATGGCCGGATTATAAAGCCACTGGCAAAATACAGTGAATGAAATGGAACAAAACATTTTTTTCTCAATATTTGAATTCATCAAAAAGAAAATTCCTGTATGGACACAAAAAAAAAAAGAACATTTTTTTACATTTTTATATTACTTAAAAAAAAAGAAGGGAAAAATGGACAGTTATATTTTTATTTCTTGTGCTGTATGAAACTCTTAAGAGTTACTGCTCTTTGTCTGAGAACAAACCTGACAGAATAAAGATGGCTTCTAACCCTTAACATGTCTTCCGAGTTATACTCTATTTCATTTAAATATATTGACAGATGTATCAGCTATAATTCACAATAAATCAGCATTAACTAAATTAGACCTCATCAGAGCCTTCAATCAAATTTCAATGGTGCCTGATCATTTTCTGAAAACTGTAATAACAACACCATTTGGGTTGTTTGAATTTTTACACATGTCAATTGGTTTAAGAAACGTGGCACATACTTTTTCAGATTAATCTGTAAGAGGTGATCTGCAGGGCTTTGAGGAAGCCTGCTTAATTTAGTTCATGCACATGCATGGTTGAGTCTATTATTGCCGGTGATTGTCCAAGGGTGTCCCCTTCCAATATATGTTCCGTCATACTACTCTAAATGCCCCCTTCCCATCTCATGGGATCACAAAAGGTTCGGTTTGTGGTCACTTGCTGGGACGTCCTTGAGTATTCGTGCGATGTACCCCGTGTCTGTGGGGATAGATTTCTGGGTAGCCGCGACCTCCTTGTACTGAGACATAGACCCCGGTCTGGTGGCGTTTTATATTGGTCTTCTTTATCAACCTCCATCATTGTTGGAACTTCCCTTCTGTCCTGGCAATCTACATCATCCACTTCCATTTCCTCTAGTGAGGTCTCTAGAGGTTTGGGTCTTTTTGTGTTGTCCAATATCATAGGGATATCCTCTGATGGCGGGAGGTACTGGGTGTCTACCACTAGGCAATTGCGTCGGGTCACTCGGTTGCTTCTGTCGATGCATGTATTGTGTGGTACTGTCTGTTACCCAGCCTCTCTACCACTCTTCCAGTTTTTGTCTACCTACGTGGGTATGGATCTATTTGGTTTTGTATTTGGACCGATTGTCCAATTTCTAATTCTTTGAGTGGGTGACTGTGGATTGTAATATCTTTTATTTCTAATGTGTCTTTTTGCCATTGCCATCTCCCTATACCAACTGATTTCACTCCACCGTTTGTGAATTCAGTATTTTTCTTGAAGGGCTGGAAGGTGATCTTTTATCACTCGGCCGTATATAGCATCATTGCTGGGAACATGTCCAAGCCTTGGACGGGAGTGTTACGGTGTGTTAATAAGGACATGGTTGCACGATCCTCGCACAAATGGCCATAGCTGTCAATATTATCCGCCAACACCCGCTTAGCTGTTTTGACGGCCAGTTCTGCACGCCCATTAATCTAAGGATAATATGCTGATGATATGCATTTGTTTATCCCCCTGTTCTTCAGAAACTGGTTATATTCTTGGGAATCAAATGGCGGCCTTCCGTCGGACGATATTTCTTCTGGGACACCGTATGCACAGCACCACTTTCGTAGGGCATCACATGTTGCCCTGGCATTCCCAGACAACATCTACCCATCTTCTATATCTGTCAGCGTAGACCATATAATTTTTCCCTTGCATGTGAAAAAAGTCTTACCGTCATATGAAACAGGAATTCAGGATTCAGCGTTGGCATTAAAGGTTCCCTAGGCTGTGATGAGACCATTGTATTGCAAATTTTACATTGGGCTCTGGTCTGACGAATGCTTGCGTCTAGCCCTGGCCAGAATAGTCACTGTCTGGCGTTTGCCAGCATGCCGTTGATTTCCTGATGTGCGGAGTGTAGCGACTCTAACACCTCTCCCCATAGTTTTCTAGGTATGAGTATTTTGTTGTCCATTATAACCACTCCTTCCAGGCTGTATAATGTTTCCTTCATGGGCCAAAACCGGGGATTATCTCTGGTAGTTCATGCCGAGACTTAGGGAAACCTTTCTGTACATATTCCACCAGGGACCGACGTTCTTCATCAGTGGCTGCTGCCGCCCTGATTCGGTCCCATGTAATTGCCCTTAATTTTGGATCTTGTTCATATGCAGAACTAAATGATGCTCTTATAGTACTGTTGATTATTAGAGCCGTATCTAATTTTGGTGTTGAGGGGTATTTGATGTGCAGTCTGGTGCAGCGTTGAGTTTGCCAGGGAGATGTTTTATGTTGAACTTATACATCAGGGAGCATTCCTTGAGGCTGAACAGCCATGGGTTCTTTATATCCTCCAAGGCCTTGTCTGAGAAAATTTTTATTAAAGGATTGTGGTCTACTGTTACTAATAATTCTGGGCATCCCAGCACGAACATTCAATACACCTCTAATCCGTATACTAGTGCCAAAGCCCCTCAACTGGTGCATAACGTGACTCGGCGTCACTGGTGAACCGAGATCCGGCTAAAATCAGCTTCCAGTGGCCCTTACCAGAAATCGGCCCCGCTTCTGTGGCACAGTTGCAGTGCTTCTGAAAAAGAAAATATCCTACCCCTGTCTTACTGAAGTCCGTTAATAGACATGTCGGTCTGTTGACTTCAAATGTCTTAACCCCTTCCTCGATTACTTTTGCAATTCTACATTTAGAGTGCTCAAAAGCCTGATCAAGCGCGTCGTCCCAGTTTGTCTTCAGTAGTTCTCGGAAGGGAGCCATTATTTTGGCTTGCGGAAACGCATATGATACTTGGTTCACAATTCCAAACCAGGATCTGATATTGGTTATGTTTGTAGGTGTAGGGAAGTTCGATATTGCTTCTGTCATCTTCTTAGTGGGTTTTATCCAATCCTCTATTATCCGGAACCTGGTGAAGTATATCTCTTTTTCCGTGAAGTGGAATTTTTCAGGGTTAAAGACGATACCATTGTTGCCACTGTGGGTAATGTATTCTATCGTATGCCAGAATGATATTTCTATTGAGTCATCCCATAGTATAGTATTGTCTATACATCTAGTTTTCCGGGTCATATCAATGGTTATATCATCAAACCTGCGCGTATATGCTTCTCCCGACGCGTGAAATCCCTGTGGGGCCCTAAGATATCGGTACCTGCCCCATTCGTGTGTACAGGTATTAACGAAGTCTGATTGAACGGGGAATGCGTATGGTGAGTTTCTCTCATGGTAGCAGCATTTAGTTTTTGCAAGTCTACTGTACGCCTAGGGGAGCCATCCTTTTTTGGTGCAACCACCATCCTTGAACACCAAGTTGTTGGTGTGCCAACTGGCACTGGTTCAATGATGCCCAGCACCACATACCGGTCGATGTGCTGTTTAACTTTTTTCTTCCAATGATGAGGAACTGGGATAGGTGTATGAACCGCTATTGGTTTTGTCCCCAGAATGAAAGTAATATTCAGCGGTTTTCCCTTCATCTTCTGAAGTGGTTGATGTGGGCATGTGTTAAACATGCTGGATCTGAAGTAGCATTCCTAGTTGATTTTTTTATTTGAGGTTATTGTTATTTAATTTAGTTATATAGAGTTGTGTAAATGGAGTTCAAAACTGTTCAGTAGTTCAAAAGTTATGAGAATTTAAAGCCCTGAAATTGGGGGTAAAAAAGTGGACATTATTTTGATAAAAAAAATATGTCAACTCATGGACCAATTCAGACCAAGAAATTCAATAATTTCTTCACCATTTCTTTATTTTTTAAGCAATTTTGATAAAATTTTGCATTCTTATGTAAAATTCTGTTCTTTCTGATTATGCACTTAAATTTTATGTATCTCCATGCTAGAACCTATTATTTGGGGAATAAAAAGTAGGGATATCAAGATTTTTTTTTAAAAGTTTACCACAAGATTGTTCAACATTTTCATTTTTATACTGCATGTATACACATATATAATATTAATTTAAATATATAACATCACTTTGAGCTTAAAAATACATTTCTAAATGCTTATGTTGAATTACGTAAAAGAAATAGATTACCCATTTACATATGTTTTTACACAAACCCGGTCCGCAGTCCGTGTGTGCTGTGTTTTATTTACATTTCTCATAATTTTAAGTTGTTTTACATAGTTACATATTTAGAAAGATAATGTTATTTTATTTCCAACCATATAAATATTTTTAAAATTGGATGAGAAATAAGCGATGAATTACTATTTAAACTTTATGGTCTGGATAAACGATGTCTAGCCGAGTTTACATTACAGAACGGAGGACAACTAAATTTGAGTTTTTTTCTTCAAAATTCAAAGTTTCAAAGCAAATCCCTGATGGTATACAATCGTTTTTATTTCACACATGATATAAGAAAATAATCCTAAGGCTGTCTCCTATAAGGGATATAGTGCTTTTTTTTTGGTTATCTTATATTTTTGGAAGAAATTGCTTTTAACTATTGTATTTTCCCTCCCAAAGATTGGAAAAAAAAAATTTCTGCTTGTAGTTAAAAGTGTCCCCTATTTAATTGTAAAATTTCAAGAATATTGATAAAGATTAACCACTTTGGTTTTACATAAAATAACACAGAAAATTCGACCGTGGAACAAAATTTTTATCACTCATTTTCAGCCAATTTAACACAAAATACCATTTAACTCGCTGTTAAAGATAGTTTAATGGATAAAAAACACATAAAAATTACATATTCAGAAAGATTATTTCATTTTCTTTCCAACCATATAAATATTTTATAAATTGGGCCTGAAATACGCTAGTAATTACCTTTTTAAGCTGAAATTGTTTACATTTGAAATTCAAGTAAATTTGACGGTTTTCTTTTCAAAATTAAAACTTTGAGCAAAATCCCTGACAGTATACAATCGTTTTTATTTCACACATTATATATGGAAATAATTCTGAGTCTGTCTTCTATTACTGGTATAGTGCTTTTTTTTTGCTTATCATATTTTTTAAGGAAATCGCGTTCAAATTTGCTCTATTGTATTTTTGCTTGCAATGGACCTAGAAACAAAAAAAAGGTCCTGTTTGTACTTCCAGGTGTCTTCTAATTGAGTGTAAAATTTCAAGAATATTGATAAAGATTAGCCACTATGATTTTGAAAAACAAAGTAGCGTGTAAAAATTAGTCTAAAAAAAATATCATATTTTATGTTTTCGTTTTTTCGAAGCAAAATATCATTTTAATTTGCTGTAAAAAATTATTCAAAAGATTTATTGTCTTAGGCTGTTAAATTGTCATGTTGTTCCAGGTAACCAGTTGTGTTTGGCAGTTGAATGGCAGTCACTCTAATGGTGGACGATCATCATATATGTAGTCTGTTGCCAATTAACTTTCTTCCTCTTTTTCCAAAGAGTTCCTTGTACTGAAACAGCCCAAGGGAGATAACTCATAATCTACATTGCGGTTATTTTATTTTTTTTTTAAGTTGGGATGTATCAAGTACCTCTAGCTATTTTAGCATAGATGCCCCTCTTTTGGTCAGGGAATCTGCCAGTTGTAGTTTCCCATCTACCCAAAATACCTCAATTTCTCCCAATCTTGCCATGTCCATCTTCTATCACTAACAATATTTGTAGTACTTAAAGCACTAGTTAGTGATACATTGTCTGTATAGCATCATACTGGTGGTAGTACAGCCATACCAAAAGTTTCAGATGCTAATGGACTTTTTGTAACTCTGTCCAACATTTTAGATTGCCAGCTAATTAGGTGCCACCTTCTTGTTTTCACCTTCAATAAAAACAATACCACCCTGAGATGACCCATCTTCTAAGCTAGCATATGTAGCATCTGAATATGATAGGACTTTGATTTTTTTAGGATTACCTAAATTAGGAAATTTTATTCCACATGTTTTGTCTTTCAATTTAGTCAGCGCTTCTTATTTTTGGATGTTTTCCTGTATTGCTCATAACACAAGTTTCATAACTTATATCTGGTCTTATTTGTGAGGTAACCCACATCATTTGTCCACTTAAGCGCTTTAAGTCTGCTTTCTCTTCTTCAGTTAGTTCGTCTGTCTTCCTTGTGGTATGACTTTTAGCTATGATAATTGGTTTTATTAAGGAAATGTAGGATTCTTGTTTTATTTGCACTCCTTTTGTTGTTTGCATATCTTCTAATCCTAGATATTTAAAGGATCCAGTTTCATATGTGCTGACCTTGAATATTCTTTTTAGCTTTACTATACCTCAGTTTTTGGACAGACATTACGAGGTGGACGCAGAAATACCTCTCTTGACAAAGGATCCCCTTGCAGAAATGTCGCTGTTATATCAATAGATTGCAATCTCCAGGACATCAGGGCTGCTGTTAAAAATACTAAGCGTAAACACTACTACAGGTCAGAGTATCTTTCCTAAGATTGCTAGTGTCCTCTTCAAAACCACGGGCCACTAATCTTGATTTAGTTTTCTTCTTGCCATCTATATATTTTTCAGATATTATCCAACAAGAAGATAGTGTAGCCTATTTTTCAAATGGAACTACTTCAAAACATCATTATTAATCAGGTTATTAAGCTCTCTTTCTATGACAGAGAACAAGAAAAGAAAAAGAGCAAGACATTGTCTTGCCTGCCGGGATCGAACCTGCGTCCTCCCGCATGCAAAAACAAATGCAATTTAGGCCCTGGACAGACGCGAGGTTTGACTGATGTGCCCGGATGTTTGGGTAATATGCCCATAAATAACCAAAGCAAGTCGAGCATCGGGTGACAAGCAGAGAAGCATTCGGCTTACATGAGAAGGCAGTCAGAAAAGATTATTTTGACGATGCTGACAGATTTTCAGCTGCTGGTCGAAGACGAAGACCGTGTTGACCAAAAGAAAGTTTGGCCTGCGAGAAGACGGTGAACTCGCTTCTTTTTGGTCCCCCCTCAGCAGGAACTTGTTGACTCAAATATCTATTTTCCCCCCCTCTATTTTCCCCCCTTCTATACTTTCCTTAGCATCCACAACATCCTGGGACATTTCTTGATCTGCGGCTAGCAGTACAGCATTTTCAGGATAAGATAGTTCCTTCCAATGATCAATATAATCATGGACTGCTGTTACAACAGGAACCCAATGTGTCAAAAGGCAGTTGTTAATAGAAAAAAAAGCATGTATACCTTCCGGTAATTGAAACTTAAAACTACTCAGTTTGTGATATAGGTACTCAAATTTTATCAAAAAGTCAATCATACTTATTCCGGAAGGACACCTGTAATCATGAAATTCCTTAAAAGCCAAATAAACCTGAATATTTTCGTCCTTTAAAGATAGTGTATCCAGTTTGTCAGTTATTTGCTGCATCCCATTTTCATATCCAATTTCCTCAGGTTATAGGTCTCTAACACAATCTCTTGATAAAGTGAGAAAAACTGCTGGGCCCTGTTTATCCCAGAGGAAAGTCTGTATACATTAGCCATATTGTCAAGTTGTTCTTCCATTCTCCATAGAAATCCTCGTTTTCCAAAATTGGTGGCGATTCTAAAGTATGCTGATTCATCATCTTGAGATGCAGTATAAGTGGCAATGTGTAAAACACAAAACAATATAAATTATCCCACAACTCGGTCTCTCACTCTGCTACCAATTGGCTAAAGGCATTTGAATGGCAGTCACTCTGATTGTGGACAATCATAGTCTGTTAACTTTCTTCCTTTTTTGTCAAAGAGTTCCTTGTACTGAAACAGTCCAAGGGAGATAACTCATAATCTACAGTTGACACCTCTCCCATTGGTGTAGGGACACCCCTGCAGTGGGTGATGACCACTAGACCACTTTTTTCTTTTCTAAAGAAACTGACACCCACTGAAACATGCACAGCAGCTTCCCGCAGCTTAATCGACTGTCCGCTACTTTCAACCTTTGTTAGAATGCTGGACCTACCTACTAACCGACCACAAGCTCTTGCCGAGCACATGATAATAATCTTTGGTCATAGGACTTTACTAGACATTTAGATTATTTGTTGCAATTCACTTTCATATACCTGTTTCATCAAAGGAAGTGACAACGTACCTGCAAACGTCAAGTCTCTGCTAGACTTTTGTTTGGATTACCAACAATTTGTGGAAGAACAGGCAAAGGGTTAACAACTACAGCAGCTTCTATGGGAATTTACAAAGATATGTGCAATACCTGCGCAGAATGACCACATTCCTTTGTGCTAGAGACTTTGTGGAGGACGACTTTGTGTAGGACATTGTTCTCTTCCATTCACAATTGGTTGCACCCTGGTGCTAATGCCTCAACGTAGCCACAAATGAAAATTGACATTCAGCTGTGAGCTAAAATCTGTGTAACATGTCAAAAGTGGGAAGACATATCCACTCACCCCTTGGATCCTTCCTATATCCTGATGAGCATCTTGCACATGTACATATAGACACCACTAGACAACTCTTTCATGTGAGGGGTATACTTCTTTTATGGATTGGCTTACAGCAAGGATAGTGAACTTGACATACAATTATCACATGCAAAGTCAAAGGCTGTGGATAGGTTGGAATCTGCCTTTTTGGATGCAACATGATTTAGAATGGACACTCCTCTGACTGCTCCATCACAGTAACACCAAATCTTGCAGTCATGTTAAATGATGTAAACATTTGTTGAAATAAATTGTGTTGTTTTATTTCAGGCCTGGACTTTAAACTTTTTCTATTATTTCATTCTTAGCAAAAGAAACGATTTTTTATTACATTTTGTAATTTACAACACACAATTTGTGTAATCCCTTGTTTTGCTCTTTTGGCAACTTGACCAATCTAGGGACGGAGTACTTGTAGGGTAATAAGGAGTTATCTTATCTTGGTTTGGAGGTGTGTCTTCTTGACATCGCCTCTCTCATCTCATGACCATTGGTCACATGAGAATTGAGATCCTTTTCTTATCTACTTTTGTTTCATAACTTTGAGTGAATACCTATTTTTATCTCTTTTCAATGAGATAAATCCTATTACCTCATGGTGATAATGAAGACTATTTAAGTGGGATAATCCTTTACACTATCCCTTTATTACCAAATATCATTTGGTTGTTCTTTGGAACATTGTATACAGTATCTGTTTGGAACATAAATTTATATATTATGTTGTTATATCAATGTACATAGTATGTATTAGACATTCATATGTGCATTGTTCATGTGAGTCATTTGTTTCAGTATTAGTGTATCCATGGATGCACTAACACATTATAAGGACATAGTGTAGGTTATATGCTAATAAGCACTGTTCTTATGGTTTCAAGTATTTCTATATAATACTGATAATTTTTAAACAGATTGATTTGACCCAGACATGGAAACCTAAAAGATATAACTATTCCCTGTCAGAGTGGATATGGGAGCTGCCAAAATTGAAGCCTCACCACCGGATGCAGTTAGTATTATACATGAGTTATATGTGTGTGTATGTATGTAACAGTAACCTAACAAAATCATATCCAAATTTTTATTAGAATTATACTTTTAAAATTCTCTAAGTTTGGAAAACTCTTTCCAATATGTAACTGAATGTTAATTTTTGGAGTGAGTGGTGTTGTAAATCATCCAAATAACAGAGATAACTATGAAATTCAAATCATGATACTTCATTCTTTCCTAAATAGAAGCGTCAATATAATCGTAGACAGCTATTAAAACAGGAACCCATAGTGTCTACAGGTTGTCTAATATATTAGTAAAATTATCATGATGCTTATCTATATGTTGTCATAAGATACCAAAGACAACACAACACATTGAGATTTTATTAGGGAAATACACTAGAAATGCTCCAAATACAATAAAGCCATTTCTAATTCAATATACCACTGTTTTATGGCTTTTGCTCTGAATGCTACTTTTTAATCATCCAGATTCTCCATAAAACTAAATTTAATTCTAAATTCTAATTAGAATCCTTTAATCATTCCTAAAATAGAAGCACAGTCTGCTGTTACAACTACTCGGTTCATTGGTCATCTTGATAAAACAATCAGCATATAAGAATATTATGAGTACTTTTCAAGGATATGGTCATTTTTTTTTCAAATAATTCCACCCTTTTAATAGAAAAATAGTTTCTTATGTTTCTTATTTTTTCTTATTTAAAACAAAAAACTCATATGAAAAAAGACAAATCTTTTCAATAAGATATTAACTGTTTTGTATTGAAGAATATATTATTAATTAAGAAGGAATAAAATAGAGATTTGTCAATCAGCACTGACTACTCTTTCTTTCTAATATTTTACTTTGGCTTCAATTCCTCTGTCCCTGATTAGGTTATGTTGCTGGGATTATTCTAGCAATTATTGTCTATTCAGTTACAAATTGCTTTGAGAGAGGCACTGAAGATGTCCTCAAAGCAATCAACAACTATTAAGGCTTGAGAGAGGCAATGAAGATGTCCTCAAAGCAATCAGCAACTATTAAGGCTTGAGAGAGGCACTGAAGATGCAAAGCAATCAGCAACTATTAAGGCTTGAGAGGCACTGAAGATGTCCTCAAAGCAATCAGCAACTATTAAGGCTTGAGAGAGGCACTGAAGATGTCCTCAAAGCAATCAGCAACTATTAAGGCTTGAGAGAGGCACTGAAGATGTCCTCAAAGCAATCAGCAACTATTAAGGCTTGAGAGAGGCACTGAAGATGTCCTCAAAGCAATCAGCAACTATTAAGGCTTGAGAGAGGCACTGAAGATGTCCTCAAAGCAATCAGCAACTATTAAGGCTGAGAGAGGCACTGAAGATGTCCTCAAAGCAATCAGCAACTATTAAGGCTTGAGAGAGGCACTGAAGATGTCCTCAAAGCAATCAGCAACTATTAAGGCTTGAGAGAGGCAATGAAGATGTCCTCAAAGCAATCAGCAACTATTAAGGCTTGAAAGAGGCAATGAAGATGTCCTCAAAGCAATCAGCAACTATTAAGGCTTGAGAGAGGCAATGAAGATGTCCTCAAAGCAATCAGCAACTATTAAGGCTTTATTGTTTGCCTTTCATCATGAAAGATCTGGTTAGAAATATATTTAGAGACACATTAAACTAGCAGACTGATAATTAATCATGAAATTAATGATCAATAAAATTATGGAGAATGCATGCAGGATATTTTACAGGAGGATATTTTACAGGGGTGGTGTGAAGGAATTTGTCCTGAAAATGTCTAAGTGGCCCTAGATCTTAATTTCTTGGGGGAGGTGTTAAAAATTAAGATCTAAAGTCTTTACAATGACCCTCCCACCAATAAAAATTTTTTTTTTAATTGAAGTAAAGTTAGGTGTGTTTCAAATCTATTCATTTTTAGAATATCAACTCCAAATACGACCTATTATTCCACATTTCAACAGAAGTAATGTAATTTTTCAAAATATCATGGCACTAATACATAATAGCAGCCAGTTTTGATCAAAGTTTTCTGTGACATGTTTATAGAAAATAATTAAAATTAACAATACCAACATTTTAATGCAAATGAGTTAAAGCATTTAAAATAAAACAATGCAATTGTTGTTTAGAGAATTTTTTTTTTCATTTTCTCTTAAATAAAGCATGGAAGCAGGTGTTGAAATTTGAGATTGTTATCAAAATCCTATTCAAGGGTAACAACTAATGTATTAATAACTCCTGAACCCAACACAGCAGATATTTTTAAAAAATTTTAAATTGGAGCTAAAAACAAAAGCGACTGTTATATTTTTTTTTATTTGATATATACTTTTACATTATATACTTTATTTTACAAAAAACAAACAGGTCAATGGAAACTGCATAATAATTAAGAAGGAATTTATCATTAAAAAAGATAGGGGAAAAAAATTCACTTCTTTACAACAAGAGACAGAAATTGTACTCTTTTTATACAATGTGAAAACACAGTTCATACTTTTTCTTTTTTCATGAAAATTTCTTAGATTTTATATAAAGAATATTTGTTGTTTTCCTGACGAAAAACTTCTTTGAGGATGCAATACAGTGTATAAACAAAATCCAATAGAGAAATGGATGAAAATCTACATCCTCCCATTACTGAAGAAAGGCGACCTCAGAATCACTAAGAACTACACCCTTTTGTCAATCACATCCAACCAGAAGTAAAGAAAATTAATAGAAAGGGTATGAGCAAAAAACTCTGTCGCAACACTTTTGTTTGTTGATTTTTCCAAGGCATACACAAAGTAAAGATGAGGCAAATACTCCTAGCTTTGGTCTCCCCAAAGAAACTGTTACCGCTATAATGATGCTCTACAAAGACACAAAAGCTATGATTCATTCACCTGATGGTAACAGATTTCTTTGACATTGTCGCTGGAGTCCTACAAGGAGATACATCAGTACCATTTTTATTTCTAATTTGCCTAGACTGGACTATGTAATAAGATCTAATGAAAGAAAACTGCTTCATTCTAAAAAGGCAAGAAGCAGACAATATTCAGTAGAAACTATTAAAGATGTGGACTATGCAAAAAAAACTAGCACTTCTAGAAAGTACTCCTGGAGTAAACTAGAGTTCATTTATTACAAACAAGATGGAAACATCTACACACTGAGAAGTAAACCCTTGTAATTAGTAACCCATTTTACATACCTAGGTAGTAATATCTCATCTACAGAAAGCAATGTCAATATACGCATGAGAAAAGCATGGATTGCTTAGCCAGATTATTGATCATATGGAAATCTGATCTTTCTGATAAGATAAAGCAAAAATTCTTCTGAGCTCTAGCAATGTCAGTGCTACTATATGGCTGTGCCACTTGGACTCAAACAAAATGCTTTAAGAAAAAGCTAGATGGGAACTGCTTTTTTGAAAAAATTCTGGAAGCCACACCCTATAAAAGAGCAGTTGTACTGCCACTTATTTCCTATCACACAAACCATTCAGGTAAGACAAACAAGAGATGTTGAGCACTGCTGGAGAAACATGGGTGAGCTGTGATATTCTCTTGTGGGCACCTACACATGGGTACACCAGTATGGGTCAGCCAACAAAAAACTACATCGATCAGTTTTGCAAGGATACTGAAAGTTGTGCAGAGGACCTTCCAGAACCAATAGCCAGTAGGGACTTGTGTTAAGGAAAAGTCATGGTGATCTGTGCTGTTGGTAAAACCTAATGATATATATAAGTTTGAATGAAAGTTCGACCAATTTGGAACCAGATCTGATTAGGTCCAATCTTGAACTAATATTTGCTGATTTCCAGGGAATAATATTTTTTTTCAGATTTTGTGAAAAACTTTCTAATTGACTCTATACTCGATCAATTTCACAGAGAGGGAATAATGTAAATCCATCAGAAACACATCCAACAGTAATGGGGTGTAGTATTTAGTAAATGGTTTCCTAAGAGAACTTGATTCTGAATTCCAGGCACTGATTGAAACCAACCTTACCAAAATACGGAACTCAATAGACACTTCAAAGCTTGAGAAAGTGTCAAGGATTGCTAGCAGAGAATTGAAAACATGTTATTGTAGATCCATCAGTTTCAAATGCCCTTTTTTGAACAGAGGCATTATCAGGGATGAGAAACGAATCCTTTACCAGAATGTTAAGTGAAGAGGTTTGGTCATGGTAGAAAGCCTGCTCAGCAGCAAAGAACAGGCTTGCATCCAAAAGAGATTCTTCTGAGTGTATGGTTGAATATACAAGGAATCATCTATCATGAACTGTTAAACAATAATCAAACAATCAAAGCCAAAGTTTTGCGGCCAATAGCTAAGGTCTTTAAGAAAAAGCTTTTGACAAAAAACAAAGAGAAAATGGTGGAGGATGATCCATTTTCTGTTTCCAGACCATGTCAATTTTGTTTACCATATGTTTCAAAGTTTGCAAAGCTATTTTGATGGACTTAGTATCTTACTTCAACTCAAAACCAAAAGAATTTTATATATGTGGCATTAAAACACTTGTTGACAGATTGGACTGAAAACAATGGTCATTATATTAATGATTAAATACATCAATAATAACCACTATTTTGTTTTATTTGTCACTAAAAAAATTGAATACAAAAAAATAAGTTGGCTTTAAAGAAAGGCCACTTGTATTTTTGAGGTCAATGAAATGCAATAGATTTCTTGTGCTCAAGAGATTTATTCAATGACACATCCAACAGTTAACATTGTATTAATGTTTTGCATTTCTTAATGATATGAAAGAAAAGAGTAATTATGTTTGAGATAAGATACTTCCATATGCATACATGGCATAGTGTTTAATTATTTCAAGAGTTTGGTTAAATAAAAGTATGTTAGCTGGGTAAAAATTATGTCAGAAAAAGTTTGGTCATCAAAATAGATTAATTAAAAAATTATAGAAATCTTAAAAAGGAAAATGAAAAGAACCAAAGTTAATTAAAATGAAAAGAGTGATGGTATATTTGATAACTAATGTCTGAAAACATTTTCTAAAATGGTTTTATTTGGTAAGCAAACCCTCTAAAATTTTACTTCAGTAGCAGACTTAATAACCCCAGAAAAATTTTCTAGGATATCCTACTGGATAATGAAAGCTTGAAACAATTTTGTTTTCAAGTATACAATCTTAGAAAATGTATTACAGCTGTGGTAGTACATGTTAGCATACTAAAAATGCAATTTTCTTTTAGGAGTTGGTTATCAAGTATGCCATTATAGAAAATTTGTTTCAGTTATTGTTTCTGAGCTATCTAGTATCTGTCAGAAAATATGTTCTTGAGTGGGCTATCTAGTATGGCCTGTCAGAAAATATGTTTCTTGAGTGGGCTATCTAGTATGGCCTGTCAGAAAATATGTTTCTTGAGTGGGCTATCTAGTATGGCCTGTCAGAAAATATGTTTCTTGAGTGGGCTATCTAGTATGGCCTGTCAGAAAATATGTTTCTTGAGTGGGCTATCTGGTATGGCCTCAGAAAATATGTTTCTTATCTGGTATGGCCTATCAGAAATATGTTTCTTGAGTGGGCTATCTAGTATGGCCTGTCAGAAAATATGTTTCTTGAGTGGGCTATCTAGTATGCTCTGTCAGAAAATATGTTTCTTGAGTGGGCTATCTAGTATGCTCTGTCAGAAAATGTTTTTTGAGGGCTATCTAGCGGGCCATCAAGTTTGTCATGTTAGAAAATTAGTTTCATATGAGAGTTATCAGATCTGACATTTTAGAAAATTTGTTTCAGGAGTTGATTATTCAAATTAAAACTCTACTGCAGAAAGAGAAATCTCCAAAGTGAGTAATACACTCACCAGCATTTTATCATCCATGACAGAATTATAATAATGAGAGATATCATTCACCTATGGTTAGAAATAGATATCTTGCAGCATTCAATTATTTTCAATTAATTAGATTAGATTTATAGTTCTTTCCAGTCGTTCAAAATTAATTTAGTAATGAATTCTTAAAAATTAGTTCAAGCTAATGAGTAGAATATTCTTTTTTTTATATGATGTAAATTCTTGATTTGTTGCTATACTAATTTGTCTTTTTTAGTACATAATTATTTATCAGAAACAATAATTGATGCTAATGGGTGACTCTTTTAGATTTTTTCAAACTATATTTAACTTAGAATATAAAAGCCAGTTCTGATTTTTGCTTTTATTTTTATTTCAAAGATGATTTAAAATTTTCCATACTTAATAGCATATAGGATGAATATTTTTCTAATAATCAGAAAATATAAAATACTTTGCAATCTGTACATAAAATTGAACCTCTTTTTATAAATGAATAGTTACTCTGGACTACTAGAAACTAATAGTTGTCTAGGTATCTCTTTTTAAGTGAACGTGCTAAAAGAAATCCTGTATGTTGCCATTTAGACATTATTGTTATGTAAGTTGCTCAGCTGAGCAACTTACATAACAATAAGTTACATTTTGAAATTTAAAAAAAAATAAAACTTTCAGTTTCAATATTCATTAATCACACCTCTTGTGTACCAATATATATATATATATATATATATATATATATATATATGGTGATTACCACTTCTTCACAGAAAAAGACCATTTCAGTTGTCCAGCTTTGCTTTTACATGTCCTGTTGTATAAGAGATATGTAAGACACCTGGCTTTCGCTCATGAACACACATTTTTCCTGTGGTCGTCAGTCACCATGAGACTACATATGACTCAAGAGACCAGCCCGCTACAGGCAAGCCCTGCCACACATATTACATATATGATCAGTCTTGAATGTAGGAAATGTATCCAGGACCTCCGTCTTGTGCTGCTTCTATAAAGCCCGCTTCAGAATGGAGTGCTCAACCCGCATTGCCTCAAACCTTCTATAGCCACTATAAACAAGTCTCCTCCAGGCCGAATGATTCATAGCCATCCTTTCCCAATCCTCAAAACTTATGCCAAGAGTCTCAAGATTGTTTTTTATGAAATCCTTGAAATGTTTCTTGGCTTTGTGTCACGGATGTTTACCATACTGGAATTCCCTATAAAACAGTTGCTTCGGGGGTCTGCATTCTTCCATCTTAACAAGATGTCCAGCCCAGCACATTTGGCTTCATATGATGCACATTTCTGTGCTAGACACATTGGCTTGTTGCAGTACAGTGGCATCTGGCATGAATGATCGCCACCCAATGTTTAAGATTCTTCTGAGACAGGTCTGATGGAATCTCTCCAAGGCTTTAATATGTCAGCCATACGTAGTCCACATTTCCAAAGAATATAGTAGTATAAATACAACACACGATTCATACACACTGAGCTTCATTCTGTCCAACCACACACATCTCTTGAAACCACCAAAGGCCTTTCTGGCTCATTCAACCGTAGAGATATTTCTGAATCACGGGTTCCATCTCTGGATAGAGCACTGCCAAGATAAATGAATGAGTCAACTACGTTCAATCTGGTCCCTTGACGTAGATGTTGGGTTCCACATACTCATGACAAGGTGGTGGAGTGAGCATCTCTTTAGTTTTCTCAAAGTTGATAGTGAGTCCAAAGGAAGTGCAAGCTCCAAAGAAGAGATCCATTATTTCCTGCATGTCCCCTTCAGTGTGAGCAACAAAGTCTGCATCATTAGCATGGAGAAGGTCACGGACGATGCACATTTCTATGCTGGATGCCTTGGCTTGTTGCAGGACATCGCGTCTGAGGTGAGGGATTGCCACCCTACTTTTAAAATCTTTCTGAGGCATGTCTGATGAAATCTTTCTAAGGCTTTGATGTGTCGACGGTATGTAGTCCACATTTCCAAAGAATACAGGAGTATAGACAAGACACATGATTCATACACACTGAACTTCATCCTGATGGTAATACCTCTATCCGACCATACATATTTTTTGAGTCCACCAAAGGCCCTGCTTGCTCTTTTGATCCTTAGAGAAATTTTGGAGTCAAGGTATCCACACTTGAAGAGTGTGCTGCCAAGGTAGACAAATGAGTCATCCACCTTCAATCTAGTTCCTTTAACATAGATGTTAATCGTTTTCTCCAGAATAATGGTGAGTCCAAAGGCCATAGATGTTTCTTCAGAGAAGAGATTCATGTCCTCTTCAGTGTGGGCGACAAAATCTGCATCATCAGCGTAGAGCAGCTCGCAGACGAGGGTCTGGAAGGTCTTCATCTTGGCATTAAAACGAGCAAGATTGAAGACCCTGCCAGTGGTACAGAATCATATAAAGACACCGATGTCACAGTTCTGAAAGGCATATGATAGAGTCATCGCAAAGTGAATGAAGAACAATGTCAGTGCAGAGATATCACCCTGCTTAACATCGTTGTCGATGGGTATTGGCTCCAAGTGTTGAAGTGGAAGCGTGCTTTCATGTCCTGATGGAGTTGTTCAAACATATGTATGAATCCTGATGGGCGTCCAAGTTTCCGGAGAATAATCCATAGCACAGGTCTATTCACTATGTCAAAGGCTTTTGTTAGATCCACAAAGACCTGGTAGAGTGCTACATGCTGTGCAATGCATTTCTCCTGAAGTTACCGAGCAGAAAAAATCATGTCCATCGTTCCACAACCAGGTCTGAAGCCGCTTTGGCATTCTGGGCTTACCATGGGACAGATCCACCTAGTGAGACGGTTGAGCAGGAGCTTTGTAAAGCCCTTGCCCACTGCCTCGAGAAGGCTTATGCCCGGTAATTGCCAAAAACCAATCGCACGCTTTTGCCCTTGTAGAGTGAGACCAAGATTGCATCAATCCAGTCCTGAGAGACAGGAGCGCCCAGCCATACATCAGAGATGAGATGGTGGACCTCTGCAGTGATCTTGTCACTACCGTAGTGGAGAAACTCAACAGGAATGCCCTCAAGACCAGGTGCCTTTCCAGTATTTATTTTCTTAATGGTGGAATGATCCATCATCTCATGGATCGTTTCCCTTTGGAGCAGGTTGCCGATTACACTTTTGTCGATAACTGAGAAGTTGTAAAAGAGGTCCATGAAGTGCTCCATCCAACATTTGATGATACCCTCAGGAATCTTATGGAGGAGAGTCCCATCCTTCGATTTGAGGGAACCATTGATGATCGTTGTAGGCGGAATGCCTGTAAGCATATACCGTGCCCTGATCGTGAGTGAGTCCAAGTTGCTTTATGGGCAGGCTTCTGATGTGAGAATGTATTGCAGATAACTAGTCTGAGTTCAGTACAAAGCTGGAGCAAGTGGAGACCATTTCAATTCATTCTTCCCAGACCATACTTCCCCAGCGCCATCCAGGTTCCATTATCTTGTCCCACCCTGGCGTTAAAATCGACGAGAAGCGGGATTTTGTCAGCTTCTGGGAGGAAGTATATGACTGATCTGAGATCTTGGTAGAAGTTCAAAGTGACCTCTTTGTCACTGCCAAGAGTGGGAGCATAGACAGATATAATTGTCATGAAGCGGTTGTCCGGTAATGGAGCCCGAAAGTACATGATCCTGACATTGACGCTGTGTGGCTGTTCAATATGATTGACTAGTTCAGTGTGAATGGTAAAGCCCAATCCGCCTACTCGCCTCATACCTCCAGGTTTACCTGTCCAAAAGAAAGTATAATTGGCTCCCACATCTGTCAATTGGTCCTCATGACCTAAGTGGACTTCCGCAAGAGCAGCAATGTCTACCCTATATCGAGATAGTTCCTTTGCCACAATTCCAGTTCATCACTCAGGCTTTTCCGATCCCTCATGATCAATAAGTGTGTGTACATTTCAGGTGACTATCATTAGCTTGGACTTTATTTTTAAATATTTAGTTTTTCCCCTGCTATTGTGAACAGTTGCCAGCCGTTGATTGCTGGCCAGCTTAATTGGTGAACAGGCATTTGTTCGGGTCACCTTTTCTAGACCTTTCCCAGATTTCTGGGTGAGCAGTGCTACTCCAGGGGTCACTCATGACCTCGCGAAGGACATTGCTGTTTGGACAACACTGCAGCGACATTAGATGGGCCATGAGCCATGCTATGTGTAGATTCATGGCTGTATGCTTCCAGCCGGTCAAGCCTGCATATGGCGTCATTCTTCCATCGCTGTGGGACTTGTAGAAATATTTGCCCAAAAAGAAAAACATGCTGTGAGCTTGTACGACACGCACATTATGTTCTCCTTCTCTAAAGTCTGGTATCAGTGACAAGCAGAGACAAGATAACTAAAAGGCTATAGAGAACGCAGGTTTTACTTCAGAGTGTCCTTCTCCTATACGGATGATCTAACAAGATCTACAGTTCCATCAGACCAAGTGGTATTTATGTCACCGTGAGACTTATGTAGGCTTGGCCATTGAGTGAAAAGCTTCCCCCAGCCTTTGAAAGGTTTTCTTTTTTGTCCTGCTGGGTGTCTAGCCACCCTCCTCACTAAACAAACTTGGTACGGTTTAGTCGCTGATGACCTATGAAACAGGTAGTACAGGATTACATAGTACCCATAGCAATTTAAGCGACCTGACATGAAAAGTCTATATATATATATATATATATATATATATGCTTAATTGGAGTCGTACCTAATTTTGAAAATTAATTAATTAATAATGAATTAGGCGGGAATGCCTATTTAAATGTATGGCTAAACAAATCGAGAAAAATCAATCTCTGTATGTACATTTCGGCCTATTAGGCCTCATCAGCAGAGCTATAGATAGGAAGGCCGCCCTGTGCGTGATTTGAAACCGGACTGCCAAGCTGACAGGCCGATCGCATAACCGCTACACCAAACGGACTTCTTAGATTTTACGATTTGTTTTAGAGTAGGTTAATATTCCTCTTCTAGTGACTTTTATTACACGACGATATGATAAGTTGTAAACAAGGTATGTTTGGAATGGCTTTTTTGCCGACAATTTTTTGGAGAATATGTGCTTAATTGGAGTCGTACCTAATTTTGAAAATTAATTAATTAATAATGAATTAGGCGGGAATGCCTATTTAAATGTATGGCTAAACAAATTGAGAAAAATCAATCTCTGGCAGTCCGGTTTCAAATCACGCACAGGGCGGCCTTCCTATCTATAGCTCTGCTGATGAGGCCTAATAGGCCGAAATGTACATACAGAGATTGATTTTTCTTATTACTATTAAAGTTATGTTATGAAATGTGACATTACCAAATAACGAAATGATGAACAGTAAACATACATTTCCACATAATTAAATGCGTATAATCGCGTATGAATTGATGTGTTTCAACTAGTAAATAAATAAATGAAAAAATAAATAAATAAATAAAAATTGTCACTTCCCTTATATGCTTTAAAATAATAAATAAATCGCTTTCTTTTAACGTCATTCTTCTTTCTTTTAACGTCATTTTCTTACCGGTTAAAAAAAGAAAGAAATATATTTATTTTCACACATAACATTAACAAAATGTGTGAAGGATGATAACTAATTAGAACTGAGCCTACACTAGTTGTTAACCACCTCTGCTATTTCATATGTTTACTTAATCATTAAACAGTTTAAAATATTAATAGCACGACTTAATAGTAGTAGTAGTAATAATAACCATTATAATAATAATAACTATAACAATAGATATGATTATAATAATGATGATGATAATAATAACTTTCACAATAAATATGATTATTATAACAGTAATAATAATGATAATAGTAATAACTATCACGACAAATATGATATTAATAATAATAATAATAATGATAATAATTGTCTACTTCCACTTATATTTATTAGATTTTGATTCACTTACTCCGGCTAACAGTGTTCAGAAATACATATATTTATAAACAATCTGAAACGGAAAATTCACTACACCAAAACCCACTAGGTATATGGTAACCAGCCATATACCTGATGTCCCGGAGAGGTTAAACTCTGTGATAAAACAACATGCGATCAAAACAAACACCTAACGTGTGGCACACGGTGCACCTGTATGGGCTATGTTGTATTGATGGAGAGAGTGTGATTTGCATAGCACAAGCAACAGACCACTCTAAACAAATCATAGTGCAGGTTGATCAGCAACTGAGTGACTAAAAATACTGCTAATGTGACTTTTTTTTTTTTTTTTACCAAAATCCCATGGCGAGGAAGAGATAGCGATGGGGACAGGCGGGGGATGTTGCTGGAAGTCTTTAGCTAGAACTTCACACATGGGTGGTGAGAGGTAGACGGCCGCTGTGTATTACAAAATCGGACATTACTACACTTTGTGTCCTCCTCTCATACCAAAGCAGCCCTATTTGGCACTGCTTTCCTCACATGGGGAACGGTCAATAAAAGGCGATCCAAAAATTGCATGTCCGTACATGACCCTGATATAAGGTGCATATGGCTAGGCATCCAAATTGTGCACCCGAAATTTCAGAAAATCTAAAATTAATGAAATAAACATGTTCATAGCATCTTGAAACATAAGGACACTACAAGACAACAAGAAAAACCCTGAACGCAGATCTGCGATTATTGCACGGGTTCTTAAACAAAACAACATTAGTATTGCAGCTCTATCAGAAACCAGGCTTCCAGGCAAAGGGGAACTGAAAGAAATGGATGGTGGTTACACCTTCTTTTGGGTTGGTCTCCCTGAAACTGCAAAGAGAGAGTCCGGTGTCGGGTTCGCCATCAGAAATGACATTGTTTTAAAATTGGAATCACTGCCAGTTGGTATTTCTGACAGGCTGATGTCTCTTCACTTACCTATCGGAAGGAATAAATATGTGACCTTGCTGAGTTGTTATGGGCCTACAATGGACTCCAATGAGGAGGTAAAGGAATCCTTTTACAGTAACCTTCGTACTGAGATGTACAACATTTCATGATAAACTCTATGTTATGGGTGACTTCAATGCTCGTGTTGGATGTGACACACTGACTTGGGGAAGAGTAATTGGTAAACATGGCGTAGGAAAGGTAAACTCTAATGGTCTGTTACTGCTGTCTCTTTGTTGTGAATTCAGTCTTGTGATTACCAACACGATTTTCCAGCAACGGAATAGTTTCAGAACTACCTGGCGGCATCCTAGATCAGGCCACGAACATCTCATTGACTACATTATTGTTCGTGGTCGTGATTGTCGTGACATAAAGCTAACTCGATCACTAGCTTTTGGGCAATGTTGGTCAGACCACAAGATTGTTAGCGCTTGCACTGGCATGCATGTAAGGAAACCTGTTCGAAACAACAGAGCTAAACAACCAAGAAAGGTAGATGTAACCAAGTTAAAAGATATGAAAATCTTGAGCTCTTTCCAAACATTATCTGAATCCAAGCTCATTTTTTTTTACATTGGGGATGAAGTTGAAGCGACATGGTCGGGTCTGCGGGAAATTCTCTATAGCTCAGCAAAAGAAACGCTTGGGTATGCCCATCGGAAACATCAAGATTGGTTTGATTCAAATGATCCCGAAATACAACCTCTCCTTGAAAACATAAATAAATGTCATCAAGTCTGAATGAATGATAAAAAATGTCAAACCAAGAAAGATGCATTTAAATTGGCTAAAGGAAAATCACAAGCCAGATTGAGGAAGATGAAGGAAAGTTGGTGGACATCAAAAGCAAAAGCTTTGCAGGAGGCTGCTGACAAACATGATCTTAAATCATTCTATCAAAATCTAAAGGGTGTTTTTGGCCCAATTTCCAATGGTCTATCACCAATTATGTCAGTGGATAACACTCTCTTGACTGACAAAGGTGATATTGTCAAACGTTGGGCGGAACATTTTTCTACAGTCCTGAACCAGAAATCTTCTTTCGATACTCATGTAATAGACAATCTTCCCCAGAGACCTGTTGTACAATCCCTATCTGCAAACATGTCAATACTTGAGGTGAAGAAAGCTATCAAACAACTTTCAAATGGAAAAGCACCTGGCAAAGATGGAATTTCAACAGAATTGTATAAACGTGGAACCAATCTTTTGACACACAGGCTCTGCAAATTCTTCAACCTCTGGTGAAGTCCCGCAACAATTTAAGAACGCATCAATTGTCCATTTGTACAAGAACAAAAGAAGTAAGTATGACTGTGACAACCACAGAGGAATATCTCTTCTCTGGGTTGCTGGCAAAATCCTTGGTCGTATCATCCTTAACAGGATTAATGACTTTGTCTCAGGATCAGCACTACCAGAAACTCAGTGTGGTTTTCGCTCAGGTAGAGGAACAGTAGATATGATTTCCTTTTTTCGACAGGCTCAGGAGAAGGCTCGAGAGCAAAACAAAGACTTATTCATAGTTTTTGTGGATTTCACAAAAGCCTTTGATACTGTGTCCCGGACTGCTCTGTGGAAAGTGTTGTCAAAATTCGGAGTCCCAAATAAGATGCTTCAGATCATCATCTCTTTGCATGAAGGAATGAGGGCTTCTGTAAGATCATGTAGCAAGCAATCCAGTACCTTTTCTGTCTCAAACGGTACTAAGCAAGGCTGTGTTCTTGCTCCACTTCTATTTGCATTATTTTTTTCTGCCATGCTCGAGAAAGCATTCTCAGATCTAAGCGAAGGAATAAATGTTGAATTTAGAACAAGTGGTGGCCTATACAATCAACAACGTTTTAAAGCTAGGTCAAAAATTTCCTTGCAGCTTGTACGTGATCTTCTCTTTGCAGACGATGCCGCTCTATTAGCACACAGCCTAAAAGACATCCAGACCATCATCGATAAATTCTCTGAGACATCAAAAGCATTTGGACTTACAATCAGTATAAAAAAAACTGAACTACTGTACCAGCCCGCAGCTTACAATCCGCGTCTTGTAAATCCATCTGTCTTCATTGATGGAAAAGCATTGAAGATTGTTGACACATTTAAATATCTTGAATCAACAGTCAAATTTGATGGAAAAATGGACAAATAAATCCATTCCAGAATAGGTAAAGCTAGCACTGCATTCGGCAATCTAAAACATTGTTTATGGAGTACCAAAGATGTATCTCTTAAAATAAAAATTAACATCTACAGAGCAGTCGTGCTTTCTACTTTACTGTATGATGCTGAAGCTTGGACATATTGCCGCAAGCAGATAAACCAACTTGATGCATTTCACATGTGTTGTCTTCGTGTCATTTGCGGTATAAAATGGAATGACAAAGTAAAAAACAGTACAATTTTAAAAAGATGTCATATTGCTGGCATTGAAACTCTACTAGCCAAGATTCAACTTAGGTGGGCTGGTCACGTTCTCCGTATGAATGAGAACAGGCTTCCAAAGAAGTTTTTATACGGCAACTACCAAATGCTAAGCGTTCCATTTTTACGCTACAAGGACAAATTGAGGACAATTTAAAACGCCTAGATATTGACCTGAGTGCTTGGGAAGATCTAGCATCGAATCGGAAGGAATGGCGTAAGACCTGTTTCGCTAAACTAAAGAGCTTTGAACAAAATAGACTGAAGCATAGAGATCAGCTCTGCATAACTTTAAAAGAAAAACATTTAACTCCTGCCTTGGATCATTTCGTTTGTCAGTGTGGCTTCATGGCTCGCAGCAGGGCTGGGCTGCTGTCATACTCAAGGAAACACAAAATGTCTTCTTGACAGCATGCACAACATGGGAGGAATCAAATCACTCACTGCTGACCCTCATCTATCGTTCTCGATAGGAGAGTCCACCATATATATATATATATATATATATATATAAAGTTGCACCTGCCTACAGCAAAACATCAAAAAGATGCCTCCTTTGCCTCCATGAAAAACTTCCAATTATTACTCACCCTACTAAAAAAAATGAGAAATTTTATCTAAATGCCAACATGAAAATAAACACTATCACACTTCAACCTATATATATAGCCCATCCACACTGACACCATCCAACTAAAAAAAAAAAAATTACTGAACCCCAACAATAGAAAATCCCACAAGAGATCCGCCAAAACTTTCCATCCACCAAATTCACCCCCAAGTACCCTTATTAAATGTCATTATGCCCCACTACAATTCCATGATTATCACAATCTCCACTCACTGTAACATACCAACTAGCCATTTTATTTGTCATACCATTGTAATATGTCCAATACAAAATATTATACCTGATTAAACTAGGGGTGGTCAAATTTTTGGGATGAGTGTTTTCTATGGCCCTTTTTGCTGCTGATTACGAATCCAATGTTTTTTTTTTTTTGGGGGGGGGGATATGACATCATTTTAGGTTGGTTCCGTGACGATTTTCAAAATGGCGACTGGAAACAATTTTAGGAGTTACAGTGGTGTAATATGTCTAATTATATAAAAGTAATTGGTAATTTGCTTGAAGCATTGTTAAGTATGTTATAAAATAATAAAATTCGAAGGCAATACAATGCGTAAAAAATAAAGACAAAAAGATGTTTTATATGTCTAATCGATTTCAAAGCAAAGCTTTATCATCAGAGTGTATTTTCAGAAATGACGTGCTTATGTTTTTTTATTTGTGTGGTTATAATTTCTCTTCTTATTTCCTTTTCCTCTCCTTTTTTTCCTCTCTTTCTTCTTCTCCTCCTTTATGAATGGGTGAATAACTGTAATTTCTTATTTCTCTCTTTTTTTTTTCTTTTTTAAAAGTTTGTTGAGAACAAGGCTGACATCCGGTAAGATGTTACAATGTGTTGCGACCGTGTGTAGATGTCAAAATTTTTTTGAAAACAAAAATGAACAAATAAATAAAAACCGTTAATAGAAAAAATTTTTTATACATACTTAGCTTTTGTTTCGCTTTCACCTTTCCTTTCTTATTCTTTCTCCCTCTCTTTCTTTTTTTTTTGTGTTATTCTCTTCTTTTTCTTTTTTTTCTTTTTATCCCCTTTGTTCTCTAATTTGAATTATTTTTTTTATAGTAAATAAGTAAATAAAAGATTATCTTAAATTATGTATTAGTATTGATAGAAAAAATAAATAATTCTTTTTTATTATTATTTTTTTTTTAAGAAAATATCTTTTATGAGTACTTTTTTCTCTTTTTCTTTTAAACTTAAATAGATTAAATATTATATTAATTATATATCAAAATATCATATAATAATTACATATTAGGATTGATGCAAAATTCAAAACAATAAAACAAACCATTCTCCTTTTAAATTTCAAATAGATTAAATATTATAAATCAAATATTTGAATTACAAAAGGCATAATGTTTTGCTTCAATTATGTATTTTATTTAACTATTTTTTTTCATTCTTTTGCTGTTATTATTTATTCTTATTTTTTTTTTTTTCCTTAAATATTTATTAATAGTTCTAGACTGACCGTAATCCTAAGAGGGTATTATGGTTTAAAGAAATGGTGTCATGGTTTAAAGAAATAATGTCATGTAAAGGAGTTAATAAGTATGTCAATATTGTTAAATTAATCGTAATTAATTTTTTTTAATATTTCTCTATTATCTTCTTTTCATTCTCAATCATCCCATCACTATATATATATATATATATTTAATTTCAATTTAAAAAAAAAAAATTTTTTTTTTTTTTTAATGTTTACTGGGTCACAGAATATGAAAATATATTCATTTTAGTGATTTAA
The DNA here is from genome assembly GCA_023376005.1 of Doryteuthis pealeii. NCBI lineage: Eukaryota > Metazoa > Mollusca > Cephalopoda > Myopsida > Loliginidae > Doryteuthis > Doryteuthis pealeii. Next base: position 23,078,898 of record CM042164.1, read on the forward strand.
CCAACTCATTTATTTTTATTAGCTATAAAAACTAGAAAAATACTCAATTATGTCCAACTTTTTATGCTATTTTGTACTGGAGGGTCGTAGATTTCAAATAGTCATCTTAATATGTGATTTATATCTATTCATGTATGAGGAAGTCGGATATGATATAGCCATAGTCATACTATGAACGTAATCTAGTTCTCTAAAGTAGTAACCAAGTCTAAAATGTCAGAAAGAAAATCAAGTAAAAGCATAAAAGAAAGTTTTGGTTCTACATACACAAAGGAATTCAAACCTACATGAAAATTATCTCCTTGGTTTGTGGTATATGCTGTATTTGTGTAAATGACAGAAGAGAAAACACTCTTTGAGCAGTGATCAAGCTATTAATATTATTGCAAATGAACTATGGCTTGATTGGATAGACAAAAATGTGTACCCACTAAATAAAAAAGCAGTTGCTACTAGAGTGAAACATGATTATGAATGGTTCAATGTTTTATAGAAAGCTTAACAGCTTAAAACAGCAGTGCTAAATCCAAAAGCTAGCTTTGGTATGCAAAAGTATTGTAATTCAATGCAGCTCTTACCTAATATGCCTATGATGTTTGTTATAAGGATCCATCCTATCAAATCTAAAGGAAGAAAACTTTAGTGTCAAAATGACACACCTGACGATCAGGCATTTATGAAAACTGTTTCAGAGCTTATAAAGCAGTTTGCCCCAACACAGCTCCTAAGGATTGGATAAGGATGAAGAAGAGAATGGGGTGTCAAGAATGCTCTGCAAAGAAGAATGTCTTACAATAGAAGAAAAGAAAAAAGAACAATAAGAACTAGATTAATTGGTGATGAAAAATGCATTGGTATCTGTTTTTGATGAAAACTGTGAAAGGAGATGTAATTTACAGGACAGTGCTTAACGTTCATAAAAAGAACTGTATTTTCAGATTATAAACATTGTTCTCCAGAGGTTGGCAAAAATGACTGCCACTAGTTGTGCTCTTCCCTGAATGTGAAGGTTAAGAATGGACACAGACCATCCAGTGAGCCTGTAATTCATTGTTTGGTCCAGTTTTTGTCAGAATTCCCAGCTTCCCCAAATGAAGTTTGCAGTATATTTGCCAATGTAGCCAATATGATATTTGGTTAACGGTGGACATTCATCTATGATGACATAAATGTAGGCAGTGAATCAAATCACAAACTTAGTGACAGTAGGGATAAAGAATTTGATATTTATGGCCTTGATATTCATAGAGGTTGATCTATATGCTTCCCAGTTGTTGGAAAATCATGTGTTATCTGGAAGATGCATCTTATCTGAATCTTGAACATGTTGCACAACAATTGTGCAACAAGCTGGTTGAAGTCATTACAACAGGGATTGATGACACCACAAAGTTGGCTGTTCATCATCACTGCGATGTTAAAAATGGCACCATATAGAAATAAGACATAATTCTGGTGTGAGAATGTCACTCACAACTGGCTATGGTGAGAATCTAAGCCACTCAAGGGAGGACGGGGCAAAAGCTTATGATTACAAACTAAACAAGTACTTGCTAATTGCTCTGTTGATGACCTTTAAAGTTAAATTGAATTTTGGATGCCTCATCAAGCGATTAACTGCAGTCTTGCTTGATAACCTGGGAGAAAATCATGATATGCAACTAAAATGTTGTGCTCATATCATATCATGTGTAGACCATCCCATAGACAAAATCTATAAAGACACTGAGCAGAAGTTTGGGATTCAAAAATTGTTAATGATCACTCTGGTGAGAAAGCCTTCAGTTCCCCTGGAACTTCTGTTTATTGGGAACCTTCTCGAAACTCGGAAACCTTCTTGGAACTTTGAACCTAACCCTTTATTCAGTCTATGGGGTATCCTGTTCTCATTCCACTAACCATATCTGGGGTATAGAATAATGATTAACACAGCTTAACACCTGTACCCCAGCTATGGTTAGTGGAATGAGAACAGGATACCCCCGTGGACTGAATAAAGGGTTAGGTTCAAAGTTTCGTGATGGCTCCCAATTACAAGAAGGTTCTCAATTACGACAAGAAGGTTCCTGAGTCTGACATGAAAAATCTGAAAAAGACCGGAGGGCACATCAGCCGAAATGTTGCACAGATAACAATGAAGATGAGGACAATAGTCCGAATAATACAAATAATACTAAGAAAGATCTACGTAAGTATATACATGATAAAAATTGGACTTTTGAAAAATCAAAATATCCTGGCCCAAATAAGACCGCTTTTTGTATACTCAAATTTTATATTTCTCTATTATTATTTCATTTCATTTTATATTTAGAATAATACTAAATAGGATACTATGTATACAAGGACAAACTCTTGGTCGAAATACGTGTCAGCATTTCAATAAATAAATTTTTATCAATACAACATTTTCTTTCCATTTATCTTTGAACATAATTGTCAGATTCACTTCCATTTTACTCACTTACATATATATATATATATATATATATATATATATATGTAAAAATGGAATTGGAATTGAATCTGACGATATGAGGAAGAATCAATAAAGAAAAGAAAGTACAGAATGGATAATAAAAGATGAATTTAATCAATATCACTTACACATGTGTTTCGGTCAGTTTACCTATGTGTACATGTTTCAAACTATTATTATTATTAAATAAACAATTAATAATAATAGTTTGAATCGTGTACACATAGATAAACTGACCGAAACACGTGTAAGTGATATTGATTAAATTCATCTTTTATTATCCATTCTGTACTTTCTTTTCTTTATTCATTCTTCCTCATATATATATATAACAGCATTGTGTGATGTTTTCATTCCACCTTTTCATACGCATATATATATATATGAGAGAGAGAGAGAGAGAAACAGACAGACACAATTATATACAATCACATACCTTATTTATGGTAATTTTGATAACATAAATGCAGAAGCATGTATAAACTAGATAACCCTTGAAACCATTTGGCCCGCAGTGTAACACCAGTCTATGATTATATTGATACTTTTATTTAGGAATGAGTGAAAATTCTAGTTTTATAGTTATCTCAGTTATGTTGGGATTATTAAAATATATTCAATGTAATTAAGAACCATGCATAATTATCATTCGATTGCAAATTGGACAGGAAATCACTTATTCTCTATGCTAGAGCAAATCAAGTATATTTCTCTAATAAATGTGCATGTGATACAATATTTCTTATAGTCACACACACACACACACACACACACACATATATATATATATATATATATATATATATATAAACAATGAGAATTCTAGCAATATAGAGATAGTATATAATTAGAAAATATTCTATAAATTATATCTAATATTATGAATTGAACAAATTAGACCCTCTAGCCTCGATGGGGCAACCAATCTAAAGGAATGGAAATTATTAATTCAAACTCCCTGCTAACATTTCCTAAGCCAACATACTAACTATATTTAACAAGCTGAGCAAAATATGCATTCTATAAAAAATGAGATTTATATTTTGTTAAAAGGCAACCCTTTTCCAATTGTAGGTATGATTCCATGTAATATAATTATAGATATTTATTAGGACACAAACATAAAGCACCCATTGAGAATCAAACTCATTACAATAAGTCATGATAAACTTATCTATCCCCCTAACAGCAAGTTAATATGCATTTACTATAGTAAATGGTGTGTTCAAGGGAAATAACTGTATTTAGTTCTTTTCTCCCTTCAAACTTTGATTAACTGGAGTATTACAAAAAAAAAAGGGAATATACATGCTGCATTTTTAGGATCATGGATTTGTAAATTCTTAAGATATGTATATATATTTATTTTATATATACTTTTAAATTTTAATTTGGTATAAAAATCAGTCTAAAATAAATTTGGGCAAATGTACTCCTACTAAATGTGTATGAAGAAAACCATCAGTATTGTATGAGTTTGTCTTGTGTCCATTATTGCTACTGAAGGTTTCCAAAGGCAGATTATTCTAAATCTTCCAATTCTTCATTTACATCATCTGATAGAAAGGACCTGATGGATTGTGCAAGAGTTCTAAGGATTCTGGAGAATACCTGATTACAATAAAAAGCTCTTAATAATGCCATTAGTAAATCTGAACTCAAGGCTTACCTCTGACACTAAATATCTTGTATGGATGCAGATAGTAGCAAAGAATTCTGAATAACCTTAGAGGATTATTAAAATTTAGGGAAGAGGCACAAAGGGAAGTGCTTATTGATATTAACAAATGAAAATCCCAAAAGTTACATATATATATACACAAAATGTAATCAAAAATTTTCAAGATAGCAGATTGAAATTTTTTCAATTTTAGAATTTAAATGAAGACATGTGCTCAGCTGAGAAACTTCCATTATGATGTCTAGACACTACTTTATAGATGTCTAGATTTTATTTGTGAGTCAGTGCTAATTCTTGTTTATGTTTTATAAGCAATTTTTTTCAAAACAATATTTTTCTTGTTTTCTAAACTGGAAATTCATCTCAGTGGAAAGATTTGGTTTGGTTTAGTTTATTTTTAATGGCATATCAGTTCTTTTTGGATTATTTAATTCTGAAATGTTATTCATTTGTAATTGTTTGATTATAATCATAACTGTATATTCAATGTTCCATTGCATTCTTTTTCTTTGTCTATAATCATTTGTTTGCACTTAATTAATGGCACCAAATATTTTTATCAAATAAAAATAATTTGCATACAGTTGTATGGTTTCAAGTATTCCTATCTAATACTCATAATTTCTACACAATTATATGTTTTAAAGTAACTATTCCTATTGATAATAATCATTTGTTTGTGCACTGTTATATGGTTCCAAGTATTCCTATTTATCACCAATAATTTGCAAGCAATTATATGCTTTTTAAGTAACTAATAATAATCATTCTTATTAAACAATTATAGGATCAAGAAACTATTCTGAATACAAATAATTTGCTCACATTTATATGATATCAAGTATCCCTATCTAATACCAATAATATTCAAACAGATCTTTTGATCTGTTCAAACAGAGTAAACCTGGGAGTAATGGCAATGAAGGGGTACTCCCCAGAGCTCCAATGGAACCTCACCAATAAATTCAGTTTAGTTTCATAGCTAGAACACCCTTTTTTTTACTATTCTGTGGAGGACATTAAAATAAATATTATATCTCAGGTTCACACAATATCAAAGTTTCAGATAGAACCCTATGTGTTGAATGCCAAGACTCTTTTAAAGAAAATTAATATTTCATTTATTATTCATTTCTGTCTTGCTAAATACAGCTTTACTGTTGATACATTTTGAATAAACATTTATATATTTTGACACACTCCCTTCTGATACCAACAACCGACCACCCCTCCCCTTATTCACCAAAACGTTACAACATCGACATCACTAATTACAATAAACATCCATTTTCTACAACATTCTGTGTTTGTCTACATTTCTCCACTAAATTGTTCACCAGCTTCTCTTTCTTCTTCTTCTTCTTTCTCTTCTTCGACACTCTGTTACTAAAGAACAAAAATGCAATGCACCGTTCTGGCAAAAATGGGTCGCTTTTATAGCCAAACAAAAGTTGCAATGCACTATGGGTAGTCCCCCATAATGCCTTGCAACTCTATAAAAAGTCCACTCTGCTCCCTCCAACTTCTTGACACTTCTTACTCCGAGTGGGTACAGTGGCGTACCGCCCCAACCACATTCCTTCTTCCGCCATGTCTCATTTTGCAGGCCAGACATTGAGGACGCTTTGAGTCAGGTAAGTTCGACTTGTCACTACATCCACATACTGTCAGATTAATTTCCTCTTATTTCTCCAACATTATATATATATATATATATATATTTCAGCTATTTCTTACTTCTACTCCTACACCATGCTGTTATTCATTGCATTGTGTATGAAATACTAAATATTCATAATTCATTTCATCATCCCTCTACTAAATTTCATCTGATGATTGCATCTTAATTGATACATGAAAACTTTAGTAATAAGACTGTTATAATAAGATTTGAGATTTTAATATCTTTTATGTTTTATTTAGTTGGCCTCCATTTGTGCACATCTATTTTAACAAATGTTTTAAGTAATTAGTTTATTCTCATCTGTTCACTCTATAGAGATATACAAACTGATATTGATTTATGTGTATGCATATAAAGTTGTACATACATACATGTTGGTTATAAACTTGTGCATAAGTAAGTTCTGTTCTTTCTTTCTATCTGAACTGAAAATCACCCTTTCTAACAGCCTGCTTCAATTTTTGTGTTTAATTTGGTTGGATCTTTCACAGACCGGTAGATAGTGGCTCTCCAGTCAGGTCTGTTAGAAGCTTTTCCCAGTCCTCCACAATCATGGCAGCATTCTTTAGTGTCCTTGAAGCAGACCCTAAACCTCAATTTGGATTTGCACTAACAACATTTGCCAGTTGAGATTTCCCCGTAAAATAGTTGTTTTGGGATTTGGCAATCATTCATGCAAATTAGATGACCAGACCAGCAAAGACGAGATCGAAGGATCAAACTCTCAATACTAGGCAGGTGACATCTTTCAAGTATTGTGGTGTCTGGTGTAAATGACAACCATTCTATCCCTAAAATCCTGCAAAGGCAATTCTGATGGAATCTCTCAAGTGTCGAGATGTCATCTGTAAACAACCCAGGTCTCACAGGTGTACTAAAAGGGCAGTGAGCACACAGACTTAGTATACACTCAGCTTCGTGGAGATCTTAATGCCATATTGGCTCCAAACCTTCTTCTCAAGCAAACCAAAGGATCTCATTGCTTTCTGCAACCTCAGGGTAATTTCTCTATATAAAGAGTTGTCCTGTGATAGTATGCTCCCAAGATAGACAAAGTGACAGATAACTTTGAGGCACTCACCATACACAAAGCATTTGTTTGGGTTCGGTTGATACATGACAGCAAACTTTTAAAACATTTATGGTTAATTCAAATGCTGTACAGGCTCCGGAAAAACAATCCATGAGGTTCTGCATCTTATCCTCTGTGTGTTACCAAGTCACAGTCATCTGCATATAGCAGCTCCTGCACAATAGCTGTGGATACTTTTGACCCTGCAATTACACATCTTATGTTGAATATGTTACCAGATGATCTGTAGTGAATGAAAATGCCATTGATATTAGTTTTTAAAGCAAGTTCTTAAAGACAACTACAAAAAAGATTCCAAAGAATAGTTCTGAGAGATAGGCTCTGCAAGGGTACCATTATATGTGACCAAAGCATTCATATCATCATAATCGAATAATGGCTATTAAATTGGGAGGACAACCTAACTTCCATATCAAAGGCCTTCACGAGATTGATGAAACATTGGTAGAGGTCAAGATTCTTTCAATACACTTTTCTTGTAGTTGGTGAGCCAAGAAGATCATATCAGTTGTGTTATGTCCAGAGTGGAAACCATATTGGAATTCTAGAAGAAATGGTTGGTGATATATGTTCCTCCAAGTGATTTAGAAGAATTCTTTCAGAAACCTTTCCAACAATGGAGAGCAAAGCAATTCTTTGATAGTTGTCACATCAGCTTCTAGAACCCTTTTTGAACAAAGGAATGAGAAGTATATCTCTCCAATCCTGAGGCGCTCCTTTAGTCCAAGCGTGTATTAACACTTCATGCAGCATCTCATTCAATCTGGAGCCACCACATTTAAGTAATTTAGCATTAATTCTGTCCAGTCCAGGTGCTTTCTCCCGGTTCATTTGTGGTGCAACAGCCATATAAACTTCATAAATTGTTGATTATCTATCTCATCCTTAATGGGAAACTGATTGAGTTGGTCTATGAAGTCATTATCAATATTAGATGGTCGATTCAAGAGTTCATTAAAGTGCTCTCTCCAGCAATCATGAATATCTTCTGGTTTGGAAAGCAAGCTAGAGCCATCCTTTGAGCAAAGTGGGGTGATAGAGGATGAACTCAGGCCATAGATTTCAGACAGAAGACTATAAAAGGTCTAGAGGTCCAAAGAATAAGCAGTATGTTGAATTTCAGCTGATTTGTCCTTCCACCATTGATTTTGCATTTCCCTCAAATGTCTCTGAACCTGGGTTTTTACTATTTTGAGTTTCAGTTGAGCTCAAGTAAATTTTTTATGATGGTGTCATTGTCATCAAACCAGTCTTGGGTTTTTATCTATGTGTCCCAGCACGTCAAGCAAAGCATTATAAAGCTTTGATTTCAAGCTCAGCCAAACATTATTCGGATCCAGAGGTTCAAAATGATTGATCCTGTCAATGAATCATTGCTTAATTTCAAGATTTTTTAGTTTGGAGACATTTATGTGCTTTGATAAATGAGTGCTTTTAGTTTTGATTTTCATTTTAAAATTTGCCTTCAAAAGACGATGCTCAGTCCAGCATTCATTCCCTTCATGACCTTGACATCAAGAAGATCATGACGATAATGGGAACGAACAGTGACATAGTCAATCACATGTCAATTTCAAGATCTTGGATGCATCCAGGTACTTTTATGCTTGTTTTTGTGTTGGAACAGAGAATTGCCTATGACTAGATCAAACTCGTCACACAAGCATAGGAGACATTCATCCATTGCTGTTGCACTTTCCCATTTCATGTCTCCCCAGAGCCCTCCATGTGATGTGGTCATCTCCAACTCTGGCATTAAAGTCACCAAGAATGACAAGTTTGTCATTTCTGGGTATTCCTCTTATGGTTTCTCTGCAACAGAATAGAAGTGTTCGATTATTTCACAAGAAGAATTCAAAGTGGGGGCACTGACAAGAGAGGCGTATCAACTGTTGCAGTGAGGAAGGCACAACACCGTAATTCGGTCAGACACACCTTGGGGAAACTCATCCAGTCTCTGGATTAGCTCAGATTTAATTGCAAAGTCAACCCCCGACTCTCGCTTTGCTTCATTAATTTTACTCCTCCAGAAGAAGGTATAACCTATCTCATTTTGATTACTTTCATCTGGGAGCCAAACCTCAGACAATGCAATGATATCTAAAGAACGTCTGCTAAACTCTTGAGCTAGTATCACAGAGCATCTGGCTGAAGGGTTGCTGTTTGCTGTGTCTTGCATTGTTCTGATGTTCCAGCAGGATATATTTATATGGAAATTCTGAGCATAGTATTTTTGTTGCATGTTTTAGCTTTTGCTGCTTTATATTTTAATCTTTCTTTACTATTGAACATCCGTTAGCCATGGTAAGCTAACAGAAATACTGGGGCGAAATAGTATCTCTGTCATAAAGGAAAGGAGACAAGGCAATTATAGAGTATATAATTGGGTTAACAATTTGTTGGTTGTAGTATTAAATGTGTGAGTATACAATTGGTGTTTTAATGTCTGTAAGAGGTTGCCAGATAATTTCTCTTAGCGGGATATATATAAGTATGCATAGAGGTTTAAGAAATTTAACTTTGTTGTATCTGTCTCAGCAATGTCCCGAGGTTGTCCGGTAAGGTCGCTGCTTCATGATGTCAGCCTGTCGGAGTTGATGTGTTTCTCTCACGGTTGCGGACTCTGTTCTGTTGAGTCAGGGTTCTATCTCTGCCCCCTATTGTCCGGACTTCCGGTCGAGGGCAGATAACCCAATTTCCAATAAAGCTGGCCAGATTGTAATTAGGCAAGCAATGTTTAGGACGACTTTTCTAGTCCTGCTTCACATTTGAGTGAGCAGTGCTACCCTAAAAAGGGCTGCTCAGCCACTCAGAGCTCTGCCCAAACCATTGCCAGTTTGATTGGGAGACAACATTAAGATAAGCTCTGAGCCGCCAGTATGCAGGGTTGAAACGACATACTTCCAGTTAGTTAAACCTGTACACTTCGCTACACCTCCATCATCACTGGACTTCTTTTTTTTTTTCCTAAAAGAGCTGAATCAGTAAATACCTGTGCTGAAGAGAATATTTACAGTGGATATAGTGTGCACAGAACTAGTTCCACTTTTTGGTAATCAGAGTCAGAGAGACAGTGGACAAACAAATTTGACAAGACTGCAAGACAAGGATACCTCAAGTGGTCTTACTACGCCTCTGGATACCAACCCAGGTATTTCTACGTCCCTGCATAATGTTACGAGCTAGATGGCCATTGAGCGAAAAGCTTCCTCCGCCCTTTGGAAGGTCTTGATATATAATATATAGAGAGAGAGCAGGCTTGGGTATTTAGCAATAAGATATCTTGTCTAGGAGGAGGAAATCTCTGTATTCAAAAACCAGAAGAGAGTTGTTCAGGAAAATTTGCTTCATACTATTATACCATTCTTCTGTTATCCAAAAACAAAAAGTACACAAGCTTTCACCACTATAAACAAGTCATCTGTGTAGTCAGTCCAATGGTTCATGTATTCAACTGTTTGGCCCTCATACCTAAAGATCTCTCTCTCTCTCTCTCCCCTCTCTCTCCCTTAGATATGGAAACATGGTCATTTATTGGGAACCCTAAAAAAGCCACACACACACATACAAACATACACGCACATACACTTAATTAGGGGAATTTCCCTTCTCCCATACAAATGTGATGAAATACATGCTTGGGGCATTTTGTACCTAGGAATCAAAGAGTTTCCTTTAAGTACAGTATACCTTCAAAGGGAACTATCATACTTCCCACATGTACTTATATGCACTCTCATATGTATCTACATATTCAAGAAAGAATCAAATAAGTAATTTTCTGGCATATAAGTTTGTACACTGAAATAAAATAACAAGATATTTTGTGAGTGGCTGAGTACTTTTTGTGTATCTTTCTGTCATCATTAAAACTTGTACAATTGTTAAAAGTTTTCTTTCTATATTAATCCTTTATCCTATGAGTCACTTTCACAGTAAATATATTTTGCTTCAGCTTATTCCATCAAAAAAGGCTGTGAATGCTTACTTATCATGCCTTTTATTTCTAGTATCTGATCTGATAATCCCTCAGCCCAAAATAGTAGGTTAATTGTGTATAGTAAAATAGTGTTCAGTCTTAAATATAGGGCTAATGATTTCAAACGGTTAACCAGAATGTAATAGTCAAAAATAGATGGAATGTCAGATCTATTATTTCTAAGTCTTCAGTTGTTTGCTTTACAGAAGAAAAAAATAACTTGATTGAAGGAAAGTTTACTCTCTCCAAATTAATTTGTTTTCACTGAATTTTCTTTCAATGATTCTAAGTGAAACAAAAAAGAAAATCAAGAACATTTAATGCAAAGTTTCTGGATGATGATGGATCTTTCTCTGTTCTTCTAAACATGCACCTACCTCCACCTCACCAAGTAGGTTATATGATTGTCATTTAAACCCAAAATCAATTAAAGTGACAGAAAGGAAGACAAGTACTAGATGTGCCAGTTTTATTAAATGATTGTAAATATCATAATCTAGTTAAATGAATTTGATTGAAAGAATATGAGGAGTTAAAATCTTATTATTGAAATATTAGATTATTCATGCTTTCAAAAAAAAAAAAAGAAAAAATAGTAAGAAAGAAAAAAAGAAAAATGATAGCAATATATTTCAGTTATTTTGCAACTGTGTCATATCTATAAAATATCAAAACCTGAAAGTTAGAATTAATATGCAAAATAAAAAATAATTTCTGATATGAATTACATTTCATTTTTCAAGTTTGAATTAACTGAAAATTCTATTTCTAATAGATCACCCTGAACATAGATGTTTACCTTTGAATAATCATTGAGTTTTTCTAATTATCTAACGAAATTCACCTCTACCTCAGACACCGTAACACGTGTGAATATCTTAATAGAAATAAGGTCGTCGTTCATTGCTCCCTCACCACTGTTCTTTTATACTCGGTCTGGCCGAGACGTCACAACTCTCGTCTCGCCAGCTACGAGACTTGCCACTATAAATCGCCGCCTCAAGGACACTCACGAGTTTTACCGCCACAACTAGTCGGACTCGTCACATGTTTTGTTCTTCCGCCAATACGTGCAACATGCCACCCGCTGTCTCTTCGATCGACGGACCGTTGTTGGCTCATCACAGGTTTGTGAATTTTGCCCTTCTATCTCACTACACTCCCCCATGATCTGCAGATCACAGACGTGACAACCCGGGGCAGGTCTTTTACGCCTAGTGCTTCTTCGCGGCAGTACTTCTATCTCGTCGGATGACTCGGCTGTATCGGTATCATCTGGTGCATTACATCAGACCCGTAGTTACTTGTCTCCGGGGGATCATCGTGCACATCGCTGATGGTGATCAGCCTCATGCTCCGTGTAGATTCTTCGCCGTCATCCCTGTGTCTGACGAATTAGATCCCATAACCGGACGCAGATCCTTCACATGGCGCAGCGTCCCGTCGACCCACATCGACTGTGCATCGCGTACCTAGGTCACTTTTCCCTGCCTGCGTACGCTCATGCATCTTCCGCCCGGTATCTTAATCCACACCTTGTCTCCAACATTAAATCGACTGTGCCGGGTTGCACAGGTGGGGGCATGGGATCTATGCCGCGTATCCGCATAGAGTGGTTATAAATTGCGTTCGCAGGTGCGGTGTGGCGGGAAACTCCGTCCTTGGGGGTCACATTGTGCCAATACACAGCTTCAAGGGCTGAGCACTGTTTTCATGCCGCAATGGTCTTTATGCTACGGTGGCTTCGTTCCACTATACCATTCCCAGAGGGTACGTATGCACACCGATAGTGGACACAGACACCCCAAAACTGTATGAATTCCTGAAAGTGGTGGCTAGTAAATGCCGTATCATTATCCGTGAGAAGCTCCAAGGGGGGACCTCGTTTGCGAAAGACAGCCTCCAAATCGCGAGTGACACTGGTAGAGTCCTGCCGACGTATAGGTCGCCAAATTGCATACCGTGATGGCCAGCAGTCAATTAAGGTTAGGTAATGAATACCATTATAGTGTGTGTTATCCATACCCACTCTTTCCCAATTGTTCGTCACACTCAGATGCCCCTTGTCCCAGCGCACTGGCGGTGGGTCGATCGACTGACACGTCTTGCAGTCTTTCACTACCTTTCGCACATCCGCCTTGGTGACAGTAGGGTGAGTCTGCCGTGCGAAGTACAGCGTGCGCCTAATGCCCGGATGACAACTTTGGGAGTGAATGGCAACCAACTGTTCTGAACTCACTGCAACGCCACAGGTTTGGTTCACTGGTTCAACGTTCTGTTGCATGCTATGCAGCCATTTCTGTGGCACTCTCGTTAACTGGTCGGCTTTGTTAGCATCCGATTTAACCAGCGACACATCTACCGTTAAGCTGTATTCTCGCACAAGACTCAGAAATGTGTCTAGCCGTTATTGAATTAGCATCTCACTGGCGGCTTTCGTAGTAATTCGCGCCTTTCAGGTTAACATGTCAGAGAGCCACCGATGTACACACGCTGAGTCTGTGAAAAGATGCAGCACCCTCGCGTTCCACTGGAGGGCTAGATTAATGCCTCGAACGATTGCATCTAATTCGACCAAATTTATATGTTGACTGTCGTGTTCAGATTGCATCCAACTTGCGTCCTCTATGACCACTCCATTTACTTCCACGGCGACACCAATTGCCAGCGAGCTCGCGTCTACCCACACAGCATATGTGGGTCCGTTCACACACCAAGTTCCACGTGCTGGGTCGTTTCTGACGTAATCTACTCATGACATCAGTCATCATCTGTCTTAGGGGACCATCGTGACTAGTGTCATCCCACCCCAACGTTACTGCAGTTGCTCGGCATTTAATAAACGATGTCGCTACTCGCAACCAACCACAGACTGGGTAATGACTTGTTAATTTCCCACATACTGAGAATACGCGTCGTCGTGTAAGAGTGGAAGGAACATCAGGAATTTCACTGCCTCGCTCCCATTCCAACGCACCCCCGCGTTCATGAACACGTAAGCCAAGGACTCGCACTCCATCTCTAAGCCGTTCGGGAGACTTACAAGTCAGCCCGTGATCCTCCAAGTGTCTCTTCACTCGTTCTGCCGACACCACTTTTTCATTAACGTACATGTCGTCGACATATGCTGATGTTGCTCGATTAATCGTTGCGTCCTGGGACAGTGTAGCAGTCATGATTGACTGCATGATCATGGGGGCCACGTTCAGGCCGAATCCCAGGCGTGTCAGACAATATCGCTGTCCCTTCCAGATCATGGTCTGAAACGGCCATAACGACTTGTGCACCCTAATCTACAGGTAGGCCCTTCTCAAGTCAATCAGTGCCACTTTTGCCCCTTGCTGCCTCCACTCACGCAACTTCTGGACACATACATCAGCATTAGCGGTGAAGGCATCCACATGATTATTTAGCTCCCTGTAATTGAATACGGGACGCACCTTGTTTTTATTGGCCTGCACGACTGCAGTGGACCAAGTTTCTTTTCGGGGTACAGTACTAACCAACCGTTATTCAGCCATTCACTTAGTTCAGCATCATATTCCTGGCGCACATCAGCAGGTACTCGGTATTCAGGGATGTTGTTGTTGAGCTGTACGAGCAGGTGGCCCTTGGCCCACTTCCATGACCCAGATTTTCGTGCTCTGGTCATATTCCACATCGAAGTCTGGCTTATTGAGGGTGATAACCGCGCACAAGGGTCGGTCAAGTTGAGGAAAGCTCACTGCCCCGTTACTAGTCACACATACTCCTCCCAACTTCTTGATAATATCAAATCCCAGCAAAAGGTCGAACCCCAGCAACTTCTCATCCATGACTAGAACCTCAACATCGATAGGACCACCGTTGTTCACGTCAACCTGAATATGACCGACTCTGGAACACCTGAGAGATCTTTTGCCGACAGTGAAAACGTTTACTTCTTTTTTCTTCCAGGAGCGACAGAGCTGTCTACACACGAGTGACCTTGAACAACCTGTGTCCAGCAACACCAAACTCTTCAGCCCATCGATGCATACAGTAATTGCTGGCAGTGCCTCATTCATACGGGACTCAGGTAGCAGACTGGCACTAAAGCCTATTCCCCTTGCCCGTTTCCTGGACAACTGCGGGACAAATGACCCACTTCTGCCCTTGTAACACCGAATTTGGTGTGGTCGCCCTCCGGTGCGTGGTTCTTTGCAATCTCTTGCTAAGTGATTGAGCCCGTTGCAACGATAGCATGTTATAGTGCTGCGCGGAGTCCCGGTGGGAAGCTTCTTTGTCTCATCCGTCTTGGTTTCATCCCGTGACACTCACACGGCAGCAATCGCCAGGTCCTCCTTCATCGTGTTGTCTTTCATGATCGCTCGAGCTCGATCCAACAGCTGGTCTGTGGTCATAGCCTCCATCCTGGATGTTGCCCGAAGAAGCTGTCTAACATGTTGTGGTAATAATCATTGAGTTTTTCTAATTATCTAACGAAATTCACCTCTACCTCAGACACCATAACACGTGTGAAGATCTTAATAGAAATAAGGTCATCGTTCTTTGCTCCCTCGCCACTGTTCTTTTATACTCGGTCTGGCCGAGACGTCACAACTCTCGTCTCACCAGCTACGAGACTTGCCACTATAAATCGCTGCCTCAAGGACACTCACGAGTTTTACCGCCACAACTAGTCGGACTTGTCACATGTTTTGTTCTTCCGCCCACACGTGCAACATGCCACCCGCTGTCTCTTCGATCGACGGACCGTTGTTGGCTCATCACAGGTTTGTGAATTTTGCCCTTCTATCTCACTACAGTTTTATTTATCAAGTTTAACATAACGTACATTTTTCTTTCTTTCATTGTAAGAATCCATTACAATTTGGAGAAAACTGTTATGCACACAAATAAAGTATCTATTTTTTTTTTAAATGAACAGTTTCAAAAATGTATTCAAAAAGAATTATTCAAGACATTGATACTCATGATACACAGTTTTGTAGGGAAATAATTAAGTTTATTAAGGCTTTCAGCAACAACCAGGTATTTTAGTGTCAGGATGGTAAAAACTATAGTTTTTAAGCAAAACAAATTCTGTTACTTTTGTGCAATTGCAATTCATGAAATCACTGCCAACAAAACTATCCACTACGATTGGTACAAGAAATTTCAATTTTTAAAATAAATAAAACTCATGTGTGTGTCACATGCACAAACATCATCACATGTAACAAAATGCTCATACCTTTAAATATGGTTAACTAACCACTTTTACTCTTCTTTTCATCTAATGATCATCTACTCTGCATGAAATTTTAATGGATTCAACAAGAACATCATTTTGATATTTTAGGTTTTAGATCCATTGAGAATTTTTTTTATGTAACCAATGATAAATATTTCTTTTGTTCTTTATTGTTTTGTTTTTTGGTTTTTCTTTTTCTTTTTCAATTATAGTGGTGAAGGACATCAATATACCACAGATGGTCGAAATCACACTCCTTGAGTTTTTAATTCACAGCTTTTTCTTAGACGGGTTGCTCTACTCTGCTACTATTTTACCAATAGCTGAGAGATTCTTTCTTAAGTGAAACACACTACCATGTCCAGGATTTGAACTTTTTACAATATCAACTCTGCTACTTAATATATATATATATATATATATATATATATATATATAATGAATTAAGGAAAAAACTTTCAATTTGCTTTATTGTAATAATTTATTTCAACTGCATGATTACAGCATCTTCAGACATGAGCTAAAACATGGTTATTACTAAACAAATTGCCCAGAATACAAGGGTTTACATTTCTAAATCTTGGAGTGGGGGGTCTTAGTTTGGGAGGGTAGTAGGGGTGGGGTAAGTAAGTTTGGATGAGGCGAGGGAGGTGGGAGTGCATTAGGGTATATGTTAGTTACCTAGGTCATTAATATCTGGGGGGCGTCTGACAATCTAGGTTGGGAAATAGAGATAACACAGACACAGAAAAAAGTAAATCAAAATTCATATAAAAGTTCACAGGTGGTCTGTCATTCCATGCTATAAGGGTGGGTCGTCTCTTCTGTTGAGCATTTGTGGAGTCATGGTTTTTTCACAAGACTCCTAATTATTTATCTATGTTTTATTGGATTTACATTTCTTAAATGTATGTTTGGTACATAATGGCTTTACTTCCTGTTTCTATTCTTTACTGGTATCATCAATCTCAGAAATATGGCTAACCCTTTAATTAAAACTGTAGGGAGATGATCACTTTTCCATTTCCAGCAATTTCCATTTGTCTTATTATCACGCACTTACACACATATATACACAAATATACACATATACAACGTATACACTACCCAAAAATATATGCATACTACGTACATATATACATGTTCATCCACACCCACATTACATATATATACCCACACATAAATATACATACATATATATATATATATATATATACACACACACACACAACAGTATATATCCATACATACGCATATATGCACCTGCACAATACCCATACACATATATCTGTACAACATGTATACACATATATACACTTACACATATACATATATCCATACGTGCATGTACATATGTACACAAACGTTCCTGTATATATGCATACACATCTAGAACCTGTACTCAACCATATCTATACACACACCCCCATCCCATACATGTATATACTTACATATAACCGATCCATATAAGTACATATGCTCACATACCCACATGTATAAAATCCAGCTGATATATGTCCAGCAGACACACATGCAGTGTATACTCATATACATCTCCTTAACCATAATGCTTACACCTACCTGTGTATATCCACACATACATACATATACACAAAAACTCACACATGTCCACATACCCACATATGTATATATGCTCACCACATGCACACCCACTCATATATACATATATATACGCACATACATATATCTCTATCACCCATCTGTATTATGTAGACAAGGACATATGTACTGGATACCTACATACACATACACACACATATACATGCATACACATATCCAACACCCACATCCCCATCAACACAAATATGCACATGTATATTTACATCTACCCATCTTTTATTTATATATACACATATACACACACATATATACAGATGTACATGCATCTACATTCACATTGTTCACTACATTTAAAAATGAGTCCCAGGAAAACTTGAAAACCCAGATACACATCCTGCAGATGTATACGACCCCACGATTATGCACACATACATATATATATACAATAGACATGCATATATCCTTCCCCATATGCACATACACATACATAGTCACACAGGCATACCTAACAAATGTATGTTCTGTATGAACACACGTATGCCCTAAACATACAAATCCCTACTCATAGTCCTCTGCTCATATACATGTTCAAAACTGCATACACATATACATACACCTACATCAACAGAGATTGCCTTATATACAACATCCTATACATTCCCTTATATATCTTCACATGTACACAGATGTTTAATCATGCATATATGCACACATACATATATATGCAAGTATATACACAAATATACACATGCACATCATCTGTACATCCACCCTCCCATGCACCTACACAAATATTTTTACATACACATACACATAATGAATTACACATCTTCCGCATATTCTTACACACATATACACTTACATCTATCTACCTTTCCTTACGTACCATATCCACACCTATACTCATACATGTGTTTATTCGACTGTACATGGTACCAAGTCATGTGCATTAATCCCACCACACCTATCTCGCTCCAATATTTAGCCCTGTGTCCTTGTGGTCTTTCCTAATTACTCTAGTTATATTTAGTTTTGTGCCTGCATTTAAAGATGAATTAATTTCTAGTATTTAAAAGTTTCTTTTTGTCTTGAAATTTAATAATCTGTATTTTTCTTCTAGCAAAGTAGGCACTTGCTTCTGAAGTTTGTAGGGGTCCTTGATTTCCTTATTATCTGCCATATTATTTCCTCCAGAAATGTTTTGATAGAGACATTTGTTTTTTTTGTTATTTTGTTTTGGGTTTGAGAATGAGTACTTATGATTGTAATATCTTTGCTTCCAGCTGCCTTAAGATATGTTGATGTATGTCCATTATGTTTTCTGTGGGGTAGATGGTTGCCTGGTAGATTGCATTTTACGTTGTGCATCTCCCTCTACCAGGCACTCGCTCCTGTTCCTGCAGTTGCATTTTGCTTCCTCATCATATTTGTCTGAGGATTGTGTGTTTTTGTGGAATTGCACTAGTTTTTTCTTGTTGTGAGTGCTTATGATGCTATCCATGTTACTCATGCATAAGTAACTAATTTTTATAGTGTTTGTCTGTTTAATATTTTGTGTAGGGAGTTGTTAGGGTTAAAGTATCTATCTACTAGCTTATGGAAAGGGTTACCTATGTTAATGTTTGAGAGCTTACAGAATGGTTGATTGAACCAAATGTCCCTCCATCTCCTGCTTTTTTGATGATCTATTGATATGGTCTCTTAGTTTGTCTTGGATGCAGGTGGGGGTTCTTTTATGAATGTGTTATTGTCAAGGTTAAATGTGATGTCTAGGAAGTTAACAATTCTGCAGTTAGCTGAGATGTCTACCTTGCATCCCAGGAACTTGAAAGCCCTGATGATTTTCTTTTGTATGCTAGATATCATTGGGCCATTGCTATCTGGAAGTACCATGAGTCCATTGTTTCTGTATAAGCCTATTTGTGTAGGTTGGGTAATTCTACCAAGTGTGTCGAGTATATATAGGCTTACAGGGTCTTCTATCTGTGTGGAGTCAAATGCACCCATAGGAACATCAAAGTCCCTGTTGTTGCTGTTAACCCATGCTAATTCATTGTTTACTAGTATGGATTTTTTACAAGCCAGTATTATTCTAGTTTGTTCATCCATTATGTTGACAAATTCCCTGGCAAATTCTATGCTCTGCAGTAATAGATCCTTGGCTTTAGAGGGGTAAAAGTCTATTATATCAAACTGGATGGACACTTTTTGTTTGTTTCTTATGTTGCAGAACCAATCTATGGTGTCCGATGAATTTTTCCAAGGGTTGGTGTTGGTGTGTTTGTGTATGTCTTAGACTATCTTTAGAATTATGTTCTTGGAGAACCTGCCTAACTCTGTTTAGGTGGGGTTTATTAGTCTAGCTTGGTTGTTGTTTATGAAGTTGGGTTTATGGTCCTTATATAATATGTAGACATTTTTTGGGTCTATCCTTCCTATTCTCTCCTCTATGTTGAGTCTAGTTGTGACAATCATAGTTTCTTTATTCATTTGTGATGTGGTGTTGTTATGGTCTAATTTATATGTGAGGTATTCATTATATTTGTCTGGGCTGATTCTATATATTGGATTTGTCTGCTTTTACCCAGATGTCTCCTGATTTTTTTAGTTTGTCTTCACTCCCTGATTTTTTTTAACCAGATTTTCCTCGTAATGTCCATTGACTTCAAATGGATCAAAAAGTGTTTGTTGCTTGGTGGTGTTCTTTGCGATTTCAAGTTATACATCTCCTGCTTTCTGTTGAACTGGTACACAGGGTTTAGGAAGAAGAAGGTTTTCCATCTCATTCTCTTTATGAATTCTATCATCTTGTCCATCAGTGATATGCTGAAGAAATGCAATTGTGGTAGGGTATGTTCTTGAGGGAGTATTCTGGGGTGTAAATCCATGTGATCCAGGGTGTTGTGGATTGTGTCTTTTCCAATATGGAGATGGTCCAGAGAGAGCTCAAACCTATGTGTGATAAGGAGCAGGTATGTTTATATATATATATGAACTTGAGACCATATAACTGTACAACATATCTTTTATGCAATGTGAATCAATGTATATATATGTATATATAGATGTACATTGCATTTATGTGGATTAGTTTGACCTCCTTTTTCGAAATATATATAACCAAATATAAAAATGATTTGAATACCACCAAAAGAGGCATTATTTTCTGTTAACAATTGCATCTAAGGAAATATATTGACTTAAATTGTGATTTTTGACAATCTAAAGGTAATTCAACATTTTTTTAAATTATTTCACTTTAGAGAAATGGCTTCTAAGGATTACATTTTAGAAATTCAAGTTAGAATTTGTTAGAAAAAAATAAAAAGACTGAACTTTGATTCTATTCTCTAAATTCCATCAGAATACCTGAAGGAAATGGGAAAGCAAACATTGAATTAATTTACATCTTCCGTTTGGTAATAATGGAGGCTATAGAAATTAAGATCTACATTTCTTTTTCTGACACAAGAACTGGCAATTAGATTTAGGGGAAATATTTTCCTAGATCATTTTGAATATATGACAGGCAGGAATGTTTTCTGAGATTTTCTGCAATATTTTTGTATTGTAACCACAAAAACCACCAAAATGATTCACATGTCAAAGAGCAAAGATTTGAGGCTGTGTCAACTTTCTCATTTTTATTTCACCTTTCTTAGTCTATTTACAGAAACAAAAATCTACTCAACAAAAAAGTGAAAAATATTAAAAAACATTTAATTGACTAGTTTTAGGAAATGAATGTGAAATCTATTTGTTTACAAAATGAATGAACAAGAAGAAGAAAAAAAGACAACACTTTGAAATCTTTCATATCATAGAATGTTTTCAAATAGAAAAAAAAAGCGGAAATACAACATGCAAGTCTAGTGTAAAATTGTTTTCTACAAATAAAATTGTTTTTATTTAGTGAATACACCTAAAATTAGATATTAAAAAATAAGTAAGTTTTATTCTCAGTTTTAAAATGTGTATATTTTCAAAACTGCAAGTCATTTTTTAAACCCAAAGTAGAAATTATTATTTTTTAGCCACTAGTGTTCAGTGGTGTTCTGTCTATAAAATTCTCCAAAACAAAGAAAGTTAATTAATTCTATTTTTACAAATATCTTTACTGTTTTGTCTAGCAAACACACTTTAAATTATATATTGTAATGCTTAAAATAGTTTTTAATTTCAGTTTTAAAATGTGTATCTAAAAAAGAATAGGTGATACTCACAGATTTGAAAATATACATATTCTAAAAATGAAATTAAAAGCTTTTAATTATTTTTTATATTTAATTTTAGGTATATTTGCTAGTATTACAAATGTTGTCAGTTTTGCTCTTCCGTATATTATAAGAATCAAACATTACTATTTGACAATAAAGAACTCTTAAATACTCTTAAAAATATTAATATATCGTGGATCGGACAATTTTTTAGTTCACCTGAATTCTAAAATTCAGTATTATATCTAAATATCAGTGAAAAATTCGATTTGTACAAACAAAAAAGATTTTTAAACATTAAAAAAAACAAATTATTTAAGCACACAAAAGATTTAAAATCTCTTAAAAATTAATTTCATTAGAATTTTTCATTTTCTTGACAATTTAATAGAATATAATACGTATTAATTAAAAAAGCAAAAAAAAAGTTTTCAAATAATAATATTATGACATTTTTTTGCACTTTTTATTTCAGAATTCATGAATTTTTCCTACAAAAACTACTGCATTGAATATTATACAATTTTTTCATATAATTATTCGGACTCTTATCTTTATAGAAAAAAAGGAAAAAACGTTTTTTGACAGTTCATTTTTTTTCATATCTCATAAAATAAAATGAAGGGGGGTAGACCTCGTTAAAAAAAAAATATTTCCCCTAATATATTTTAGGAAAAAATTATTTCAGACATATTTATATCCAAAGGTAAATAGTTATGGAAATTTTCGTGAAAATCAGACTATTGATTTATTTTTCATAGAATTTTTTAAATCCTCTTATCGTAACTTGTTTTTGGCTACGTTAAATTTCAGTTGATTTAACGGTGCAAAAATGAAAACATTGTTTTTCAATCATAATTTTCATTATTTCCGTAAGCTGAAAGAAAAAAAAAGCACTATATGCCTAATAGGAGACACCTGTAGGATTATTTCATATATAATATGTGAAATAAAAACGATTGTACACCGTCAGGGATTTGCTTTGAAACTTTGAATTTTGAAAAAAAACAAACTCAAATTTACTTGTCTCCGAACGTGAACAACAGGCTGATTTTTCAGACCTTACTAACTTAAATAGTAATTCATCACTTATTTCTGGTCCAATTTTAAAATATTTATATGGTTGGAAAGAAAAGAAAATAATCTTTCTAAATATGTAACTTTTATGTGTTTTTAACCAGTGAATTATTTTTTTACGGTGAGTTAAACGGTATTATTTTTTACGGCGAGTTAAAATGGTATCATTTTTAAACAAAGCTATACATGCTACATGCAGGCATTTTTGAAAAACTGAATAACATGTAAAATTTAGTCTTGAAAAAATTTTTTTAATTTTAAAAATCATATTTCATATATTTGACTGTTCGAAACAAAATACCGTTTTAACTCACTGTAAAAAATAATTCAATGAATAAAAGCACATACAAGTTACATATCTAAAAAGATTATTTTCTTTTCTTTCCAACCATATAAATATTCTGAAGATTGGACCATAAAAACATGTGAAATTGCAAGTTGAACAGACTAAGTTGCAAATTTGTCAATCTCAACCGAAATCAGATATTGACTGGAAATGCTATCATTACACAAGGAAATGGATGGTTTCCTTAGAAAGCAAAAATACTAAATTAAAAACCAAAAACACAAATTGAAAACCACAGTATCAAAAAAAAAAAACCCAGATACTGAAACATAAATTGCCAAATTGCCCAACTCTAATATGTATATGCATTGTCCTGATCAATTTTAAACCACATTGTTAGTGTGTATTCTATTAAACCAAAACCGATTCTGCAGAAATCGATCCACAACTTCTCAGATCCGGACTATTCGTCGAATCATAGAAAGGGTTCAAGCAAAGAATCTTGAGGCAA
The DNA here is from genome assembly GCA_023376005.1 of Doryteuthis pealeii. Classification (NCBI taxonomy): domain Eukaryota; kingdom Metazoa; phylum Mollusca; class Cephalopoda; order Myopsida; family Loliginidae; genus Doryteuthis; species Doryteuthis pealeii. The sequence continues at coordinate 23,102,701 of CM042164.1, forward strand.
CACTGCTATTCATAGATTTCTCCAAGGCATTTGATTCCATAGACAGAGGGAAAATGGAACAAATACTACTAGCATACAGCCTCCCTAAAGAAACAGTTACCACTATAATGATGCTCTACAAAGGCAATAAAGCAATTGTACACTCACCTGATGGGGACACAGATTTCTTTGACATTGTCATTGAAGCCCTACAAGGAGATACGTTAGCACCATATATATTTGTGATAAGCCTAGACTATGTACTTCACACATCATTAGATATCATAAAAGAAAAAGGCCTTATACTAAAAAAGGCAAGAAGCAAGCGATATCCCGCTCAGACTATTACGGCTGCAGACTATGCTGATGATCTGTCACTTCTTACAGATACACCTGCACAAGCTGAATCCTTGCAATATAGCCTGGAGAAGGCAGCACAGAACATTGGCCTCTATGTGAACTTAAATTGAGTTCATGTGTTTTAAAAATGATGGAGACATCACCACACTCGATGGTAAGCCTCTAAAATCTGTGGAACAATTCCCATACCTAGGTAGTAATATCTCATCCACAGAAAGCGATGCTAATGCACATATAAGAAAGGCATCATCTGCCATAGACTGATTATCAGTCATATGGAAATCCAATCTCACTGATAAGTTAAAGTGACAATTCTTTCAAGCTGTAGTTGTATCAGTGCTACTGTATGGCTGCACCACATGTACTCTAACAAAGTGCCTAGAGAATAAGCTAGATGGAAGCTGCACAAGAATGCTGCATGCAATCTTAAATCATGGAAACAATACCCTACAAGAAAGCCACTTGCCCTCTATCACACAGACCATCTGAGTAAGACGAACAAGAGATACTGGGCACTCTTGGAGAAGCAGGGATGAACATAAATGATGTTCTCCTATGAAATTAGCACATGAGCAATGCCAGTGTGGGCCACCTAGCAAAGACCTACATTGACCAGCTCTGCATGGATAATGGATGCTGCACAAAGGACTTCCTGAGATCAATTGTCATTGATATCCATGCTACTAGCATGACATGATGATGATGATGATTTTATTAAATGTATAGCTTTTGAATAGAATTGTGTGATATGAGCAAAAAGTTTATTTTTTAAATTCTGTTTTACTATTCTTTCAATGATTAGTTAAAGCAAAAATAAATTTATAAAAGTCCTGCGAGAACATTCATTCATTGTAAGCCATGAATAAATGAAAACTCAAAAGAAAGCTTTCCCTTGTGATTATTAGGAAGTGGAACAAATCTGTTGTTATAGGAAGTGAAGTCATTTGTTTAAATCCATAGATTTCTTATGGGCAGGATTCAGTAAAAATTCCTGGATTCCAAAACCACATAATATCTTCAATATTATTACTGATTTTCTTCAGTATAAGTAAAGATCATGATATTAACCTTTTTATTGCCAGTTGATTCTCTAGTTGAATTCATATCTCTTTGTTGTGTGCAAACATAGTTAAATTACATACTAAGCTCTGTTTATTGGTCTGTATTTTCCATATCCTGGAGTGTCCTATATATGACAGAATTGCATCTGGTAATGTGGCTCCAGTTCTGGAGCTCTGGGGAATATAGTGTCAATCCCTTCATTGCCATGACTCCCAGATCCACTCTGACCTTAAGTGGTAATACCTGTTAGAATCACATCTATGAGTTAAATAAATTTGTTTGAAAATTATTAGTATTATATAGGAATACTTGAAACCATCTAACTTTGGGCAAATCTTTTGTATTAGGAACACTTGAAACCATATAACTATGAGCAAATTATTAGTTTTACAATGGAATGCTTAAAACCATATAACTGTGTATTTGAGAAGAATACTTGAAACCATATAAAAAGGAAAGTTGGTGGAGTGGCCTATTGTCAGTATCAGCCGGGTAGCAAGGGAGTCTCTCCCCTTTTTGCAAGTGCTAGATGAGAGTGATTATTTTGAGGTGGAACACCACCCTTATCTTCAGCTATTAACTTTGCCACACAGACCAGATTACCCAATCCGTGCTATTCATGCACAGAGTTAGTGGGGACCATCATTGAACCAGGAACCTTGCGATTTCTAACTGGGTCCTCTACCGACTGAGCTAAACCAACCCCATATAAATGAGTGCAAATTATTTGTATCAGATAGGAATACTTGAAACTATATAACTGTGTGTGAAACAAATGATTATCATCATTATTAAATAGAAATAGATACTTGAAACCATATAAGTGTGTATAAATCATTAGTATTAGATAAGAATACTTGACCTCATATAACTATATGCAAATTATTTGTATTAGTTATAAATGAATATTATCATTAGTTTCTTGGAAGCAGTAAATAGATCAATGAGGGTTGAAATGCTGTCAAACCAACCAACCAACCACTGGAAAATAGTAATCTTACTGTATTGTGTACAATAACAGCTTGTCCCATACATGTATAAAGCAAAATATGGATGCAAGACTAGAAAAGGAGAATCTTTGTTTCATGTGTTTTCTGAACTGCTTTATAAGATTATCAGTCAAGCATTACAGACTTTACTTATATATCTTAGAAAATGTTCTCTTTATTGTTCTAACACCAATTCATAATATTTACATATCTATATTTTGGTGACTTAAAGGTTTTATAGTAATGTTTTTTGAAACAATCATTTTTTTGTCTGAAAAATGTAGTACTGTGAGTTGCTGAAAATTTGAAATGTATTTGCAAATAGTTAATAATAATAAATCTTGAAGAAATGTTTAAGGATAAAACTGATTGAGAAATACATTTTTGTTAGATTGAATAGAAATCTTATTACTTTCATTTCCCTCGTGTGCTCTCCACCTTTACTTTTTCTTAAACATTTTCCTTTTTCCTTTTCTCTTGTTTCATCCTTTATCTCATTATCTTTCCTTTTTCTTTATTTTTTCTTTCACTTTCACTTTCACATCTCAATTTGTACCCAATTGATTTACAAACTTAATATTCTTGAATGAGAACCCATAAAAATCTTAAATCAAGTACACCAACAAGTAACTGAACAAAAACAAAAAGAAAGAAAATACCCCCAAAATATCATCTCAGCATTTGGCAGTTAATTAAGGTTATTAAAGTAGTAGTGAATCTGTTCAGTGATTTATATTATATATATATATATATATATATATATATATATATATTGACATTGTAGTCTCCGAAGACTATATAATTCTTGTGCTACTGAAGTTACAGCACTTTCTGTATTTATATATATATATGAGGTAATATGAGGTATTTCCACGATGAAACCAAATATTTAATAAAACAAATGATCAGTGAAAGGTTGTCTATCAGTGACTTTGACCTTTCATATTAAACTAAATATCCTATAAGACATGAGGCATAAAAAGAATTAATTCCCAAATTGTGAAAAATGTTGAGAATCATGCATTCTCAGCAGATGGTACCATTTTGAAGGAAACAAATTTCCTTAAGTTATACATAAAGCAATAAATTTGTTGTTATATACAAAACTTTGCTTACTCTTGTACACAAGTCTTCAGGTTGTTTACAAATATGTTACTTATTGGACATTCATCTAAGTAGTGAACTGGCTAATTCAAATTGTTGCTTAATTTTGGTAATCTGAGGAGAACTGTTGTATTCAAAGTAACTTGACTGTAATTCTTTTATGAAAAGTTTTGTTCTTTAAGGACATACTTCATATTCAATGAATCGGGAGATCAATAAGTCTATAGGTTTAGAGAATTCTTAGAAAAAAGAATATATTGAAAAATAAATGTTTGTTGCATGGTTCTTTCCTCATTAGTCTACAGACCTACTGATGATGTACCCTGTAAAGTTTTTAAATGCCAGTTAAATTGGCCAGTTGAAAAGGGCTTAAAGAAAGTCCTATGTTATGGAATCCTTTGGTGATCATATAAGTCCTATACTGCATATTGGTAAAGGTCCAGTGATTTAATCCTATGTCTATCATCAAAGAACGCTGTAGTAATTATGACCAGTAGGGTCGGTTAAGTATTGTATCAGCCTCAGAGTACTGCCAGTGGTTGGCCCAAAAATAGATCACATGATCTCGCCTTGTCTATAAGTATGGGTGATGATCTAGCATATGCCTTATATACCAAAAGAATCTCAACATACACCCCACACACATGCATACACACACACATACACACACACACACACATATATATATATATATATATATATATCTGTGATGGTTCTACAACATTGTAGCAAGAAGTTTTTTTTTATGGAGTTGCTAGCCTCACATCTCTTGGTTTTTAATTCAGTTTTTTTTTCTCCTTTTCCTAAACAAGTTGCCTTGCCAAGAAAAAAGAGCCCAGTCTACCTAACTATTAATCCATAGCTGGGGGAAGAACAGATGGATTCATTCCTTTCTTATGAGTATTAGCATAAAAGTGAAATTCAAACACTCATGCAGCATTTGAAAATGAGTCTATTTCCTAAAACAATATCCATTATGCCACACGCACACACACACATATCATTTTGAATAATACAAATAATTGGAAAAAATACATGAAATTTAAATATACATTTTTTAAAGAGTTTGACAGATGTTAATGCAGAATTTAAATATACATTATTTAGAAGGCGAGTTTAATTAACTCTTATCACTACTCAATATTTGTTGTTAATATTATAGTGTTAATTACATAGGCTGTGTTTGTATTCTGAATAATGATTTTTTTTGCTATTATTTGGATAATTTTTTAGTCATCTGGGGCTAAACTACAACAATGAAACTTTTTTGGTGTCTACATCTCAAAACTAGTTCTTTTTTGTTTAGCAATTTATTTATATACCTATCTAAGTAGATAAAGTGTAATAATTACTGCTCCAATTATAAGCTGGATCTTTTTTCATGATTTGCCACTTTATGATGGGAGATTTGCCAGTTTTATTTTTAATATTCCATATATGGTTAGCAAGCATGGTGAGATTCATCTTCTATCCCAAACGCTAGTTATATAGTTGTAGCAACACTTTTTCCATCCCATTTCATCAATGCCAAAATATACTTTTTCAATGCTGAAACTGACCATTGCCTTATAAATTCCATTAGTGGTGAGACATTTACCATTTAAGGAGCAATTAGTTCTTTTGTTGTGTGTACGGTTGTTTGTTTAAAATCTTAGCATTATGTTTGGATTATTCTACCCATATTTAGATTGCAGTAATAATTTTATTTGATGTTTTTGTTGAATGTTTTGTGCATGCTAATCTTAATTGTTAGTCATATTAAATGGCCTAAATATTAATTCTTTGAAGTGCCTTTTGTATTCAGGCCTTAATTTCCAACAGGACTTTTTTCTGGGGAACTTTTTTTCCCTTCAGAAGGAACTTTTCTTCTTTCACTTGTGAAGGAAACTCATTGTATTACTGTTTAACATTATTCATTTTTAATTTTGAGTACACAAACTGTGCACCACTTTTTTCATCATTGCACTATAAGCAGGACTTCTTCAAGGAACTGTTTAGGGAGGAGTACTTGTAGGGAGACAATGTATAGTTGGAGAATGGGCTTTTCTGTTAGGAGTCTCTGTCTCTTTTGCCTCTGTTCTTTAAACAGTAAATACACTGTGTCTTGCCTCGCCATTCTACAGTAAAGCCAGCATGGTCATCATTTTACTGTCCAGTAAGCCTTCATCCATAAAATAATATGTGCATATTTTGTTTATTGGGAAACGTTTGTGTATTCTTTTCAAAACTTTTGTATGTATATTATGTATATATTAAATGTTTCTGAGTGTGTAAATGAGCTCAACTTGTCTTTCCTTCATTTCATTCAGTTGTAATGTATCTCAGATATACTAATGCTAATATTGGTCCTTGGTGAGTGAGGACTCAACTAAATATCCTCCCTACCCCCAAATAACCCAAAATTCCCATCATGAAATCCAAGGTTTCGTTAGGACCCTTTTTGTCCAAATGTTGTTGTCAACTAAAATGGATTTTTTACAATATTTGGTCATATTAATATTGTTTTCTTCAATGTCTATAAATTGTTAGGCTAAGTGTTGAGCTTTATCTAATATTTCCTCAGTTATTGAATAACAAAAATCGAAGAACATGAAGAAGCAATTATCTTTATTATTAATATAATTAAACTAATCAGTGTCTGCTTTTGTGTTTCTCCATTGGTTTACTTCCAACTTATTTCTTAGTTTGCTGCAATGTTTTTCTAATTTCTGCTTAGCAATGTGACCATTTTTTTTGTTGTTGGGGTTGATAAGCCTGCATTGTGGCTGTCATAAAATTATTTTTATGATCTTTTTATCATAACGAATACACTTTGTTTTATTAAATTGGTTGTCTAATTTAGCTGCTATATTAGAATTTATAACATTTATCCAATTAGGTTTTGCATTTTTATAATTTTTCAGAACAGCCTCTTTCATTAGCTTATTATATAGGTCTGGGTTGTATGTGATAATAGTTATTGCATTTACCTTTGTATGATTAGATTGTTTATTTACTTTTTGATATCTGCTGTTGATTCTTTTTGAAAATTGGTTTTGTAATTAGTAAAGTTTTACATTTTCCTGATGTTGAACACATTTTTTTTAAATTTACCAAATCTTTATGTTGAGGAATAGGCATATGATGCAAATGAATTGTACATTTTCTGAATAAAAGCTGGATATTTTCACTGTTTTAAAATTTTACATTAAACTTCACATTGATATTGCAACCAAAATGAATGTGCCTCATCATTTTTTACAAGAAACCTACCTATTCATTTTAAATGCTTTATCTCGTTTGCATTAAAATTTTGGTATAATTAATTTCCATCATTTTCCATAAACATGTCATAGAAAAATCCAATCAGATCTGGCTACAATTCCTCATCCTCATCATCATCAGGTTGCACTATCAGCACAGATTCTTATGACTCTTTCTTGCCAAATGTCCCTATCAATCATTGCCCTTGGCAGGTCATCCATGCAACATCCAGAATCTACACAGAGCTGATTGATGTAGGTCTTTACTAGTTGGCCTACACTAGTGTGTCTATGTGTAGGTGACCATATGTGAATGTTACTAATAAGTTTGTCCTTGCTTCTCCAGCAATGCCCAGAATATCTTCATTGTCTCACTTGGATAGTTTCTGCAATAGAAGGCAGGTAACTGTATAGCTGTTTTCTAGTGGAACGCTGCTTCCAAGATTTTTTCAAAGTGTGCAACATCCTTGTGTAGCTCCCATCTAGATTTTTTCTCTAATCGCTTCATTAGGGTCCAGCTGGTGCAGCCGTACAGTAACAGGGACACGACTACAACCTAGAAGAATTCTTACTTTATCTTCAGTGAGAGCAGATATCTATACAAAGGATAATCTATCTATCTATAGCTGTCCATGTCTTTCCTATGTATGCATTGACATCTCTTTCTGTAGATTAGATATTACTACCTAGGTATGTGAACTGGTCTGATTTTAGAGACTCACCATATATATTTCTGGTTCTAAACACTTAAACCCAGTTTTATCTGTGTTCACATAGAGGCTAATTCCTCTTGCTGCCCTATTTAGGTTATGCAGCAGTGGGTATTTGCCTCATACCCCACTTGTATGGGCTGGGCACAAGGCCTCGTTTTAACGTGGGCCCACCCACAAGCTGAAGCTCATGGGTGGGAAAGAACAAAAATTGCGTTGATCCCTTCGGCATTCCCCCTCAAAGGGGGCGCTTCAGGTGCTGGGCAATAAACCCAGCCCTGCCCACAAGGGGGCAGGTATTGCCTGGGGGGATAGCCCCCTGCGACTGACGCTATTAATTGAACACACCGGTCCAGTGGCCGAAGCACACCGGACCCCCGTCCCAAAGGACGGGTTGGAAATGTAGGTTATGCAGCAGTGATTCTGCTTGTGCAGGTGTATCTGCTAGAAGCGCCAGATCATCTGTGTAGTCCGCATCTGTAATTGTCTATGCTGGATATTGCCAGCTTTTTGCCTTTTTTAGGGTGGAGACTTTTCCTTTTATGTGATCTGATGATGTTCTGGAGGGAGAGTAGTTGGATGCATACATTTCCCAAGAGTATTAGCACTATGTGAAATGCAAACAGCCTTCTCCAGGATTTGAACTCTGGTCGACCAGTCCATTTCCTATGATTCTAACAATTACACCATGTGTCTTAAATGTATTATATATATATATATATATATATATATATATAGATGGTGCATGGTGTAATTGTTAGAATCATAGGAAATTATATAATAGTAGAGGAAAGTTTAAGGGTTTACCATGATTTCAATCAAAATGATTTCATCAGGACCCTACGCTATACTTAACTAAGTCAATTTAATTGCTTAGTTAAACTCAGATATATTTTGGATAATAACGGTTGAACGCTATGTTATTTTTCTCTTAATTTCTGCATGCGGCCCATTCCACATGTGTATTCATTCCTTACTTTTCATTTCTGTATTTCTATTAATTTAATTCTAATGATAAATAATAGTTAGTAAAAACAGTTAAAATTTACTTCTAATTATATTTTAGGGGTTGAATATTATTAATTATAATTTTTCATTGTTCTTTTTGTATTTATCCTATTTAAAATTAATAACTATTTAAGACAATTTTTTAATTTATTTATTTAAATTTAATATTGTAGTTTTAATAGTATTTTAGTGACTGGCCTAAACAATGTCTACAATTAAATTTTTCTTATTCGGGAAATTAATTATAGTTAACTTTTCTTGTAGACAAAGGTAGGATGGATCATTTAGAGATCTGCACACATTTGATTTTCGTAAGATATTCCATTCAATAATTGGTGTTATATTTTGATCTTTTAAATCCCAAATATATCTAGATAGAGTTGTTGCATTTCTAAGCTTGATATAAAAAATTGAGTGCTTATGATTTGAATTACATCGACTTAGTTTAGCGTAGCGATGAAATCATTTTGATTGAAATCATGGTAGACCCTTAATTTTTCCTCAACTAATATTGTTATTATTATTACTGCTCTATGTTTTTATTTTTAAGATTATTTACTGATGCCACTGCAACAGAGAAATTAAAGCGGCAATTGGATACTATATATATATATATATATATATATAAATACACACACTCACACACAGAGTGATAATGACACTTTGGCCCTGATTCCAGAGTCATCAAATAAAGGCTTTGTTGCCCATGCACCTATTATTTTGTGTGGTAGCATGCTAGTTGGTTGGTGTTTAATAACATATCCACCCTTGTGAGTTATTTAATGTCAAATCTTGTTTTTATTTTATATATATATGATTTGTTTAACTTCATGTGTATTGATAAATTGGTAGAAATAATCTTTATCTTGGTTGTTGTTTTTGTTTGTTTTGTTTAATGGTAGATCAATTTTTGTGGTCCACCTCATGTCAAATCCTGTCTTTTTGTACATATGATTTGCAAACAAATAGTTTGTTGGTAAATATTTTTATAATAGATAATCTGTCTATAGCAGTCCTTGTCTTTCCTATGCATATATTGACATAACTTTCTGTGGGTGAGATATTACTACCTAGGTAAGTGAACAGTTCTATTAATTTCCAAGTTTTGCTATCCAGTGTGGAGATGTCTTCATCTTGTTTAAAACACATGAACTCATGTGTTTATCTTTTATGTTAAAGGTCAAAATACCTCTTGCTGCATTCTCTCAGCTATGCAACAGGGATTCACTCATATCAGGATTATATTATTTCACATGGAGAATTAAACAACCAAAACGAATCTTATAATTATTCATTACAAATTTCTACAACATTGAACACCTTGAATTGAGAATATTTATATGTAGCAATTCAAAAAACAAGTACACTTCTTATATATACTTCTGCAATTTTATATTTTGAAATGATTTATTTATGATAATAGTGCATAGCTCAGTCATTAGAGTGTCCAACTAGGAACCACAAGGTTCCACGCTCAATACCGGCCCTCGCTAACTATGATTAGCATATATATATATATATATATATATATATATGTTGTGGGGATAAAGAGTTGTCCCTTGATCCTGAACAAAACCAAAATACGGATTGTAGATTTTTAATATGGATGATGGAAAGAGTAAGCCATAAATTCATTTCCCCTATTTGATGTTTAATCTGGCTCTGGAAGGGTGTGTGGCTTTTTAATCATCATTTTCGGTAGAAATTCTACTATATAGAAATTATTAAACTCCTTGAAGCAGCTGCTTTGAAGATCAACTGCCTGGGAAAGAGCCAAAACGGATCAAGAATCAAAATTAACTTTTCTCTTTCTTCTTATCATGTCTCATCTATCAACCAATGAGAACATAGCTGCTTATTCAGTGTACATCACAATATGAATTCACGACAAACATATAATGGATTTCCTACACAGGTAGATGATATGTCATTTGAACTCTCTTGATTCCGCTTGACCTAGGGGTCATACATCTATTGTCAATTTTGTAATCATTGACCTACCCTATTATATAACATAGATACATACATATATACATAAATACATTTGTATGTGTGTTTGTAAGTATATGTGCATGTGATTTCTTTTAGTATTTTATACATACATACATACATGCATATATATATATATATATATATATATATATACTAGCAGCGGCTACCCGGTGAAGCCCGGGTAGTGGAGATAAAAACATGGTTTAATAATCGTTTGCAGATCTATTACTACTGAATAGCGAGTTCAGTCCTCGCAGGATGACCCATAAAAATCACCAAATAAAAACGATCTTAATTTAATTCTACCTGGTGTGTGTGTGTGGGGGGGTCAGGGAATTTTATTTTCGTCAGATTTGAGGGAATGACATCATATGGCTAAACTTGCAAATTGGTCGAAAAATTAAAACATATTACAGCCGGGTAGAGCGTTCGGCTAGAAATCACAAGGTTCCTAGTTCGATACCGGTCCTCGCCAACTCAGCGTTATGAGTAGCACAGGGATCTGTGCGGTAAAGTAAGGAGCTGATGGTAGGTGTGGCGCTCCACCTCAGATGCAAAAACAATCTCCTTGATCTAGCACTAGTGAAAAGGGGATAGACTCCCTCGCTGATTGGCTGATACCTACATTAGGCCACCCCGACGACTCTACTTACTTACAGGTGACCTAGAAAAAACAGAACCCAAATTATTTATTTTCCCATTAAACTAACCCTAAACCCCACCTCTAACCCTAACCCTAACCCCTAGTTAAAATTAAGTTTTATTACAAAATTTATGCGTTCTGTTTTTTTCTGGGTCACACTAAATTTTCCGACCGATTTGCAAGTTTAGCCCATCACATAATGATATAGTAAGAAATTTTAATTCAATGATTAACTATATTTTTTAAATAAAATATAAATGACACGATTTGAAAAAGAAAAAAAGAATTAAATAAAGTAATCAAATATTATAACATTATTAATTCAAAAACGTAGTCGATCGAATGTCAAATTATTATAGTAAAGTATACTATATCATAATTTGAGTTTTCAGGTATTTCCGTGAAATGTATTAGGTAATCTAATGGTAATACTATTATCTCTTGTGCACTATTCTACATTAGTATCATGATTTTATTTGTATTTCTAATATTAAAATAAATAAATTAACGCGATTAGGAAAAATAAAAAAAGGTTTTGTTTACAATTGACGAACGACGGGAATTTATAAAACAAAGTTGAGTTGTCTTGTCGTTAAGTGTTTTCGTTTGATTTATTTAATTCGTTTTAAAAATAATTCAATGTATAAAAAGACATACTAATTACATAATTTAGAAAGATCTTTTTACTAATGAAATAAATATTTTAACGATAGAAACAGAAATATGCGATAAATAAGATTTGATTTTATGTTAAAATTTAAGTATGAAAAATGATACTACGAATTCTAAGGTTAACTGAAACAAAATATAATTTTTTTAACTCGCTGTAAAAAATAATTCCATTGATAAAAACTCAAGCAAATTACATATTTAGAGAGATTATTTCATTCTCTTTCGAACAATATGGATATCTTAAAGAAGATTGAACCGTAAATAGATGAGAAAAAAGAATTTGCTTTTTTTTCTTGAAATTTAGAATGAAAAAAAAAATTATACATATAAGCTCTCTGAAGCCAATTTTTTTTTTTTTAACTCGCTGTAAAAAATAATTCAATTAATAAAAACGCATAAAAATTGCATATTCAGAAAGATTATATTATTTTCTTTTCAACAATATAAATATTTTAAAGATTGGTCCAAGAATATGTGATTAATTCCTAGCAGAACGGCTTAGACTGCAAAATTTATTCGCTAAACTGATACATTTCTGCTGTAAATCGCTATAAATACGCTGTAAAAAAAAAGTCAGCCAGCGGACAATATTTTATTATCAGCGGGTTCTGGTATATGGATAGTTCTGCAAATTGGGTGATTTTGGCTTAATTAATTAATTATATCCCTTAATTAGTAAAAAGCAATAACAAATTTGATGTGTTTCTTAGTTATAAGGATATTAATCTATATGCAAGATTTCAAATCTGAGTGACTTCTCTTTTCTGTGTTATAGATCAACACGTACATACCAAAAACTTACTCTTATATATTTAAATGTATACAACATCTACATTTGAAACTCTGAGACTTTTAAAAAAATAGTGTTGTATCTATGTTTGAAAGTATGGGACTTAGGAAAAATAGTGTTGCTGCATTTGAAAGAATGAACAATGGTCAGTTTAGTATTTTTAATTTAGAATCCATCCATTAGTGTAGTTTTTCAGTTTGTAAAAAGAATTAAAAAAGGAAAGTAGTAAACAGATATTGAATGCAAGACATTTCTCAAATTAATTCTTAATTTGAAGAACCCCCCACCCATTTGTGCCATAAAATGAAAACTTACATCTCCTAATTGAACATGTTGATCTGTATATTCTCATGATTCAAGTAATACTTTGAGTTTGTAGAGGCCAAGTAGCCATTATTACATGATTCACTAAGTGAATTATGAGATTTCAAGTTCTATTCTCTAGAACATAGATAATTTGCTTTGATTTATATATAACCATTAGATGATCAATGAAGCTTAGAGATACAACAGAATGTTATATATATATATATATATATATATACTAGAAATGACGTTGGGTCACCTATTGAGCTCAGGTTATTTTGTTAAAAAATAATGTAATTTATTTTTAATACATTTTAAACTATCTTTTGGTCAATTTTGCGCAATTTTATCATAAACATGACCGTCAACACTGTCTAAGATGACGTAAAATCTGTATTTTACAAAATAAATTTATCCCCCACCCGAGTGGAAAAAATTACCAAAAATCAGGGAATTTTCCAATTCTAATTAAATTTTCAGTGTTGATTTATCAATAAATGAATTTTATAATTTTAGGAATTATATGAAAAATATCAGGCACGGGCAAAGTTGCCGTAAAATCTATATTTAGCAAAATAAAGTTACCCCCACCCCGCGCCTGAATTAATTGAAATTATACATTGCAATATTTAACCATTGAAATTAATTATTGAATCTATTATTGAGACAGTTGTTTGTGTTAGTATTGCAATGTATAATTTCAATTAAACTTAGTTTAAAAAAATATTTTTCAACATTAAATGTATAGTAATTTGGGTTTTTTGTTGTTTATTTTTTTTAAGCAATACGTAATTAAAAACAACCTTAATCCCCTAATACCATAACCCAATTCGCAAAATATTAATTCATAGACTGTAGTTAAACTGTCCTTGGGTACCACCAAAAACCTTTCCGTTTTAATTTTCCGACCTAAATCAGAAGTCAGCCTATAAATAAATATAAATAAACTATTGTGTTAAATCTGTGTTGTTATTTTAACATGCATTCATATGAAGAATATTTACGGGGCTGGTAAAATAAGCATAAAATTAGGTTTGTGTTAACAACACTCTTCCTACATTTTCACTCACAATTATTGACCCTATAAGTTTTAAAAATTAATAATTAAAGTATTTTTTTAAATCTATTTTAAAACATCACATCAATTTTATTTATTTTTTTACAGCCAAGAAAACAATTTTAAATCTTATTTACATTTTTTTAGAAATCAAATTTTATCTTGTTTTCCTTCCCTCGATAAATTTTAAGTATAGCTTTGTAATAATAAGTGAGAGATAGATAGAGAGAGAGGGCGCAAAGTCAGCAGTCATAGCATGTCCAGTCCCATTGCTATTTTTCTCTCCTCATACTCAGGTATTCTACGTTTTGAGAGAGGGGTAGAGAAATGCTATACTTATAGACAGAGATTGGTCGGTTTTAGACTTAATTGTAAATTACGACTAATTAGAACCAAATAAATGGGAATTTTTTTCAAACATTAATTAGATTTATGATTAGATAATTTTTTGGGATATTTTCTATATCATTACTGTATCTAGAAAAAAATCCTTTAGGTAGCAAAGGTTGATTCACTCAGCTTTAGTATAATAATAGATATATATATATAAAAAAAAATTATAATCCAATTATTATGCTTTGAAATTTTGGCAGTGCCTATAATATATATATAAATATATATATATATATATATTATAGGCACTGCCAAAATTTCAAGGCATAATAATTGTTTGTAATTTTTTTTATTATTCTGTTTGGAAAAGGGATATTATTATTTTGGACCAATATTTGTTCTTATATTAAATTACATTTGATTTATTTAATTAATTATTTTTATTTAATTTAATTAATAATTAAATTTATCAGAAAAACGGCAAGGTGAAAACAAGGGAGGTAATTCAGATTATTTTTCTTTTGTGTTTCCATATAGATAATTGGGGATCGTGACTTAAATAAAATTAAAATCAATTTAATTAATTTAAAATATGAATCACATGATATTAAGTTTAAAATGTCATACTTTTAGATTCTAAAGACATATTTATTTAATAACTACTTTATTATCATTATCTAATATATATATATATAGAGAGAGAGAGAGAGAGATGCTGATAGTTATGTATCCTGCATCCCTGATGCACAAAAAAAGGATGCAGTAAAATCGTATCCATGGGTTCCAGTGTTTTTATTTTTTCTTGCCCCACCATTTCAAGTTATCTGTAAATACATTTCAATAGTTTTTTAGAAACGAATTACACAGAATAGGTTACAAGGTAAGAGTTAGCCAGCATTAGTTGGGACCCATAAATTTTCCTGGGACACATTCAAAGCAAATATATGCATCCCAGGATGCATTAAATCAAAAGGTTATCAGCATCACTGTATAGATATTTGTGGGTGTGTGGGCTTAAGAAATATGATTGAAAATGAAAACCAATGTAGCATAATGATCAAGCCATACCCGGGAACACCATATTTGTGGCCTTGTGCCAGACACAGAGAAACCTTAATAGATGTAGTATGATTCTCTTAGAAAAATCGGCCCGAAAAAGAAATAAAAACAATAACGAGATTTTGGTGATGAAAATCCAGTATTCTTGACAGCTAATTGTCCTTTGATCCAAACGGCCGTGAACTTTCATTGACCGAATGATTAGAAAGAATCGAACATTCCTTTTCTTCTAGGAAGGAATGGATTATTCTAGAAAAAGATTCTTCTGGCTTGTTCATTTGAGATAATATATAAGGACTCCCAGCTAGGAGATCAGTAGTTAGTTGGACAGCAGTTGGTCTGGGCAGTAGAGTTGGTCCGACAGTTGGAGTTGGAGCTGAGATCGGGAAGCGAACTGTTGTCACTGAGAATTTACCGACTGAAGAAAAGCTTGTCACCCAGAAGTTTATTCGATGTACTGAAACTCTAAGGACCATATAAAGACGCTATTTACTATATAAGCCGACTCTCTCTCTTGAAGTTAAGAAGCTGAAATTGAATTTATTCCAATAAACTCCTGAAAAATAGAGTCAGTATTAAAGTCATCATTTACTACGAAGAAAAATACTATGAACGGTATTGTGAATGGAACATTCCCCTAACCACTAGACATCCGTGGAGATAGTCAATTGGCCATAACTGTGTAAGGTTGATACTCATCCACTGACCGACCAAAGGATTACTAGAATTCTGTGAGGGTGATAAACAGAAACCCCAAAAGGTTTACGCTCACGCCGAACGAAGTTAGCAACCCAGAGTACAAGTTTAATAGTGCACCCACGGAGTGCACGGTGTGTAAGACGCAAGTGTAAAGCGCATTGTGAAGAAGGACCCCACAAAGTCACATATGCGATTTAGTATCGTGAAAAAGGCACTACGTTACACCAAGGTTGAAAATATTTTCAATAACTTGGTCCTCATTTTTTCAAGCATATTTCTTAATTGAATTGTCAGATACCATTACCCAAAATATTTATCTCCTAGTTTGATACCGGCCCTCACCAAATCAGCGTATGAGTAGCACAGGGATCTGTGCGGTAAAGTGAGGAGATGATGGTAGGTGTTAAAAAACAATCTCCTTGATCTAGCGCTAGTGAAAAGGGGATAGACTCCCTCGCCGTCTGACTGATACTGACATTAGGCCACTCTGTCAACTTACTTTACTTTTTATATATATTAGAGTAGCATGGAATAGAAGTTAATGGCACTTGGTTACTGACAGTGTCTCACTTATATGCTTTTCAAATGTTGGTTTGAAAAGCATATAGGTGAGAAACTGTTAGTAATCAAGCACCATTGACTTCCATTCCATGCTACCCTTACTTAGATATAAATGCTCTATCCACAATATTGAGCACTATATACTTATAGCACTCTATATTATCAAGATTAATATATATATATAGAGAGAGAGACTGGTTCATATACCTAGGATACAAGATCTCATGACATATACGCATAGGAAATGTATGGACTGATATTGACAGATTGTTGATCATATGGAAATCTGATCTCTTTGATAAGATAAAGTGAGAATTCTTGTAAGCTGTATCCATGTCCATGTGACTGTATGGCTGCACCACTGACACTGTAATTAAATGTTTGGAGAAAAAACTTAGTGGTGACCTACACAAGGGTGCTGCATGCTATCTTGAACAATTTCTGGAACCAGCAACCCCCCCCCAAAAAAAAAATAGCCATATGAACACTTACCTCTGAAGAATAATCAAAGTTCCAATTACCATCGAATTGGGAAGACATGGCAACAAACAGTAACCCCATACAAACCCGATTAGTCTACTGCAGAATGACAGTTGAAGTTACCATTCCTAATGCTTTGCCTGAGCCCCCTGAACCAATATTTGAGGATGTCCCACAAACCAAAAGAATGGTAACTTCAACTAGGGACCAAGCCTCACCCAGTGTCACTCCAACACCTAAGCCAATGCCATCAAAAGTATCCTGTGCATTATCAAGATTACTCCCCTGTAATCGTCCAGGTCGAAAGGAACTAATTCCCCCTCAAAGGCCACTATGCCCGTGCAATGGGGGGGAGGGGAGATGAAGAATAATCAAAGTTCCAATTACCGTCGAATTGGGAAGACATGGCAACAAACAGTTGCAACCCAATACAAACTGAATAGTCGCAAAGTCTACTGCAGAATGACAGGGTATTCATAAAACTACACAATATCATTCAAATCAAGCAGCCAATCAGAACTCAAGGAATGGAATCACCCAAATCACCCAAATTCATGAATGGATCATTCTTGATTTCTATATATACCAACTGTCTTGGACACTGCTTGAGTTGTACTTGGTTAGCTGCTGTTATTCAAACCAACAGTAGACTAACTGACCTCAATAACCTCCTATCACACAAACCATCCAAGTAAGATGAACAAGACATGCTGGACACTGCTGGAGAAGTAAGGATGAACTCATAAGTGATATTCTCCTGTGGATAATTACACATGGATACACCAAAGTGAGCTGACCAGAGAAAACATTGATCAGTTTTGTGTGAACATTGGATAACATAGCTAGGACCTACTGGGAGTGATGATCAATAGGAACGGGTGACAAAAGAGAGTAAAGGGAATCCATGCTGTCAGCACAAATTGATGATGCCTCCATAAGAGAACAAAATATTGGTTAATTAATGGAGAATTGGTTAATCTATAGAATTAATTTGATTGTTTTTGTTTTTTTGAGATGTAATTTAAAGTCTCTTCGGGGTGGCCTAAAGTCAGTATCAGCCAATCAGCAAGGGAGTCTATCCCCTTTTCACTAGCGCTAGACCAAGGAGATTGTTTTTCGCATCTGAGGTGGAGCGCCACACCTACCGCCAGCTTCTTACTTTACCGCACAGATCCCTGTGCTACTCATACACTGAGTTGGCAAGGGCCGGTATCGAACCAGGAACCTTGTGGTTTCTAGCCGAACGCTCTACCGACTGAAAAATCCAGATATTTGAATGACCCAAATAATATATTTCCCAGATGTACCAAGGTTCGAAAGAATCACTCTTGACAAGTGAAAACAAGAAATATATATATATATATATATTATATATATATATAGAGAGAGAGAGAGAGAGAGAGAGAGATTCCTCAGGTAAGAATGCTTTTATAAACAAATTCTGAGGAGTAGGGAAGCTCTAGAACTCATTTTACAGACAAAAATAGATTACAAAAAGTCGCCATTTTTCGCGACCCTCCACCTCAAATTTGGAGAGCTAAAAATCAACATAATTCTGCCAATTCTTGGAATTGGAAGCTCAAATTTTGGTGATTGTCTAACTTTAAGATAGTCCACACTTGGACATGGCCTGGATGATTTGACATGGAATTACCCTTATTGAAAATAAATAATGTAATTTATACAATTCTTTAAAAAAAGTTTTAAAAGTAAAATTTGAATATGGGACATGAATCGTAAATGTTTAAAATAGACAAACTAAATTTACTTATTACAATTTTGTCATACTAAAAACATCATCATAAAGTAAAAATCATTCTTTATATATTTTTATAGTTTAAAATATTTCTTATAATCTTATTTACATTCAGCCAAATTTCAATAAAATAGGAAATTATTTCTGACTATATAATACTTTTATAGTTGTGCATCTCCTGAAATGTATTAGATGCATGCAAAAGTTCTCAGCAATCATTCTTGAAAATTAAAGACTGAATGAACTGTTGAAAAACATATTCTTTGCTGTAAATATTTGGATATCTGATATGCAATTGAAAAAACCTGAAGAAAAATGTGCACCAATTATTTTATTCCTTCTTTACAATTAGAAATATAAAATGATGGAATTGCAATGAATCTTCAGTTGTCAAACGTTAATTATAGCAAAACCAATTGTGGTGTTACTTTGTGGTAAACTTATATATGTTGCTACCTACATAAATTATTTGTAATGTGGTGCCAGCCATAAGTGTCTTAATTAACAAAATAAACAAACATTACCTGTTATTGTATGTTGTTGTTATTAATTGGATGAAAATACATTTAACAAAAAAAGTGAAAAATCATTTTTTATTTCTCTTATTTATTATTCGACTGTGATATCCAATCCAATATAAACTTATTATGTAATGATTTACTTGGATTAGAATCCTCATCACAACATTTCAGTTGTTTTCTACCTTTCACTTTTCTGTGGTCATTTGGATTTTTAACCAAATCCTTTATTCACTCCACTGGCGTAGATTATTATCATTCTTTTGTAGTATATCTTGTATCTAACAATTTTTTCAAGCTAATTTTCTTTTGAGATATTGCTTGAAACACAGGGTATGTTTTTTATGCCCGAACTAATCCAGAGATTAAACTCATGACTGCCAGTAAATAATATAATGTTGCTCAAATAATTCAATCTGAAATCTAAAGAAAAATCACTCACTGTCAAATAGATAGACAGATATATTAATATGTTAAAAGTATGGGGTGAAATGAGAAATCCCTTCATAACTTGGGCAATGATAGTGGGAAGAATGTTTGCTTTATCTTATCAGAGAGATCAGATTTTCATATATATATATATATATATATATATATATATATATATATATATACCTGTATGTATGTGTCCACATGAATGTCCCATGCAAACCATGAAAAAGCTAGAGGGAACATTGTCTATAATGATTAAAAGGATAAACCATACTGTATTCTCATATACAAACTAAACAATAAAATCAAAACATGTTCTTGGGAAAAATATCTGAATGAGTTGACTAATACAATTTTACTTTGATTGATTGTCTGATTAATTTTAAAAATGTCAATAAATTTGAATTTTTACGAGGGTCATTTTTCTTTTTGCAGAGAGCACTATCAAATATGAATATTTTAAAAACTGATCTATTTAACCCATAGAATGGACCCAAGTAGGTACTACTACTTCAGTGGACCTTGGAGTAATGGCAATAAAGAGGCACTTTACATTTCCAAGATCTCCACAACTGGTACCTCAGCATCAGATATAGTTTAATTCTATACACAGGACACTCCTTTTTGGGAGTTCTTACCCCTGTACAGGAGATACAATCAGCATATTCTATGCTGTCAACAAGGTGGCCAATTTTATTGTTTTTCTTTATGTAGAATATAAATGAGCAAGAAAACTTGTTGGTGATTAGGAAAAACAGGAGTAATAAAAAAAAAGTGTATTTCCAAAGCAAATATTCAAATACAACCAAAGGGAGATAAATGTTCTTTATCAATACCAGTCTTTCCTAAAATGGGTTCCATGAAAATAAAATTGAGTTTCATTAAGATAATGTGTTTTAATAAAATTTGATAAAAAATTATTCTAGAAAAATTAGTATTCACCACTTTTAGAATAACTTTTTTTTTTTTCAAAATTGAATAAATCATGATTATCTCTACAAGGGAAAGAAGTTAATATTTTCAAGTTGAAGATAAAATCTTATAGTTATCATATTAATTACAATATTGGATCTCAGCTGTGGCAAAAATATTTTAGACTATTTTCTAATTCTTAGTGATTTCCTTCAAGATTCAGAGAATACCAATGTCCAAGAAAAATCAACATTTTTAATATCAATGTACATTTAATAACTTTTTTCACAATTACAAATTTATAACAATTTAAAAAATAGTTTTATGGTATGGAACTTTAATGACGACAAAGATAGCAGATACCTTTTGAATTATTTTATTGATACTTAGAGGCACGTTTCTTATGATATTCATTTGTCAGAAATGATACTTAAAAATTATAAAATTACAACCAGATGATTATTGCAGCTAAGGATTTTCAAATCTATTTATATTGCCAAACATCAACCAAATTTGTACACACAGTTTATATTTTTGGCTAATTGTCTTAAAAAAATATAAGATTTTTGTTATTAGTTTCTCCTTTTTTTATTGTGGTGTATTCTACTTGTTTGAAAATCTTTTTATTTATTAAAATATCTTTTCTGATGGAAACCCTCTGATGTGTGTCAGAAGAAAAAGGCAAAATGAAATAATCTATAATAAATCTGCTATTTTCAGCTTTAAAAAAGAGTTTTTTTTTTATTCTAATGTTTCATTCAATATATTTTTATTTCTGTATAACAATTTATGTTTCATTCAATTTTGTATTAAAATTTGTATATTAAAGATTACTCCGATCTTTAATATACAGAGCGGGTATTGGTATAAAATCATCTAAGTATTCCTTGATATGAACCACTGATCTACATTAAGTTCATCCCAAGTCTTTATGAGACCCTAAGCTGCATTTGAATTACATCACTCCCTCACCATTGCCTTTAGTTATATTATGCCCTGTGGGTGGGGCTTAGAATAATCTGGCTTTACCCTCTGCAAAGGGCTAAGACACCCTAAAAAAAGGGGGTGTTCTGGGTACACGGCACTAAACTGCATTTAGTGGTGAGGCTCCAATTCTGGAGCTCTGAAGCGTGTAGAGTACTCCTTTTTGCCATTAATCCCAGATTCACTCTGAGCAGGAGTGTTAGTATTTGTTAGGGTCTAATCTATGGGTCAAATAGATTTGTTTGAAAATTACTTTTGGGAGATACGTGATATGATATAACTGTGTATAAAAACACTTAAAAAAACTACACAAAAAATGTGAACATAAACATACAATGTACACAATTCCCTAACCTTTAGGCATAAAATAAACCTTGGTGGGTTAAAATCAATCAATTAATCAATTGAATTGTATTAATTATTACCAATGCCTGATAATTCACACACCTAATATATAAAGGAGAGATTTTGGTATGTACGTGTCGACTTATAAGTTTAAAATGGGAGGTCACTCAGATTCAAAATCTTGCATACACATTGATATCATTCTAACTAAGAAACTGTGGTTATTGATTTTTTTCTGATTAAGGGATATAATTAATTAATTAAGCCAAAATCATCCAATTTGCGAAACTGTTCGTATACCAACTCCTGCTGATTATGAAATATTGTCCTCTGCCTGACTTTTTATTAGAGCGAATACCAGCAGTGAAATTCGGTTTTAGTGAATAAATTTTGCAGTCTTAAGCAGTTCAGCCTGGAATGTACATAACTTGAATAAGAAAATTTGTTATTTAATTTATCATAATTCTAATGATAAATTCCTTTTTTTTTCCTCTTTCTTTTTTTTTTTTTACTAAAAACCGTCAAAAATGGTCTTTCGAACTTATCTAGTCTGAAATTGAAAAATGATCAGAAAATTAGGGTGACCCAGAAAAAAAGAACCCACAAATTTTGTAATAAAACTGTTAATTTTAACTAGGGGGGTTTAGGGTTAGGGTTGGGGTTTAGGATTAGTTTAATGGGAAAATAAATAATTTGGGTTCTGTTTTATTTGGGAGCCCCCACTTTAGCAAGTCTACTATGAAAAGATCTAAGCTTTTATTATGCTGTCATTTTTGGATCAAGTCTCCAATAAGCACCCCAAATCAGAGCAGTAATCAAAAGGACAGTTTTGCTTATCACTGCAAGCTTCTGCAGCTTCTTATTTGTAAACAAACCAAAACATGTCTTTAATATAAAAATATGTCTTTATAATTTTAAAAAAAAAGATTTTGATATTGAATTTTAGTTTGATTATGTATACTTGACATGGGATCAAATCAAAAATTAATATTTTAAAAAAAAATTTTTTTAAAGTATTTATTTATCCAAAAAAGTACAATAACAATATCAATTTATTATTTGTGCAAAATTATTTTTTCAAATATGCTAACAACATGAAATACCTAATTTTTATTAAAAATCAGAAACTATTTTAATATAAAAATGTATCTTTGGTTTGTTAATAAACATGAACTATCTATTTTATTCATCGTAAATCCAAAATCTCCATAACCTTCTGATTGAAATTAAAAAGTATGATTTAAAAAAATGCTAAAAGTTAATATTTTTCGTAATATTAACCTTTTAAAAAATCTTACAGTGAAATTCTAATATAAAAAAATCATCTGTTGGTTTGTTTACAAATAAGCAGAAGTGGATGCCTGTGGTGACTGGCAAAACTGTCCTTTTGATTACTGCTCTGATTTGGGGTGCTTATTGGAGATTTGATCCTTATTTTTCATGGTACAAATATAGTAGCTAACATAATAAATCACACAAAAAAACAAAAACAATCATTTATTGTTATGGTTCTCTTATGACCACATATCCATTAGCAATTACTTATATTGTTTATACCTTGTTTGGATCTTTAGTTATAATGGATTATATAACTATAAAGACAATTGTCACTGACTGTGAGCATAATTCTTTGAGAATTTCTTCCACTGTAAAGAAAAAGAAAAATATTGTTTTCATTGAATTGTAGTAAAAATCCTAATTCTATATTTAAGAACATTTCAGATTTTACAAATACTTTTTTCTCTTGAACTTTAATTTATCCAAACAAAAGACTATTCAATCAATGTCATCAGCTTTAAGTTAATAACTCTACCAATAGAGTACATCCTTAACTGATTGAATCACTGTGATAATTTATAATTTAAAGAATCTTGGCTTTCCAAAAATTGAATTATGCTTATATCTATAGAAACTAAACTGATTTGTATTACATTAGGGCAGTGCTCTTATTGAACTGTGGAAGATTTTGTATTAGGCTGAAAATGGATTTGGAAATGGTTTTCTTTATTTTCTACCTGGAAGGTTAAAAAGATGATCAATATGAAAACTGAAGAATGCCAATAGAATTGTACTGATTGAACTTGCTTAGAGAAAGCAAAAAAGGAACAATAATGTCAGAACAATTACTCAAGGAACAACTGGGGTCCAAAAGCTGTGATCAGATATTGTGCGTATGAAAGAAAAGGAAATAGACACAAAGAACTATTGATATTTAAACAAAACAAGGAGACACAAGAAAAAAATTTGGATTTGCATTTTTCTTCTATCAAATTATGAACAAATAATTGCCACAAGTTATAAAAGAAAGAAGAAAAGAAAGAAAAACAGAAAGAAAGAAAGAAGAAAAGAAAGAAAAACAGAAAGAAAGAAGAAAAGAAAGAAAAGAAAGAAAGAAAGAAGAAAAGAAAGAAAAACAGAAAGAAAGAAGAAAAGAAAGAAAAACAGAAAGAAAGAAAGAAGAAAAGAAAAACAGAAAGAAAGAAAGAAGAAAGAAAAAACAGAAAGAAAGAAGAAAAGAAAGAAAGAAGAAAAAACTAATGAACAAAACTTCCAAAAGCTGAGGGTAAATGAATAAAACAAAGCATTATTATTGTCAATAATAATAATAATAAATCCTGGCCAGGAGATGAGACCTAGTGTTAATTAACAAGAAGAAAATTTGCCATATTGTGGATTTTGCCCTCTCCTCGGCAGACCACCAAATGAAAGTAAAAGAAAATGAAAAGATAGACAAATACTTGGACCTTGTCAGAGAAGTGAGAAAACTGTAGAACATGAAGGTGAAGGTCATACCAATTATAATTGGTGCCTGTTGAGCGGTCCCCAAGGGTTTGGAAAAGAGTCTAGGTGAAATGAAAATTAGAGGAAGAATCAAGACTATTCAAACTACGGCATCGTTAAAATCAGTTAGAATAGCCAGAAGAGTCCTGGAGAAACGAGGAGACTTGTTGTCACTCAGCCTCCAGTAAACCACCAGCTAAGGCAGGTATGAAAAATTCCAATGGAGCAAAACAATGATAATGATAGGTAGATAGATAGATAAAAAAGAAAAAGAAAGAAAAGTGTTAATGAATGAAACTTTCCAAAGATGAGGTGAAAATTAACTGATCAAGAAAAAATGAGAAAACAAAACAAAACATAATTGTTATTATTATCATTAATAATAATAATAATAATAATAATAATAATAATAATGTTATGTTTTCTTTTCTCATTATTTCTTATTCAGTTAATTTTCACCTCATCACTAGGAACCTTTGTTCATTAATTCTTTCCTTTTTCCTTTCTTTTCACTTTCTCTTTTTTCTTTCATTATTATTATTATAAAAAAATAGAAAATAAAAATATTATTATTATTATTATTGATGATAATGATGTAAAGAAGAGTATTTAATTGAAAAAGAAATGACACCTTTTGCTGCCAAAAGCAAAACAACATTCCAAGACTGAACATTTTTATTGATCAATTAAACAATTACATGTCATTTTCCATTTTCCATTTTTCCTTGTATATTGGAAGATGACAGACATTTGTATTTAGGTTGAATGCAAATTTCAAAATGTGACTCACAAATCATTCACATCCATTTTTGTTGGGGTAATCAAACTGACAATATTAAAAGAATGAAATAGCTTAGAATTTTTATTAGAATTGATCGAATACAATCAAAATAATCCTATATCTAACATGGATCTCTCATTTTACTTGAAAAGTTGAGAAAAAATGTTTTCCTAACACATCACTCAATAGGTCCTGGGCCTAATTAATAAAACAACTTTTAGGCAAAATTCAACTTTATTTATCAACATAGTCTCCTTCTCGAGTGATACACTGATTCCAATGCTTCTCTAACAATTTGATACCTCTTTTGTAGAACGATTTGTCTTTGGCCTCAAAATACACCTCAGTTTCCAATATCACTTCATAAATGTCTTTCTTTGGAGCATTCTCTTGAGGTCTGCAAACAGCTAGTAGTCACTGGGGGCCAGATCTGGAAAATAGGGTGGGGATGGAAGCAATTCGAAGTCCAATTTATGTAGTTTTGCCATTGTTGCGATTGATTTGTGACACTCTGCATTGTCTTGGTGAAAGAGTACTTTTTTCTTCTTCATTTGTGGCCATTTTTTGGTGATTTCTTCCTTCAAACGCACCAATAATGCTATATAATATTGACTATTGAGAGTTCGTCCATTCTCAGGGTAATCAATGAATTAAATACCTTGCGCATTTTAAAATACGAAGGCCAAAACCTTGCCTACTGATGTTTGCATCTTTGGTCACTTTTGGACGACTTTCACCTGCTGTTGTCCACTCAGCTGACTGCCAATTTGATTCTGGAGTGAAGTGGTGGATCCATGTTTCATCCATTGTCACATATTTATGCAAAAACTCCTTTTTGTTGCATTGAAACAGTTGTAAACAATGCTCTGAATCATCGACGCGTTGTTTTTGATCGACTGTGAGCAAAGGCAGCACCCACTTTGAAGATAGCTTTTTCACTGACAAATTTTTATGCAAAATGGTGAATACACTGCCTTCTGATATCTTCAACTCCTCTGCTATCTCACACAACTTCAATTTACGATCAGCCAAAAGGATTTTGTGGAGATTTTTTGTGTTTTCCGGGACAACTGCCAAATTTGAGCGACCTGAGCATTCAGCATCATTTGTGTCTGTATAACCGCATTTAAAGTCAGCATAGCACCTCTTAACCATTGTTTCAAACAGAGCAGAGTCTAAATAACACTTATCAAGTCATTGCTTTGCTTGAACTGTATTTTCATCCATCAAAAAATGCTTTATCAACACAGGAAATTCAGATTTTTCCATTGTTTTGAAAATTTGCAACAGTAGCTTCACTTAAATAACTGTAATTTGTAAACTGATAATCTGATTGGGCTCAAATTTTGACACATGTCATTTGAAGGTTAGTACTTTATAAAAATTATATGGATTTTTTATTAGTGGTGCCATCTATATGTCAGGCCTGGGACTTATTGAGTGATGTGTTAAAAGAGGTTTTGGATTATTTTAGAGAAAAAATACTTTAAAAAGTTAATAATTTGTATCAAACATTTTGTCAATCAAATTTTCTATTAACAGCATTTAACATCATTTCTTGGGAAGACAACAACAAAAAATCCAAATTTGAATCTGTATAGATTTATTTGCTTACTAAAATCACAAAAGAATATAGAGTTATTTTCTGGAAATCAGAGGAAAAATCAAGACCATCCAGACTACAGCATTGTTGAGATTGGCTGGAAGACCTGAGGAGACTGAGTAAACCCGGCTAAGGCGGGTGTGAAAAACTAATGGAGTGATAATAAAAATGATAATAAGATGACTGGGTATGAAAGGTGATCCACTGGGAATAGTGCAAGAGATTGAAATTTGGCCATGCTGAACAAATCACAATCTGTCCTAGGAAAGGAAATGCATAAAATTCTCTGGGACTTTAAGACACAAACAGACCACCAAATCCTGGTCAGAAGACTTAGTGTTAATTAACAAGAAAAAACAAACATTGCCATTTCAATGAATACTAGAGTGAAAATAAAAGAAAGCAAAAAGACAGACAAATACCTGGATCTTGCCAGAGAGTTGAAAAAGCTGTTGTACATGAAATATCAATTGTAGGTTAAAGCCCGTGTGAGGGAACTAAAGATTAGAGGGAAAATCATATCCATCCAGCCCTCAGTTAAAATCAGCTTAGAAGAAGTCCTGGAGGCCTGAGGAGACTTGTTGTTACTCAGACTTCAGTGAAAATCCATCAGTTAAAAAACTCATATAGAGTGAAAATAATAATAATAATAATAATAATAATAATATTGACCAAAGGACTAGAAAATTAATGACCATGCACAAGGATCTACACCCTAGAGTCAAAAGAGATAGACTAAAGAAAGGTGGAAGGGGACTTGCCAACATAGAGGCCTGTGTAGAGACCACAATCTAACAACTCGAGGAATACACAAAAAAGAGCAAAGACAGATTACTTTTGGCAGCCAACAATAGCAGATGTAATATATGGACAAACAGAAAAACTAGAAAACAAAAATGGGAAGAAAAACAATTATATGGACACTTCAAATGACAAATCGGAGAGGTTGCACATGAAAAGACTTGGACATAGTTAAGAAAAGGAAACCTCAAAAGAGAAACTGAATCACTAATAATTGCTGCACAAAATAATGCCATAAGGACAAACTATATCAAAGCAAAAATTGATGAGACCCAACAAAATAGTAAATGTAGACTATGCGGTGAAAATCTGGAAAATCAGAGGAAGAATTGAGACCACCCAGAATACTGCACTGCTGCAATCTGCCAGAATACCCAGAAGAATACTGGAAACCTGAGGAGACTTGTTTTCACTCAGACTCCAGGGAAATACCATTAGCTGATGCTGGTGTGAAAAACTAACTATAATAATAATGATAATAAGTGATCCACTGGAAATTATGAAAAAAAAAAAATTGACCATACAACAAAATGGTATATGTATAAACCAGAATCTGTTCTTGAGAATGAAATGCATACAATTCTCTAGGACTTCAAGATAAAGATGGAGCCAGCTAGGAGACCAGACCTGGTATTGAAAAAAAAAAGAAGAGAACTTGTCAACTGGTAGACTTTGCAGTCCCAGCAGATCACAGATAAAGGAAAATGAAAAATTAGACAAATACCTGGACCTTACCAGAGAATTGAAAAAGCTATGGAATATGGAGGTCAAAGTGATACCAATTGTAGTTAGTGCACTTGGAACAGTCCAAAAAAGCTTGGAAAAAAGACTGGAGGAATTGGAAATCAGTGGAAAAATTGAGACCTTCCAGACAACTGCATTGCTGCAATTGGCGAAAATACTCAGAAGAGTCATTGGGACGTAAGGAGACTTGTTGTCAATCAGACTCCCATGAAATACCATCAGCTAACGCTGGTGTGAAAAATTCACAGGGAGTGAAATAAAAAAAGAAGCGACATGTAGACACACACTGAGAGAAGGATATTTTTAAAAAAACACTAACTCTCAGAGATTGACTATAATAAGATTGCTGGAATGACTTCTACAAATGGTAAGTTAAATGGTAGAAAAAGGCAGAAAAAAAACTAGTCATGGCATAGATTAATTACAAATAGGCCTATGATATGGTCTTGCAACCTTGGATAATTGAATGTTCAAAAATGTACAAAATATTAGTCAAAATAATAAATTTCCTCACAAATGCCATGGGAAACTGGAAAGTGAAAGTAACAGCTGGAGGAAAAACCCCTAACAGAGTTGAAAATCCAGGTAGACTCCCTTTCACAACTGCTATTGGTTATAGCAATTATGCCACTCAATTACATACTCAGGAAATGTACATGGGACTACAAATTTACTAAATCACTGGAAAAAATAAAGCACCTTATGCACTAGGAGGATATCAAAATTTTTGCCAAAAATGGAAAAAGGACTGGAAAACCTTTTTCAGTTCATTAGAATATACAACCAGAATATAATGTTACATTATTAAGGGGCTTGGATAATTAAGTGTTGCAAAAGAATCAGTTTTAATAAAAGTAAATTATGGGTGAAAATGAAAATTTGTTTAAATTGTTGGTTTGAAATTCCAAGGTATACTTATATAATACAATATAACAATATACAATGGGATTAAAATAATGACATAAGAAAATAATCAGCTGATTAACGGTAATTATAAAAGAAGGGGTGAATAGTTGAAGGGGAGAAGAGTGAGTAAAGGCAGACCAGAAAGGGTCTAGAGAAGCAAGCACAACATAGGCCTGATTAGCCTATCCAAGAAAAGCATCCAGCCTTTCTTTCTTTCACAAATTGACAGTTGACAGGGCAAGAGTCATAAGCTTAGTGTATCTAATTATGCTGATTCTGTTATTATAACATTCTTTCTATCTCTCTCTTTGCATTGACGACTGCTAGATTGTCCTGTCCATAATAAATGTTTGTTGACAAGAAGTTGCTGCCTAGTTTGTTTTCAATGAGTACAGGTTACCATGGAACTTAATTGAAGGGATTTCACACACAAATAAACAAGCCCATATATAAGAATGAACACTTATGCAATATGTTACAATAGGAATGGAATTTAGGATTGAAAAGTGTGCCACACTTGTTATGAAAATGGGGAAAAGAGAAATTATAGAAGAAATAGAATAACCAAATCAGGAAAATATAAGAACAGTCAGATGAAAAAGAAAAAAGAATTACAAATTCTTGATTCCCAAATACTTGTAATTCACTTTTTCTCTCAGAGCCCTTGTTCTTGTTCTTGTGATGGCATTCACCCTGGGTTGGAGGAGCCAGCTCCATTCAATGAATTCACTGTATCCTGAATAAAAGCAGACCATGCATGGTGATCCAATGTAATTGATCATATGAGTGTCAGCCATTTGTAGTTCCACTAACAAACTTCATAAAGGTCTAGGCCAGGATCAATTCAGTATCCTGCTTGACTGTTTTAAGCCAGGTTTTCAATTGACCCCCTTGGTGTTTCTTCCACCCCTGAGGTGGTATTGGGTCAATGGATTCATGGATGATGTCACCAGGTTGTTGATGAAGAGCCTGACTGAGCCAGTGAAGACGTCCCACAACAAGAGCCTGCTGGAGGAAGGAGTTTCTGCATCTTGCCCAAACAGTGGTGCTAGAGATGAATTGCCACCATCAAACACAGAAAATTCAATGAAGGAAATAACGGTCAAACACCAAAAGCTTGTGCAGGTCACCAGCCCTACAAGACTATGAAGATGATAGAAAGGGAAGTAAGTAAACAGCACCAATGTGTCTGTTGATGTCCTCCCCAACTTGACCCATTGCAGTGACTACAAAACTGAGGTATTTGAAATTATTCACCTGTTCAAGGGCTTCCCTGTTGAGGATGATCAATTGTTTTTCACCAGAAAGAAATCCAGCAATTAGAAGCTTTGGGGTTTTCAGCACATTCACTGCTGATTGGAGATCGCCTAAGTTCTCCCCAAAAATTGCTGTCATCCGCGTATTTCAGGTCTGACATGTCAAAATTTTGGTCAACAGTGACAGATGGGAATTTTGAAAGTGCATGGGAAGTGATCTAATCAATAGCATTGTTAAACAAGATGGGGGAGAGAATAGAGCCTTGTCAAACACGATAGCGGATATCGAAGAATTGAGATTCCTGACCACACACATGATCTTTTGTTGGTACAGCCAGTAATTCAGTCCTTTAACCATCTACCATAGAGAAAAAATGTATAAAATTCTCTGGGATTTTCAGATACAAACAAATCACCTAATTCCCGGCCTGAAGACTTTCATATTTACTGTCCCTATCTGGCCATTACCAGAACAAATATAAACACAACACAGTTATTTTTTAAAGAAAATAATCATGGAAAAAAAGGTTACATCTTTAGTTTCTGACTAGACATTTTTAGTTGGATGCCAACTTTATTTTTGAAAGATAAAAAACTGGTTTAGTTAACCCAAAGAATGCAAAGTAAAGGTCCAGTTTAACATTATAAGAGGGTCATTTAATAAATAAGGTGAATTTTGCCTAATTAGTTTGCAATAGAAGCATTGTTTACAGTTGCACCTTTTTCAAGGAAGTCAATAGTGATAGGTCCCCTTTAATGTCCCAGAAGACATGACCTTCTTTACTGATTGCTCACTTCACCCAAAACTTTTTTCTTTACTGGAGTGTCAGTGTGTTTCTACTCCATGAACTGTCTTTTTAACTCAGGCAAATTTATGTTTAGCCCATTTGTAAATATTCTTTGACTAAAACTTGCTTCTCCATACACATCACATATTCTTCTGTAAAATGCACATGGTTTGCACTTCTCAGCCTCCAAAGATTTGATGACAGATATCTGTTCAAGCATAGAGCAATATATTTGATTTGCCACCTCAAAACAATTTTTTCTTCTTCTTTCTATATGTAACTTTGTATTCATGATAAATTTTTCAATTTCTCTTTCTTTCCAAATTATTCTCTCTGTCATTGTTACTAGGAAATGAACATAGGCCTATACTTATGCTAAGGTGCACTAATATGAGTGCTGCTATGTTGAAGACCAGGGAAATTGTATCCGAATATCTGCTACCTTTATAAGCATGAACATATTTTAACCCAGGACAAAATAGTCATCATTATTCAGGGTGTTGCAATCTTATTTTCTATCAGTACATCATTGACTGCCCTATTACTTTTGCTACACTCTGTATACAAGAGCACAACTTTTAATAACTACTGTTTCTCTTTTATAGTTTAGTGCTGTAAATGCAAATTCTGGGTTTAGGACCCCCATTATCTGGTGAGAGAAGCAAAATGATTTGCCTAAGCACTATAAATTTATCTACTAGACACTACTTCCATATTGCATTTGATGATATGGCTTACGGTGTTTCTTCATATCTACTTTTAACACTAAGGTGTAACAGGCATTTTTGGAAACATCCATATTAAAAAGGCCTTCTATGGCATTCCTTATCACTGTGGGATATTAATAAATTCCTTTTTTATTTTTATTTTTTTTACTTCTTTCTCGTCTTATGGGGAAAAAAGCATTTGACTGTTTTGCACAATTCTGCCATTTATAAATGTACTTATTCTTCATCTGGTACCAATTCTTATAAAATCCCATAAAACTAGCCAATCTCAGTTTCTATCATTTGCAGTAGATTAAATACATGTCTCTGGATATTTGCATGTCATCTTTTACAAACTGAACTACCTCTCTACACTTGATAAGAGGGTAAGACTTGGATTTTATATGAAGCAAGACTAATTGATAATTGACAACAATCTCTTTTATTCATTATCTTTTTTTAAACAGTGTCTATTTTACAAACTTTGTTAGCAATTTAAAAAAATCTACTGAATTGTTACAGACAGAAATTGTTACAGACAAAAAAAAAGGTCCAATCCAAATTAGAGAGAAGAGACCAATTATTTTTGTTCTTTGAAAATATTCACAAAATTTTGAATAGAAGAATCTGGGAGATTTATCTGTTTAAACATTTTTTAGTTTTTTTTGTCTGGATTGTTAGTCCTAATAAATCAATAAGGCTATATAATTATTTCACATCTCCAGATGAAACTAATTAGATAATTATTTTAGGGGAGAAAATAATTTGTTAATTTTTTCTTTTGATATTTGGAAATTTAAATTTTGTATGATCAGTTATATTTACATCAACATAGATTTTTACTGATTGTTGTATATTGGTACAGATTCCCTACACGAAGAACAACAAAGATCATTTTATATTAAAACTTTACGGTGTCTGTATTAAATAAAGCACTACATTCATGAAGAGAGAGAAACAAACTCTTCATAAATATTAATATAGATTCTTATAGTTTTACTTCATTAGTAAATATCTTAAACTTTATCATGATCTTTTGATGTTGCAATAAAAGTACAAACATTAAGAGGTTTCATGCTGTGACCTTGAATCTTATAGATAATCTATAATTTTCATATATATTTTTAAAAAAACAAAAAACAGGTACATTGACAGTGAAGTATCACCATTACTAACTTGATGGATTGGCACAGTTTCAGGTCACCCTTGGATAACTGTCAGCTTTCCTCTAACTTATCAATGATGTTCAACCATTAACTTCGAGATTGAAAAAAAACTGTCTTTGAATAGACAATCATGTATAGACTCTCATTTATAAACCTTTTGTATCAGAATTTTAAATTATAAATAATAATACATGTTTAATAAAGAATTCTTCTATAAATAATTAGGAAGAGTTTGTTGGTCTGTCTTCTACTATGAATAGCCAAAGGGTTTGATGTAGAGCTATTGAATTTAATATGACAATTTATTGGACCATGTTTTAACAATGTTTTTTTTCCTCATGAGGAAAGGACTGCTCTCATTCAAATGAAGTCTTTAACAATATATAATAATCAATTCCAAGTTATACTGCTATAAGATGTAACTAATCATGCAGAATTTGAATTTTTAAACTTGAAAAAAAAAAAAAGAAGCAATTAGTGAGTTATTTGTCTTACAAAAATAATAATTCCCATTTAATGAAACATTACTTATTAAATTTATGTGTAGTTTTTTAAAATAATTACATAGCATTACTGGTTAGTTGGGACTAGCAATCTAAACAAAAAGAATAATGTCTCTTAAACTTTCTTCCTAAAACTTTGTGATTTTTTTTCTCTGAACAATGTTAACTTTATAAAATAATATAAGATTAATGAAAATATATAATTGGTAAGACTTATTCCTGTTATGTGGTTTTAACTTTTATTGTAACAATTACTGTTTATAACAGTTTGGTGTTAGTTAACAACAAAGATTTAAAATCAACATTGTTTAAAAAATGTTAAGTAGAAGGGATTTTTGCCATTTGTCTGTCAGCGTTGATATATCTGTGATTCAAATCTTGATATCTTACCCATCATACACAAGTAATTCAGTTAATAATCAATATTTTATTATCAAAAATATTTTATTCTAAAAAAAATGTTAATTTTGTTAACAATCTAATGTTTATTAATCTCATTTGTAGTTGATTAAAAGTTCAGAAAAATCTAAGAAAATTCAGATTAGGAGAATTATATGAAAATGTTCAAAGCTCCAAAAAGGCTAGTTTGAAGCTTTTACAGTGAGCCCTCAAAATTCACAGGGTTAAATGGCACAAGATTCTCACAGAAGTGAATAAGCTATGAATTATCTCTAGTGAAACCCTATAAATCTTAATACTGTTGGCCATATTTGACACATGCAAAGTTAATCAATATACTATTATTTTATTTTTTATTAAGACTCATTTAAGTTGTCATTTCTATGAGAGTGAAGAAGAGCACATATTGAAGACATTAATAATGAATAAGTGTTTGGTAAGACTTAAACTTTCATCCCCTTTTGGATCAGAGAAGAAGCTTGGTTATCTGTACAAGTTGC
Source organism: Doryteuthis pealeii (assembly GCA_023376005.1). NCBI lineage: Eukaryota > Metazoa > Mollusca > Cephalopoda > Myopsida > Loliginidae > Doryteuthis > Doryteuthis pealeii. The sequence continues at coordinate 23,137,629 of CM042164.1, forward strand.
TTTAACAATTTTAAGAACAATTAATATCACACAAGTGAAAATCAAGCCGAAAAACCTACCCACTATTAGTTAATAATAATGAGTGTCAAATCTTCATCTAAAAATGAAAAATAAATTCAGGACCTTGTATGTCAACAGAATATTTAGGAAATTAGAGATTTCACTTTCAATAATGTAGAGAGTGAGAAAGAAGTAATACAGTACTTGTACAGTATACAAGGCAATTCATATGCAGTACAGTGAATGATAAAATAGATTCATAATATATATTTGACTTACAAAACCAACTTTTAAGTTTTCTTTACATTTTCTTATATGCATCATCTATAATTTTCTAAATAGGCTGCAAAACTCAAAAAAAAATTTCTATTTAATCATTTGATGACAAACTCACAAATAATCAAATCTGTGGAAGTTAAACCTGTAAAAGTCCAGGTTCAAGTGTACTAAGTTTTCTGTTTAATGTTATTAAAAGTTGAAAGAAAAAATTATTCTCCTAGGAAAATTTTTTGTAACTTTACTAAAAATTTAGATAAAAAAATATTTAGATAAAAAAAATTTAGATAAAAACATGATCAGGTTTTGGAAAATGAAGCAATTTTTTTTTTATTAAGTTAGAAAAGTGATATGAGAAAAAATGTTTTTTTCTAAAGAAAATAACTTTCATTTATTTTAAGAATGTTACAAACTCATGGTTTACTCTGTCATATCTTTAGTGTATTTAATTTTTTTTCAATAGTCATGGCTTTCTTAGACATATCGTGTATTTAAATTTCTAAAACTCTTTACTATTGACTGAACAATCTTCAATGTGAATGGTTTCTATCTTTTAGCTTTAGCTTATCAGATTGGAGTGGGGTTTGCACAAATATTTGTCTGTTTATGGAAGCACATGTTTGTTACACTTTTATATTTTACAATCAGCAGATATATATATATATATATATATATATATATATATATATATATAAGATAGTTCAAGTAAAAAGGTTTAAAATACAATTAGATGAGAAAAGAAATCTTTTAAATATTTTTTTATAAAATTTAATTTCTTTCTAAACCGAACAAACCAATAATTCATTATTTCTAATGGAACATTATACAATCCAAACAGATATTATTAGGTATTGTTCATTAGTAATTATTCATTACTAGCATTGAAATAAAAAAATATCAATATGTGGCAGTCCAAAAATAAGTACACTCTTTATATATATATATATATATATATATATATATATATATAATATATATATATGTAATTTTATTTTTTGATGACAAAGGTGTTGTAATTTTATTTTTGGTTATCTTGGTTAGAATTTCAATAGTACTAATTATGGCTACTCCATCACTTCACTTATGTTACAAATATGAAAGTACATTTTTTTAAGACTGATGAATATGTAATTGCTAAACAGAGAGCTTTTGGTGCTTATTTCATGTTATTTTGGAATGATGCTTTTCCAGATAGAAAATCAACACTGCTATAGGTTGAAAGTTTCGGAACCACAGGTTAATCAATTAAAAGAAAGCCACCTGGAAGAATTAAATGCAATTGCCAAAAAGTGGCAGAAATATTGCCAACAAGACTACTGGTCTTTTTGTCAAGCTTTAAAAACATGGCCAGTCCAAGAAATGATAATAACTAAATATATCTGAAAAACAAAAAAATGGTAAGACATTTATGACATTGAGTTATCATTGTCTAACTTGCCTAAGTTCACTTGCATTACACAGGTGACAATTTAAAATCACATCACAGCAAATTTATACATGAGAATTACCTATACTAGGGGAATAAAAAACGCCTGGAGAGTGATGTAAAAAATAATTTTTGGAAGATATTGCTAATTGGAGTGGGGAAAAAAACTAAATATATAAAACAAAACATTTAATATTTAAAAAAAACTAATTACTTACTTAAAAAGCATCATATTCATTCCACTCCACTGAGATGTTTGCTTTGTTTTATGACAGACGATAATCAAAATAGAACTTTATTTTTTCACTGTATAATAATATATAAATTATTAATTAATATTAATAAGATTATATCATAGTCTTATTAATATCAATCAATAATTTTATTGCAAAATATTAAATTTAACTATAGAACATCTTTTAATAACCCTGTGTTATTGAATCTGAAAAAAAAAGAAGCTGAGGGGGTTTGCATGATTAATGAAACTGCCATTAGAGGGAGTAAGCAATTCCTGAGGGTATTATAATATAAGCAGTGATGTAATTTTGGTTACAGAGAGACATCAAATCCCCATTATATATAGATGTTTTAGTGCGTGTGTTTCATGTGTATTATTTGTTGTTAAAGTGTGTGTGTATGTAGATAGAGAAATAAATTAAAGAAAATTGAATATACAACTAATGTCCCAAGTAAAATATATTTAATTCACCAACCAAAAATAGTTGTAATAGTATGTTATATATTCAAAATACAATCTCGTATTTGTTGATGAAATATTGACAGGGTACAAATATGATTCTCATCATTGCTTTTATTCTTTGTTTTAAAATTATTTAAGAATTTTGAATCTTTATTAATTTCATGTAGTATTGTATCATTATTTTTTATTATCAAAATATTCACATCATTTTAAAGTATGAAAATAACTCCGCATTTTTTGTAGGTAATCAATATTTGATTAACAAACAAAAAATGTTTTGCACCATTTTCAGAAATTACTTTTTCTCAATCAATTATTGATTAGTGATATGTTCTTTAGAATTAACCCACATAGATCTGTATTTATAGGAATTTACTTCAGATGTATTTCTTTTCTTTTTCTGCCATCAAGAACTCTCCATAAATAGAAATGTTTTGTTGCTCTCTTCTAAAAGCATTAGGGAATATCTCCAACTTCTTCTAATGTAAAGGAAGTGTACACTTTACTTCCTTAATGTTAAGGCTATATGCAACACTTGCAAAGCTCTCATCGGATAGCAAAATCCAGGCTTTTAAGGTGACTTATATCTGCTTTTACATGCATATATCTACTTTTTTCCATATATATATATATATATATATATATATATATATATGTATGTATGTATGTATGTATGTATGTGTATGTGTGAGAGAGAGTGAAGAAAAAAATAGAAGTGACAATATTACACACACACACACACACACATATATATATATATATATATATATATTATGGGTGTGTGCATTAGGGTATATTTTTATTTACTGAATATTCTTGTGTATATGGTCATCTCAGTGTAGATATATTTACATATACTTGTGTGCATATGAATATACATATCAATATAGATACATTCACATATATATGTTCAATGCATATATATATATATATATATATATATATATATATATATATGATTGTGCATATGAAATAGGAGATGTATTATACATGCTCCAGAAGATAATGTATACATCTGTGAATTGGTATTTATAAGTCAGAGCTTTTTTTTTTTTTTTTTTCAATCAAGCTCTTCAAGGAGAGTTTTTAATAACAATAAAAAAAGAAAATTAAGTTTAAAATAATATGGAACAAAATCTTTATTTGCTTTCATGTTTTCAATCAAAAATAACAAAAAGTACCAACAATAGCAAATCTGTAATAAAATGCAAAAAGATATTTTTAAAAAAAATAATAACATGAGAAAAGTTTTAGTTTTTCTATCAATCATTTTTTCTCTGTCTGTCACACTTTCTCTTAGTGGTTGGTCATGTGAAATATATTTGTGCAGAAATAACATTTTTATTCTTTCAAATGCTGTCTGTATACTTCCCTGATAACCTACCAAGTACTTTCTTTGCTTGCACAAATATACACACTCAACCACCAATTTGTAAAAAAGAATAAAATCAAGAAATGAGTAAAATAAAATAAAAAATAAAGCAACAACTTTTTTTTTTCCTTTCCAACAAGTCTCACTTCTGGGCCAGGAGATATGACACAAATCGAATATTTACCATTCTATCTACAAAACAAGTCTCCTGGAATTTATATAAATATATACATACGTAAATACATACATACACTCATATATGTATATGAGTGTGTTATGTATGTATATGTTTATATATATATACATACACGCACATATTCATGTATATATATATATGCATATATATATATATATATGCATATATACATGAGATACACACATATATGTGTATACATATATAAATGTATAGGTATATATATATATGATTATATATATTGTCTGAATTTGTATTCTGGTCTCATCTCTTTTATTATATTTTACTTTTATATCACTCATGCCATACTAGAATAACAAATGCACACACACACACACACACACACACATGTATATATATATAGTCTGTTTTTGCTTTTCTGGTCTCATCTCTTTTTATTATATTTTATATTTTTATTCATATCATTCATGCCCTACTAGAATAAAAAAGCCAGTCAAGAGAATTCAGCCAACCACCTTAAAAGTTTCAGTTACTAGTTGGTTCCTGTCCAATCCCCACCCTTTTACTCATCTCCTGAAAGTGGATCACCTTGCTTTCCAGACGGACACATCATCACAATCTTGATTGTCTAAATTGATCACTTCCTACAGGTCTTCTCTTGCATCTCTTATTCAACCATATCTTGCTTTGAGCAAATCAAAACTGCAGATAACAATAGTGGCAAACATAATAGCAAATATCTTTAAAGATGTTATGCACCCTTAAGGGAATTCCCCTTTCCACCAACATTCTTTTCTTATCATCTTATGCCTTGTAGTGTCTAATAAAAAAAGAAAAAGAACAACCAGATCTGTCTGAAGATTTTAAACTCCTAAAACTTAAAAACAACAGAATCATTCAGTATAAAACATTTACTGCTGATTCTTTTTTATTCATAAAATGCAAGAATATCTATTTCTCTTCTTTTTTTTTCAGAACATTTATATTTACTTCACTTTTAAGATGACATTTTCTAATTATCAATCTTGTAGGCAATGCTAGACAACATGAACATTTGTTATTTGTATCCTGACTTTGGCAAATCAGACTATTTAAGTAAAAGAAACTAATTTATTACCTCAGTTTTCTTTATAGGCTATTTCTTTCTTTAAAGGATCTTGTTAGAGTGTTCATAATTTTTGTACTCAAAAAGTGTAACAATACTCAAAGAATTCTCCAGACAATTATATACCTTCTTGTTTTTGTTGTCCATGTAACATTTCAACTCATACATTCTCCACCTTCCTCAGGTAAATTATGCACCAGGCAATCAGGCAATAAACCTTTGTTCTGGTTTCTTTCTTTGAAGCAAAAACATAGTATCAAACATGATTTTTTTGACCTGGAGTTGTTTTCAGATCTTTTCAAATTGTTCTATTTTGCAAAAGAATCAGAGAACAAATCAAAATAACAAATTCTCTTTGATTCTGTGTTTGCTTTACTCCAAACACAAAAACTTGAACAAGAGTTTCTTTCCTCATGAAGGAAAGTGTTCTTCACAAAATTTGTGTCTTGAAGAGACTTTATAAGATCTGTTGAAAAAAATGGTTATTATGGTAATGTTAAATTCACCGACAAATATTGATGAAATTGAATAAAATATAATTGAAGTTTTTGGTGTGTTATCAAGTCATGTTGACAGCATGGAATCTTTTGATTCTCTCTCACCATCTGTCTCTATCAGTCATCACTACTGGCATGTCATCAACTTGGCATCCAGTGTCCACACATAGGAGAATACTACTTATGTGTTCATCCTAACTTTTCTATTAGTGCCCCGCATGTCTTGTTCATCTTGCTTGTATTGATTGTGTGATAGGAGATAAGTGACTGTATAGCTGCTGTTTTATGAGATGCTGCTTCCAGGATTTGTTAAAAACAGCATTTAATATCCTTGTGTAGTTCCCATCTAGCTTTTTCTTCAAGCATTCAAGTTCAAAGTTTAAGTGTTATTGTACTTTCATAGAAGAGAGTTTTTTGGGGTTTTTTTTTCATTTAGTAATGAAAGATAACACTGAGCAACACAATTTTCATTGAGTTGAATCTGAATTTTGTTTTTGACCTTTCAATCTAAAAATGACCCCAATTTTTCTATATCACATCAACGTTTTGAGCCTCGATTTTTCTCAAAAACTATAAAAATACAGCATTTAACAAATTTGGGCTTATTTTATGGAATGTTTTAAAAATTTACATACAATGGAAAATGATAAAACATTACACTGGGAACACAATTTTTGTTGATCTAGCTCTGACACTTGTTTTTGACTAACTTTTGAACACTGAATCCAAAAATTACCCCAGTTTTTCTCTATTGCATCAACTTTTTGAGTAACAAGATATTCTCACTTAGTCTCAAAAACCATTAAAATACTGCATTCAACAAATTTTTATTTATTTTATAGAATGTTTTAAAAATTTACATTGGAAAATAATAAAAATTTGCTTGTCTGTAATATTTGTACAAATTCATTTAGTTCATACAAAAGATATTGTTACTGTAAGTCAAATTGTGTGCAAGTAGTTAAGGTACAAATTTATATGTATAGTTTTTCTCGAGTGTTCAATCTGTGGACAATTTCATTTTATACTCCAACAATAATCAGCCATCATATTTACATCCCATCTATCTCGATACCATTCCTTTCATGAATTTCAAATCTTTGTGAAATCAATAATCTTGCTCATTGCTGACCACACTAAGGTTTTCTAAGAAGTTAGCAAGATGGCTATAAAGTCAATGGAAATTGATGATCATGTTGCAATCAAGAGTTTTGTGGCTATGCCCAATAGTTTATGGACAATTTCAGTGTAATTCTTTGTTCATGCATTTCCAAAAAAAGTTCTTGACAAGGTCTTTGAATGATAACCAATCATTCTTTTTGGACTCTGACATTATCCCAATGAAATTTTCATCTTTAATAACTTGATGAATCTGTAGACCATCAAACATATCGACATTGATTTTTTCAGGATATGCCAAAATGAGGTACTTGAAACAGTTGCTTTCAGTTGGAAATGCTTTAATGAATTGCTTCAAGAGACCTAGTTTCATGTGCAAGGTGGTAATATGATTTTCTTTATGTCAACAAATGGCTCATGTAGAATTTTGGAATCAACAGGTTTGAGGTCTGATCTTGGAGGCCAATTCTTCTCCACCCAATGCTTCTCTCAAGCTCTACTGCTCTACATGCACAGAAAGCAGGTATATCCACATTGCTGACCATGAAGGAAGCATACTATTTTAAGGTCAACACAGATTATCTGTTTGTGACATTGCAACAACCCAATGACTCTCTTTATGTCTTCATATTTTTCATGAAGACAAACTGAATGCCTAATTGGGATTGCACCACATAAATTACCATTGTAGGGTAGGACGCACTTTAAGCTCTGCTTTGAGCTATCTATTAACAGTTGTTATTCAGTTGAGCTGTAGATTGGTATTCCTAATTCCTCCAGTAAACCCTCTATATCATGGCAATGCATAAATTTACTGTCACTTCAAAAGTACTGCAAAAATCCACTTTCTCTCAATCAAAAGTAGTATACCTTTGCTCCTTTTTCAAGCAAGTTTTTCCAATTCAGTTTTGATGCTAGGAATTCTGAAATCTTTTTTGATAGTCCCAAAACCTGTACCAAATTATTCAAGTGATACTGAGTCATCTTCAGTTTCAAAATTTGAATCATTGCTGTCACTAAGTTGTTCATCATAATTGAAATCTTCAAGGGAGAGAGGTTGAGCGAAAACTGGCACTGGGATTTCAGCTGAATGAGATACTGGAATGTATAGCTGCTGGTAGACTAGGATATTCAATTTTACATTTTTTTTTCTTTTTATGTGGTGAGCTTTTAATTAAACAAAAGTAACAGTCTGTGCAATGATATTTTAACTCTTGCCAAATCATAGGTATACCAAATGCCAACTTATCACATGTTTCTTTGATCCATATCTGTAAACTCATGTGAGATTACCTGTCTGCACTCGTTCACTTTCACTGCACAATGTCTATTACCCCACATTGTAATACTCTGTGCTGGCCAATTTGAGGGGCATGAGTTAGAGACAGGTTCACAAGGATGAAAAAACAAAACACAAAGTTTGATAACTGGACGCTACTGGAAGAGGATGTTGTGACACTTTGTGCAGTTTGTGTTGGTGCAAAGTACACTTAAGTCTATGTTGTCAGCTGGCAAGAAAGTTGTCTTAACTAAGTCTATTGCTGGCTTCACTGATGTGGGTCTCTGCCTATTTTCTATCTACTGCTACTGAGACGACAGTATCAACCCAACTTCTGGTCTGAAACTGACTGCCAAGGGTCTTGAGCTGGCTGAATATATGTAAATTCCGCCCATGGATTCGACCACCCAGAACATTGCTACTTACTTTTCTTCTGACTTTTCATCAGCAATTTCTCTTAAAATGATAGTCATTACTTTTTTATCAGTCTCAGTGTCCCCACAGACCATTAACCTTTTTCAAGACACATTTTCTCTTAAAACCTAAACCCTAAAGATATTATCTCTAACTGGCTCAACTTCATGGTTGTTGTACACCCTTTATGATTCTCTTGAACTTTATCTTACTGATTACATTCTATTTTCCTTCTTTTTCTTTTTATTTCTGACCATATTCTCGCATTCACAACACACTGCTTGCACATCTTGTGAGGGGCCCAAGACTTGTTTTAATCACCAAGTTTTAATTTGAAATATGCAAAATAGACTAACTTGCCAAATGCTCTGGTGTTTGCTCTTTGACTAGGAATCAATCTAGTCACCAGATCTAAAAAATCCTCCTTCTTTTTCAATAGAATAAGCAATGCAATCAGTTGATCAGTCCTATTACTTACAGACAAACAAGACAATAGTGCTTATTTTGAGAGTAAGCTGTAGAGAAAAAAACTTGATGTGATAGAAGAAAACTGACTACAGTTTTGAAATCACCCAATTTTAATCTAGATTGAATGAAAAATCAAACAAAATAAATGATGTCCTGGTGTAATGTGTCTTTTTGAGATAAGATATGTAAAGTAATATGCATACTTGATATTTATTAGTTGCAACATAATTCTTATATGATCATTGGTTTTCATTTTGTTTGGTTTAAAGTATGTTAATCCTTGTTGGGTTATTTAATGCTAAAGTCAGTCTTTTTTTAATAATGGACACTTTTTGTTTATTTGTGTTGTTGATATCTTTTTTTACCAATTATTAATTATTCTGTTTTTAAATACTTCCTCTCTCGCATATTAATTATTATATTTGCATATAGAGTATTACTTATAAATAAGTGCACACCTATCAATGTTTTGAACAGTTTATAAATTTGAAATTATTTTCTGTTTTTTAATTCCTCTACAAGAATCTCAGACTTTGAATTGTTGCATACAAATTGAATAATTTTTTTATGTTCATTGCAAGATGAAATAAAAAATGGTACCAAAATGATTTTTCCAAAGAAAATCAAAAATGTATGAATCAAATCATTATTATATGTGGACAACAATTGTACAGCTTATATAACTGAAATATTATCTTCAAACTTTGGACTCATAATTGCTATGAACAACTTTCAACTGAAGAAGGTCATAGACTGCCAGTCAAAACAATGAAAATCTAAAGAGGTGAAAAAAACAAACTTCAGGCATTTTTGTCCTATAATTTCCATAAGTATGTACAGTCATTTTCTCTTATACTGTTTTTGATGTGCTGACAAAGAAAGATGACAGATAACACCTAGAATTGAGCCAGAAATTGGAGGGTTGGGAGAGGAAAATGAATAAATAAATAAATAGATAATGAATAATTCATATAGCATAATTTTTTTATATCCCTTTCCTCCATCTTTGAATTTTTGTTAAATCTGTTGGGTTTTTTATCATTATTATTAATATTACTATTTGTGTTTTTTTTTTTTCATTCGCTAGAATCACTTTTTTATATAAATAAACAAAATTTTTAGTAAACAAACATAGACATAAATTTTGAAAATGTATATTTATATATATTTTTTTTATTCTTAAGAGCCAGATGACTTTCCTGATAGGGACACAGGTAAATATTTTTGGCAAATGTTATTCTTATTAGTAACCATTGTTAACAAAATACACCAAAATCATCTACAAATATAGATAAATGAAAAATAAAATTGCCACAACTAAATATGTTTCAATTCATTTAAGATTAAAAATATAACTTAATTATATATATAATTATGTAAATGATTATACATACAGATCAATATGTGCACAGGTTCCAAAAAAAGGTGTATCAACTATTTTTAAACTGAAAAATGAATTGACTGATGATCCTTCTTGATCAGGCTTTAACTCTTATTTGCACAGGTGGAGGTAAAACACTAATTTTGTAATGTGTGCACATATTAATTTGTGTAATGTAATCCAGCTATATTATCTGTATATTTAATCTTGAGTAACAAATGTTGCAAGTTTATTTTCTATGAGTTGGATTATGTGTATTTGTGTGTGCATGTGTGTGTGCACAGACAGAATGACAA